>JAYKAV010003380.1:143420-230545 GCA_035582835.1 Phoebastria nigripes
TGAGGGTGGTGAGGCACTGGAACAGATTGCCCAGAGAAGTTGTGGATGCCCCATCCCTGGAAGTGTTCAAGGCCAGGTTGGATGGGGCTTTGAGCAACCTGGTCTAGTGGAAGATGTCCCTGCCCATGGCAGGGGTGTTGGAACTAGATGATCTTTAAGGTCCCTTCCAACCCAAACCATTCTATGATTCTATGATTCTTTCATGAAAATAATCTACAGCATTGGTTTGCAAAGTCCATAAAAGAAATGGTGCCAGAGTATTAAAATAGACATTTCCAGAACTATGAAATTTAGTTGTGCATTTTAATATATGCTAAGTATTCCTCAAGAAATCTTTCTGATACTACATATTATTGAAAGGCAGAGGTGGGAGGGAGTTACCCTGTCTTCTGAAAAAATACGCAGAAATGAAAAACTGTAAATTGCAACAAAATTTTAAAGTATATATTTTTAAATTCTCAAGCAATTCACAAGAGACAGGACTCTGTACAAATTTCGAAAGTATTATCACCTCAAGTACGAGAAGAGACAAGAGCATGGAACACATGTCTATGACTGTTACCTAGGAAGAAGTAAAAGAAGCAGAAACCTGATTATAAGTATGTCAGGTATATAGTTAAAAATCTTGCATACTTTTCTGGGTAGCTTTGTTATCTCTAATCAAGTCTTTGTTGGTGTTCTGGAAAGTGTGATTCTGGGTCTTTTTCAAAAGACATATTCTTCCCTCAGCACTTTGTATATATATACACCAGACCTGAATAAATATAAATTGCACCAGGAATGACACTTTAAAAGCAGGACCTTCAAAACAGTAAGAGAAATAAATGACAGTGACTTGTTGGCAAATTTATTTCAAAGCATACAACTGGACGGCAAGAGTTCACGTTAACTTGTCAAAAATACATCAATTTTTTCTTTCTTAAACTCAGCATTTTTACCAGTCTTCAGATATTAACAACTGCTCACAGAGCAATTGCATTTTATTAATCATATTTTTTGCTGGGTAAGCGAACTTCTAAGAACTATCATTCTTGGAGGTTGCTTATCAGTTTGATTCACCTTAACTTCTGAGCAAGGATATGTACATTGACTAAGAATGTTTCTTTAAGAGTTAACTTTTACTCTGGTTTTGTTTGGGTTTTTATTGTTTGGGTTGTTTTTTTTGTGTGTGGGGGGGTTCTTTTTTTTTTTTTTTTGATAGGAGAAGTGTGATACAGCTAAGAAATGAAGTAAGCATTTTTTTGCTCTGCTATGGGCAAAACAGTCTGTGCTGATGACCTAATGGTCCTCACTATACTAATTTAAGGAGGTTTAATCTGGTCCCAAGGAAGGAATCCCTGCTTGTGGATAGAGCAGTTGAGGCACGTTTCCAAGATTTATCTTCTGTCTCTTTCACATGAAAAGGCATGGGTTCATGAGAGGCATGAGTGTAAACAAAAACCTAGTAAAGTGGGGACCATTAGAAGATGGTCAAAGCTAAAACAGTGATAGAGCAACACCTAAAGACTACTGYAGAACAACGATCACAATTACAGTGAATACAAACAGCTTGCACCCAGCTTTGCCCGCCATATTTGAGTTAGTATTTTTGTTTACTATATTTCAGATTTCCGATTTCCTAAAAGAAGAAAGTTATTTTGCAATTTGCTTTTCATTTTATTTACATAATATAGTCCTATATAATAAATACATAATTCACTCCTACACAATAAGTATAGATGAAATACAAAATTTAACTGTGAGAAAAGATGGAAAATATTAAAACAATATCAGACACCACAAGAAAAATAAGGGAAAAGAACATAGTAGCTACTGTACCTAATACATGATTTTTTTTTTTTTTATTATTTTTTACAGGGATAGAATGCACACAAATTGTGGGAATTAGATTTGCACACTTGCCACTTATGGATATTTTAATCTCCTTTTCTGCTTTGAATCATGTTTTTTTACTATCTGTAATGAATCAGATTCTTAAAGTTGTAGCTCCTACAGTCAAATAATTATGTCAGTCAAACAGTAGTTTACCAATTCTTACAATTGTAAAATGGAACAAGAACTTATGTTAGAAACACAAAATATTAAGACTAACAAGATTATGTTATATGTCTAATCTCATGAGTTTTAGGTCAATTCATACGTTCTTTGGAAACTAACAATTTTTGTTCAGGACTGACAATGGCGCAATGTTGGAAATATATCTTACTATCAAACCATCCTTCTGTGGCTTGTGGGGAAAAAAAAAAAAAAACCAACTGGTTATTTCAGTATGATTCCTACCAGACTTCTGTGTTTATCACAACAGTGCAAACAAAGTTTATGCAAAGAAAAATCTTGCCTCCTTGTCATTTCAGAAAAGAGGTCAAGCCACATGATACCCTCTAATAAATGATGTCTTCAGATTAGAGCTGGTGCTTTATTTTGCCACAGTATTAAGAAGCCTGGTGTTTTGATAGTAGTTATTGAGCAAATCCTTCAGAGAAAGAACAGGTTTTCTGTTATGGCTTAGCTACAGACAACTTGCTTATCTTTTGACAAGTCTTACTTATGCTTGTATTTCCCATCTAAATAAATGTGGATACTTCATTTCTTCCATTCTTTGAAATTCTTTAAAATTTTGAAACACCATCTCTGTTTGTGAATAATTCAGCAAAAASGAACCTAAACTATTGTAGATGAATCTAGATACTACTGTAATGTTGCAATAATATTCCTCTTTTGTAGACTTCCCTCACACAAATTCCTTCAAAAAACACTTGTATGTCATTTTGTTTAATAACAAATTGCAGATGAACTCATGTAACCATGTTTGATGTAATTTATTTGTAATTTCTAATTGGCATTTAGGCTATCTGAAGCAGGGTCTGGGTTTTTTCTTTCTTGTTTGGTTGGTGGGKTTTTTTTCTCCACATTTGTACATAGCAAATATCTGTAAATGAATAATTCAAAACCTAAACTTGTGCAACCATCTAAATTTTCAAGAAACATGGTATGAAATATTTTGTCATGCAAATAAAATGCATTTTACAAAGTTCTGTTTAAAATTCCTTTTTAATATGAACCTTTAGAGAATGTTTAAAAATGTATTTTCAGAGATTTTTCTGTCCTCTGTTGACTCTTAAACAAAGTAAATATTTAATCAAGATACCAGGGGAGGAAGCCACCTGGGCAACATAGGCTATTATATTTAATAAAATGTTAAGTGGCAATATTTAAGTAGGGAAAAAAAAAGTTTTATTTGTGCCATGGGATATTAACACTTTCTATCTTTCTTACATTTGGACAGGTTTCCAACCTACACTTGCTCTTCAAAAACCTGAATATCATGGCAGTAGAAAATTAAGAAGCACTGTGACACTGATTCAGTTTGTATATGTGAATTATCAATTGCATTAAAGATCTATTAATTCTTATCAGTTCAGCCTCAATATCAGTTATCATCCACTAATAAAGAAAACAATAGCAATATGGATTAGATGTCAGTTTGTAAAATTCTGAAGTCAGCAACAGTTTTCTGCGTGTGAAATGATTTAATCTTTGGAGTGAATGATTCTTAGTGCTAGAGAGTTGAGGTGTTTTAGAAAGTAGATACTGACTGATAAAGTATGGACTTTAAGGAAATAGTTTCATTGAATCTACTTTTCCAACAAAGAAATTAGGATAAAAAAATCTTTGACGCTCCTGGCAGCCACTAAGTATCCTCCCTAAGCTAAAAAATGTTTGGGATCGAGTAACACCAGATGGGCTTTCTTCTCTCTTCCAAGTCATTAAAGGAACCTGTGTATACAATCTGAATGTCTGCATGCCTCAAAGTAAGACTCAGAGGAAGACACAATGAATACTGAGAAAATCTATCCAATACTGATCTTTCCAGTCTCCGAAATAATGAATACTCTTTCTGGCCAACATTAAGTGGTTGTGCCATTAATAATTTTATTCCTCTTTCTTTTGAGACAAACTGAAGTTCTCAAAAATGTTACAGGCACCTGCCTTGTTCTTCTTCTTGCTATCATCTTTCTATTTCTTTCCAGAACATTGAATCACTGGATTTGTATACTCCAACTTTTTTTCCACTATCAATTTTTTTAAGAATTACAGGTGTTTTGAAAGTGACTGCATACATAATAAAGACATTAATCTATGTAATTAGGCTAAAATTGTGTTGTCATTTAGACCTAAGGTCGATAGGTTCTTCCATAAGTCTTTTATGGAAATGAAAAGTAAACCTAAAATCATTTAATAATATTGTGACATTTAAAATGACACATTAAAATCAATATATAACAGCTGGCAAACTTATTTGTTGAAGATAGTGTTCTCACCACTCACTCAGCAATACTGCAGTACTATCTGGGTATAGAGTTTAAAATCTCAACTATTGTCCTTTTAAAACATATCTAAGAGAAGGAAAGAATTCCTTGTTATCAGAAGTTCTGCTCTGAAACRAATTTAAATATAGGCTTATTTTCAATCTATTTTAGCTAAAATTATTATTCTAATATGTACCTCATCTAACAACACTAATATCAATGAGTTTTTCCATCATTTCACTGTGTTTTCACCAACACATATTGGTTATGTATGTTATTTACAACATTTATATTAATATTGATTTAACAAAACTGTATCATATAAACATTGAGAGCCAAACAAACATTTTAAATTTGTTTCTTTTAAACAAAGAGAAACCTAAGTCCTTTTGTATAGCAATTACGAAGTTATACTGTTAACTTTGTCTCACTTAGGACTGTAATGACGGAACTTGAGGAGAACAAAAACCAATACGCATGAGAAAAAAGTACACAACCACTGGGTGCATCTACTTGAAACAGGGAAAGACAAAAATCACAGTGAAAGAGAAAAATTCTTAAAAAAAAAAAAAAAAAGAAAGATGCTGAAGTTAAAAAAAAAAGACTCAAAAAGACTGGAGCATTCATGAAACAGATTACAAGGATCTTTTATGCTCACAAATGAGCAGTCTTTGAAAAATAAGCAAAAAGGTAGAGTTTGAGTGGGAAAAAGTTAAAATGTTCATTCAGTTGAGAATATTAAAAAAAATTGAAGCAAGTGCTTCAGGCAACTTTCACACTAGAACTTACCAACCTTATTCATGACACAGTATATGATACCATGACATTGCTATCTTTGTGACAATTTTTGCAATGAGATAGCATGACACTTGCAACTTGGAGAAATGTCAAACTAAAACTGGGGCAGAGGTAACCTAATGGTACACTTGCAGGGGGAAGAGCACAGGGGAAGCTTGTGCCTGTGCCCTGGAATCATTAATTTTTTCTCTAAGAACTTTGATCTTCCATCTTCCTCTCAACTCACTTCTGAATATTTAACTGGATTTTTTCGAATTTGGCAAAATTGAAGAAATCAGGCTCACTATTCTAATGTATTAGTGAAAGACAAATTTTCAACTCATTAAAATGTTGATAATCTTCTGAGACCCTTCAGTTGTCTTTTCAATTGCTGCAACAACAAACATGACAGTTCCTGATCTGAGTATAAAGGTAATTCTTCAAAAAATACTTGTTTTCAAAAAAGCAAATACCTGTCTACCCTGCTGGAGGTGGGTAGGTGATAAGAGAAAATGGCTATATGTATTTTCATATAAAATTATGGATTTTATATGTCTGCCGCAGACTGGAGCATTGTTATATGTCTGTCTTTAACTGGAACATTGTATTCAAAGAAAGTGTAACTTCTCAGCTTTATTCTTAATCCAAGTTCTATCAATATCTAAGATTTAGTTTAGAGAATGTTATTATAAAAAATGTTCTCCTTCATTTCTTTCATCACACAGCTTTTTAATTAGATCTCAAGTTAGTAAACATACTTAATCTTTCACTCAGCATTCCTCAGGCTGACAATGGCCATGTTATACTGAGATCAAAATGTCTCAAAAGTTGTTTTGTTTTTTTTTAAACAGTCGTCAGGCTGGAAACCCTTTGGCAATGCCTTTAGAAACATGGACTGCTTCCCGATTCTATTTTGTTTTTCTTTTATTTATTTTTCTTCAGTTTATAAAATATGCAAACTAACTACATTCCCTCAGTACATGAGCAATGAAAACAATACAGCTGTTAATAGCAGTTTTTGAATGCTGACACAAAGCCTATTTGCAGGACTTGACTAACAAAAATAGATATTCCAAACAACAGTTACTTAACTTCCTTTCCTTACTTTTTCAGGCACCACACTACGAAATAATATATGGTGCTTATAAGCAACCCACAATGGCAGAAGAACCAGGCTCTACCAAACTAAGCAGGAATGAATTGCACACTGAATGGTTTCTTATTTAAAAGTTTTCTCTACTTCTGATTTCCATTGAAAACTGTGTGCTGTTTTTTCCATACAAAACCACTAAGTAGTGATAAGAAAAAAGAGGTTCTCAGATGAATTATGGATGATGGCTTTAACTTAAATCTGTCTTTATTATTTTCTTTATTAACTTCTAATAAAAATCTGCAGTAAACATTATTCATTTTTATAACAAAAGTTGCCTTTTATTCTATTTATAAGCCATTAATTTTAAAACTGTCTAAAGCATTCAACGATTAGTCACAGCTAGTTGAAGAGGAAAAAAAAGAAACCACCACCACCCTTCAGTTGTGAATCATGTGGATTTTCACTTATCAGTAAAGCATCAGGATAGCACACAGTCCTGTTCAGAGACCACTACTCCATTGAACTTGATGCTGTACAAACAGAGATTGAAAATGGTCTTAAAAGAAATTTCAAATTGAGTAACTCGTGCAATGCGATATTCAAGGAAGCAGTGAAACTACAGGAACTATTGTCSTAGGCAAAAGCACATCACAACCATTTAGACTATTAGCAACTGCATGTAGGCAACACATGACAAGAAAAACTTAAGGAGTCATTTGAAGGGAAACAATTTAAAAACTGTTCATACATTTGTAGGTAGGCTGATGGGCAGCAGCAGAAAAAGCCTGGTTGTGCTTATCTGAGGAGCATGATGGAAGCTGTCAGCCTAGGCTGATGGCCTGCAGGAATGTTCTTGCTACTGAATTACAGGTGACAGGAAGGGTGGAAGATGGACCATCTGGCTTCAGAGTGAAGGTGAGAGGCTTGTACCACTTTATCAGAAAAAGAAAGGGAGCCAGTGAACGGATGGACAGAGAAGAGTAACATGATGAAATTTAAATGCTTATAAAATTATATAGTAACAGCACTCAATGGATAGACATGAAGCAACATTGTATTTGTCTAGGCAAGAGATTAACTTGTAAAAGTGATTGATACATAAGCTAACATCCTGGTATATTAGGCTCAGTCTCATTTTCTCTATAAATAATGAATAACCATCAAATTTCCAAACTTTCTGTATTGGGTATGGCTGGGATGGAGTTAACTTTCACCATAGCAGCTGTCATAGTGCTGTGCTTTGTATTTGTAGCTAGAACGGTGTTGATAACGCCAATGTTTTGGTACTGCTGAGCAGTGCTCACACAGCATCGAGGTTGTCTCTCCAACCCCTCCTCAGAGGCCAGTAGGCTGGGGATCGGCAAGAGGTTGCAAGGGGACATAGCCAGGACAACTGACCCAAATTGACCAGGGGGATATTCCATACCATATGATGTCATGCTCAGCAATAAAAGCTAAAAGAAAGGAGGAGGGTGGCCATTTGTTATTAAGATGTTTGTCTTCCAAAGTAACCACTATGTGTACTGAGGCCCTGCTTCCCAGGAAGTGGCTGGACATTGCNGTTATAAAGGCATTTGTCTTCCAAAGCAACCCTTATACATGCTGGAGCCCTGCTTCCCAGGAAGTGGCTGGACATCACCTGCTGATGGGAAATAGAAGATAAATCCTTTTGCTCTGCTTTGCTTCATTTCACTTCCACGTGCAGCCTTTGCTTCCCTTTATTAAACTGCCTTTATCTTGACCCATGAGTTTTTCATCTTATTTTCTGCCCCCAACCCTCTGAGGAGGGACAGTGAGAGARCAGCTGAGTGGGCACCTGGCAGCCAGCTGAGGTCAACCCGCCACATTTTCATTGCTCTGTTTTCTTATTTAATTATTATTTTTGGAGAAAAAAACTGTCTCACATCAACAATGATAGCTTTAAGAACTTCTAAATTCCTTTCATCTCTGACATTTTTTGTAGGGATGTCTCAGTTTTCCCCACTAGCATCTTCACAACCAACTTAATTCTCCTTCTTGGGTCACTTAATGGGATCATTCTGGGATGATGATGATTTGAAGATCAAATTTTAAAAGAAGAGGAAGTGCTACTGTAGCTATGCCACTGCAAGTGATTAGAAAGCCCTGTAGCGGAAGAGCAGAACAACATAGAACTCTTTCCCCAAAAGCTATTCAAGGACTTGGTTTGTCTACTTGGCTAGGCATTCTTAAATTAGAAAATGGAACATCTGCTGAGTCAACAGGTCCCAAAGATGACCCAAACATGACTAGGAATGAGCCAGAGCTCCCAAACTCCACCAGGTAAGGGGACACAGGATTGTAGGAAACAAGAGTTCACTAAATTCAAGTCTAAATGCTGAAATTTTAGCTAGAAAACACAGAACATAAATTAGAAGAGAAAACCTTCAATGAATAAAAAAGTATACATAATTCTGTCCTTCACTGTCTTTTAATCTTTATCATTATGAATCATTCGAAAGTCAGAGGAAGAAATGACAGAGGAAGACTGCTAGTTTCACAGAAATTTCCAAGAGAAAAAGAGAATGTTGGAAGTTGAAAAATCAGAGGAAGGTTTTCCTGCCTTCAAGGCGCAGTTTTGCCATAGTAAGACAATCAAACATATTTATTATAGAAAAGTAAGTTCATGTTAGAATATATACATAGGGTAGATTTTCCAGTCTGTTTCATACAAAAGTAATTCATTTCAAAAATACAAAAATAAAAACTGGTTATACCAGGCTTTTTAGAACTTGGCATATCTTGTATGGTGCATGTCAAATAGGAGTACAGTACATACTATAGATACATGMGGGCAACTCAAGGAATTGTCGTGTTATAGTGCCCAGAATAATCTCATTGAAGTTACACTTAAAAGCAAAGTACATAATTTCATTGTGGAAAATACAACTGGAAAAGATTAGATTACACTAGTGAATCACCATAAAAGGATGCATTTTCTCATCTATTCCGTATAAAGCTATATGTGCAAGTTTAACAGAGAATAAGAACTGTGAGACAGTACACAAGACTGTATAAAAAAAATCATCATTCTTTAAACCTAACCAAGACAAATCTTAGAACAACACAAGGTAATAATCCTTCACTGCTTAGTAAATCACCTGGGTTATTTGATAGAACTAGTTTGTGTCTTGATTTAAGAAAACAAATCCTTAAATTTAAAATCCTATATACAGTGATGCCAGCCTTTTATTATACCCATACTTGATTCTTGGATAGAAGAGCAATTTAAACTTCATACATGTAATCTTAGGTTGCATGCATTATTAAGTTATCCAGAGAAGATATTTGACAATTTCTTCCTCTCTCTGATACTRTTTGTTATTCTGGTTGGAGATTGTCTGTGCATAATACAAGTATTCGGTTCTCCTTTAGCCTACAGCTGCAACTATATTCAAGGACAGAAATTTAAACATCTGAAACTGGGTGTGCAAAACACCAATTGATTGTACACAATGTGTATTTAAGGAAGTATCAGTAATTTATAGTCTTGACAACTCCTAATAACTTTATTCACACAAAAAAATTTCATAGGTTCTCACATCTCAAGTTTTCAGAAAGTGGAAAGCCAAACTACTGCTCACAAAACTTCAATCTGTGGAAAGTTTACAGAGCCAATCATTCTTATATTATGAAAAACATTATCTTTTAAACATAAGAGCTAGTTTCTATGAAAGCGCTATAAATCTATCAGCACAACACTTAAAAAGGCATTAAAGTTTTTGTCAACAAAGTCCTTAAAATACTGTATATTCAAGAAATCTTTAGAAGTGGTACATAATCTGTGTGTAAGGATATAAATGTGCAACCTTTCCAGAAAAATTTCAAATACTGTAGCAACTGTAACTATGAATGTAAGAACTGCAGTAGATTGGGGATAGTTGATCAAGAACTAAGCAAACAAACAATATCCATTACAATTCTTTCTGAAAATGTGCATGAGGACAAACATATCGACACATGTGAGATGCTTGGATACTGTAATCATGCACATTATATAAGAGGAAAAATAATGAAATTAATTCTTCAAAGGCTATTTGTTATTTAGAGACAAACTGCTTCCAATTCCATTATTTTTTCAGGCTTTATTTTGATTCAAATTAGTCTGACCTGACTGCTAGCTTTAGGATTTAATGCTGTAGTAGCCATTAAGATAGAAAAGAAACTTACCTAATATTTGAAAATTATGCTGTTAAAACAGAGACAATTTTGGAAGTGCACTTTTAATACATTTTATCTAGGAAGTCTAATAGCCTTATATCATAAAAACCAAGGAAACAGCTGTTCATAACAAAATAGAAATAGTACTTCGGGAGCCTTATGTTTCTTTTAGGAAGTAATATATTTGCATTAACACAAGCCATAATTGACAACTGATGTGTTGTATTTGGTTCTGAGGATTGAATTAGAAGCAAAAAATTGTTTTGCACTACAGTATTATGTCAGAGTGGATGACTTGCTTTTTTTTTTTTCTTTTTTATGTTGCACAGCTTTATGTGCAACATAAACAGCTGACAAGGTCCATCTGTCAGAGAAGGGGAAGAGCATCTTTGGTCATAGGCTTGCCAAGCTGGTGAAGAGGGCTTTGAACTAAAGTTGCCGGGGGAGGGGAACCTCAATCCATCCCACTCCTACCAGTGTGATGCCAAGGCCAGCATTAGATGCCCAGAGCCTGGAGAAGGATCACAGGTCATCAGGAGAGCACCTGAAGAGCAGCACAAAGGAATTCCAGCCACTCCAGCCAGTAAGTCAGCTTCATCGGGGGTCCAGCTTAAATGCCTCTGTGCAAACGCACGTAGCATGGGGGATAAACAAGAGGAGTTAGAGACGTGTGCACGCCTGCAGGGCTACGATCTTATTGGCATCACAGAGGCGTGGTGGGATGGCTCCTGTGACTGGAGTGTGGGAATGGAAGGATACAGGCTCTTTAGGAAGGACAGGCAGGGGAGACGAGGAGGGGGTGTCGCCCTCTATGGCAATGACCAGCTGGTGCGCATGGAGCTCTGCCTGGGGATGGATGAGGAGCCGACCGAGAGCTTATGGGTCAGGATTAAAGGGAGGGCAGGGACAGGTGACATTATGGTGGGGGTCTGCTACAGGCCAGCCAACAAGGAAGACCAAGTGGATGAGGCCCTCTATAGACAGATAGGAGCAGCCTCACGTTCACAATCCCTGGTCCTCATGGGGGACTTCAACCACCCCGATATCTGTTGGAGGGACAACAYGGCAGGGCATAAGCGATCGGGGAGGTTCCTGGAATGCGTCGATGATAACTTTGTTCTCCAAGTGGTAGAGGAGCCAAGGAGGAGAGGTGCTATGCTGGACCTTCTTCTCACCAACAAKGAGGGGCTGGTGGGGAATGTGAAGCTCAAGGGTGGCCTGGGCTGCAGTGACCATGAAATGGTGGAGTTCAAGATCCTTAGGGCACCGAGGAGGGCGCACAGCAAGCTTGCTACCCTGGACTCGGGAGAGCAGACTTGGGCCTCTTCAGGGATCTGCTTGGTAGAGTACCATGGGACAAAGCCCTGGAGGGAAGAGGGGCCCAAGAAAGCTGGGTAATATTCAAGGATCACCTCCTCCAAGCTCAGGAGTGATGCATCCCAACAAAGAGGAAGTCAGGCAAAAATGCCAGGAGGCCTGCGTGGATGAACAAGAAGCTCCTGGACAAACTCAAACACAAGAAGGAAGCCTACAGAGGGTGGAAGTGAGGACAGGTAGCCTGGGAGGAATACAGAGAAATTGTCTGAGCAGCCAGGGATCAGGTTAGGAAAGCTAAAGCCCTGATAGAATTCAATCTGTCCAGGGACGTCAAAGGCAACAAGAAAAGCTTCTATAGGTACGTCAGGGATAAAAGGAAGACGAGGGAAAATGTGGGCACTCTCCGGAATGAAATGGGAGACCTGGTTAGCCAGGATATGGAGAAGACTGAGGTACTCAATGACTTTTTTGCCTCGGTCTTCACCGGCAAGTGCTCAAGCCTCACCGCCCAAGCCGCAGAAGGCAAAGGCGGGGGCTGGGAGAATGAAGAGCCGCCCACTGTAGGAGAAGATCAGGTTCGAGACCATCTAAGGAACCTGAAGGTGCACAAGTCCATGGGACCTGATGAGACGCATCTGCGGGTCCTGAGGCAACTGGCAGATGAAGTTGCTAAGCCACTATCCATCATATTTGGGAAGTCATGGCAGTCCGGTGAAGTTCCCACTGACTGGAAAAGGGGAAACATAACCCCCATTTTTAAAAAGGAGAAAAAGGAAGACTGAGGGAACTACAGGGCAGTCAGCGTCACCTCTGTGSCTGGGAAGATCATGGAACAGATCCTCCTGGAAGCTATGCTAAGGCACATAGAGGACAGGGAGTTGATTCGAGACAGCCAGCATGGCTTCACCAAGGGCAAGTCCTGCCTGACCAACCTAGTGACCTTCTGCGATGGAGTGACTACATCATTGGACATGGGAAGGGCTACAGATGTTGTCTGGCTGGACCTCTGTAAGGCCTCTGACACAGTCCCCCACCACAACCTTCTCTCTAAACTGGAGAGATATGGATTTGATGGATGGACTGTTCAGTGGATGACGAATTGGTTGAACGGTTGCATCCAGAGGGTAGTGGTCAATGGCTCAATGTCCAGATGGAGGTCGGTGACGATTGGCGTCCCACAGGGGTCTGTATTGGGACCAGTATTGTTTAATATCTTCATCAATGACATAGACAGTGGGATTGAGTGCACCCTCAGCAAGTTTGCAGATGACACCAAGCTGAGTGGTGCAGTTGACACGCTGGAGGGACAGGATGCCATCCAGAAGGACCTGGACAAGCTSSAGAASTGRGCCCCTGTGAACCTCATGAGGTTCAACAAGGCCAAGTGCAAGGTCCTGCACCTGGGTTGGGGCAACCCCTGRTATCAAGACAGGCAGGGGGATGAAGGGATTGAAAGCAACCCTGCCGAGAAGGACTAGTGGATGAAAAGCTGGACATGAGCCAGCAATGTGCACTCGCAGCCCGGAAGGCCAACCGTATCCTGGGCTGCATCAAAAGAAGCGTGGMCAGCAGGTCRAGGGAGGGGATTCTGCCCCTCTACTCTGCTCTGGTGAGACTCCACCTGGAGTACTGCGTCCAGCTCTAGAGCCCTCAGCACAAGTAAGACATGGACGTGTTGGAGCGGGTCCAGAGGAGGGCCATGAAGATGATCAAAGGGATGGAACACCTCTCCTACGGGAACAGGCTGAGAGAGTTGGGGTTATTCAGCCTGGAGAAGAGAAGGCTTTGGGGAGACCTTATTGCGGCCTTTCAATACTTAAAGGGGGCTTATAAGAAAGATGGGGACAAACTTTTTAGCAGGGCCTGTTGCAACAGGACAAGGGGGAATGGTTTTAAACTAAAAGAGGGTAAATTCAGACTAGATATAAAGAAGAGATTTTTTTATGCTGAGGGTGGTGAAACACTGGAATAGGTTGCCCAGAGAGGTGGTAGACACCCCATCCCTGGAAACATTCAAGGTCAGGCTGGACGGGGCTCTGAGCAACCTGATCTAGTTGAAGATRTCCCTGCCCATGGCAGGGGGGTGGGACTAGATGACCTTTTAAAGGTCCCTTCCAATCCAAACTATTCTATGATTCTATGATTCTATGTCATGTCATAACATATCACAAGCTGTGGCTGATGAATAAGATAAAATAYTGTCCTGGTTCCAGCTGGGACAGAGTTAACTTTCTTCCCAGTAGCTGGGGGGGTGTGCTGTGTTTTGGGTTTGGTATAATAGGAGCATTGATGGCCCATTGATGTTTTGTGTGTTGCTGGGTGGTGCTTGCACTGGGCACTTTTCGGCCTCCCATGCCCTGCCAGGTGCATGGGAAGCTGGCGGGGGGAGCATAGCCGGGGTGTTTGACCCAGCTGGCCTATGGGGTATTCCATACCATGCAACGTCATGCTCAGTATAAAAACTAAGGGTGTGGGGTGGCTCTGGGTGCTGGGATGGGCTCCCGTATCAGGTGTGGCGGTTCGGCAGGTGGTGAGCAATTGCATTGTGCATTGCCTGCTTTGTATATTGTTCTTGTTGTTGTTGTTATCACTGTTACTATTACTGTTCTACTTTGTTTTATTTCAATTATTAAACTGTTTTTATCTCAACCCGTGAGTTTTCCTACTCGTGCCCTCCCGATTCTCTCCCCCATCCCACCGGAGCGGGGGGGTGAGCGAGCGGCTGCGTGGTGTTTAGGTGCTGCCAGGGTTAAACCGCGACAAATACTATGCCAGTACAGCAGCCACAGAGCACCTTAACCCGAGAGCATCAATGGTAATGTAAATGTACTGCAAAGACAAGCACAATTACAATAAAAACATCTAGGATGCACCAAATAAGTGATATTATTTCCTTAGTTACTTTTTGATAATAATCAAGAAATTTGGTAAACATATCTACTGTTATACTTTTATATATTTTAATGGTTTTATAATTCCCGTTGTGATCCAAATACTGGCATCTGCTACACAGATTAGACTATTTGGATGCAAAATTCTGTAGTGTTCTCTTTCTCACCCTCTTTTCATATACTGGAGTATTTTATTTAGGCTGGGGTTTGATTTTTTTTCATAGAATCATTGATGTGTAAGACTTATGTGTTGAAAACTACTTGTGAAGGTCATTTAGATCAGCCTCCTTCTCTAGGCAGGTCCAGTTAGATCAGGTTGCTTAGGGCCTTGTCCTGTTCTGTTTTGAATATCTCCATGATAGAGATCCAACAACCTCTATGGGCAACCTGTGCCAGTGTCAGACCACACTCAGGGTGATTTTTTTTTTTTCCTTAGTATCTAACCAAACTTTACTAAGCTCCAGCTTAGTTTTGTTGCCTCTGGTCCTACCACTGTGCACCTTCTAGAGGAGTCTGGCTCTGTTTTCTCTGTACCCTCCCATCAGGTACGTCTATACAGCAATAAGGTCTCCCCTCAGCCTTCCCTTCTTCAGTCTGAACAAATCCTGCTCTTTCTGCCTCTCCTATTGTGCTTCAGCCCTCTTATCATGGTGGCCCTCTCTGACAGTATGTCACTGACTGTCTTGTACTGTGGAGCCCAAAAGCGGACATGGTACTCCGGATATGGTCTTATAAATACCAGAGGGGAAGAATTGCTTCCCTTGACTTTCTGAATACTTGCTAATACAACCCAAGATACAGTTGCATTTCTTCACTGCAAGGGTATACTGCTGACTTTTTTTTTTTTTTTTAATATGCAAATTATGTTGTTGTGTGCATATGTTAGAGAAAGCACAGCCAAAGAGGTGCCCTCATCTCTAAATCATGTTATCTGTTTAGATGAAACAGATAATGCTTACAATAGTCTTTAATTCCTGTGGGAGTACATTCCTCTCCCAGAGCAGCAGTTCCTCCTACACAAAGGAGTGTTAGCGTGGCTGTTCTATGCTGATAATACTCTTATCCCGTCTAGTTTCAGACCATTCATACAGCAAGGTAACACCTGCAATAAAAGCACCAGAATGAGGTCAACAATAAACGATGCACAAGTTTCACAGCTAGTAAGTATTTACAACAAAACAGCAGAAAAATTTTGTTCTCTTTAAGTTTCTGCCCTGTTACTCATCACTGTAATGCACTTCTCCCAGCACATAGTGTATCCACTTAGTAAAATGGATTGTGCAAAATGGGCATTGCTGACTTATCCAAATGAAGGTGTAGCTTTGGGTCAAAGCTCCATGACAGCAGCATAATAACTGCATAGATAAAACCACTGCTGAGATGTCACAATAACAGTGGGCTACTGAGGGAGCCATGAACAACACAGACATTCTTGGGCTGTTTTTGTGTCACTAGTTTGTGTTGCTATAGGAAAGCAGCTGGTAAATTATTGATCATACAATGATGAATATTGACAAACATAGGAATGAGAAAGTATGACCTATGAGTTTCTCTCAGGGTATCACAGAACAGTCTACAGATAAAGATGAGGTAAAGAAAAGTTTATTGCATTGAAAAAGAATCAGAAAATAGTCTTAATGTTACTGCTACACTGAGAGTTGCTAAAGGAAGGACCTAGCTGTTGTATATCCCTGTTTCACTAAATGTCATTGAGGGAAACCAGAAGACAGGATCCAGATGCATATTCTAACATGAAAGCTCTGCCAAAGCAGGAAACATGATTTTATAAGATGTAGGAAGAACTTTTTTAAAAGACACGGATCTATAAAAACACAATTCTGTGGCTGTTTGCTTACAAACTCTCCTCCCTCACACTTTCCCTGCTGTTGCTTCACCCTCCTACTCTTCTGTCGTGTTCCTACCTTATCATCTTTGTCTTTCAAATAAAAGTAAATAAAAACCATGGTGCTAGAATAATTGAAGTATCTGCTGTGACTCTGCTATCTCACTTTACATCTGACTTACCTACTTAAAGTGTAAGTAAGTTGTTGGTTGGTTTTTTTGTTTTTTTTTTTTTTTTCTTCTGTATTTTTGGGGTTTTGGTTGGTTGGTTGGTTGGTTTGGTTTGGTTCATTTTAAGGAAGGAACCTCATCTGGCAATAAAATAGTTATCTTCCATTAAATACTTCTAAAATTTTTGTTTTAGTTTAGTTTGGACAAGGGAAAAGCTTATATAAAGATTATTAATTTTTTAGTGCACTGGCCAGAAGTATTATATTTTGTTTGCAATATGGACTATGTGATACATGGTTTGTGGAATGATGGATTAATTACTATAGTTTACATAGTTTTTACTTCAAGCATGAAAAAAAAATCCTTTTGTTTCATCAATAGTTTTTTTCTCAATAATTGTGAAAGTTCTAAAGTATGTATTTCTAAATAAGCAGAAAGGACAAAGCTGTTGTTATGCTTTTAGTTTTAAAAATAAAATACTATTTTTGTGAATATTTATGCCCCTAAGTGACAGCTCAGCATCCTCTGATCCATGCACCCTTGCTCTGAAATTTGGTTTCTACTCTGAGGTGACAAGTTCACTATCTGCAAAGATTACAGAACACCTGTTTAAGTATTCCCCACTGTTTCCTCTCAAAATCATATTCTAGGATTTTGCAGTATTCACTTGTCATGTAAGACATCTGACAGTCAAGATTCTGAGAATAGCAGTAGTTAGGAATGATTTTCTATATGCATCTGCACTGTTATTTAGGAATTCTACATCTCAAAAAAGTTATTTTAAAATAATATTATGAAGCTTAATATAATATAAAATAATATTATGAAGAAAAGATATTAAAAAGGAGTATGCTAAATTGAAACTTCCAAAATGATGATAGAAATTTCTACTAGGTATCCACAACCATTCACAGTATATTTCAACAAGACAATTTAAATTTTAAATAATCACAAGTGACGCTGCAAGTTGCATCTCTATTATGCCTGTCAGATGCTCTTCAATGTGATCAAGAGGGCAATTCAAATTTATAGAAGACACTTTTCACCAGATTATTCAGAAACTGTATCTTATTTGAACTTTCTGACAGTACAAAGGAGAACAAACCTGAATAAAAGAAAACCTTCCTAACTTGGTCATGGTCTGATTCTGGCAGCCAGCGGCCAGCATACTAATAATTTCCATAGCTAATAGGTTACTTCTCTGAGATGATGATCTTTACACAACTTTCACAGAAGGATATTGATGTGATCAGTAAGTTAGCTATTACTTAATCAGATAATGTTCTATTGCATTGCTTCTAGGCAATACAAAGTCAATGTAATGTGTGTGCAATTTTGCTAGTTGTTGGAAATGTTTTAATTCAATTGCATGGAAAATTAACAGTTGAAAACCAAAGAAGTCTCTTGTAGTCACACAATCAAGAATTATGTTCCACATCCCATCCTGATGAATTTTTAGAGAAAATCCATTGCAATCACTCTACCTAGCATATTAATCTAATTTGGGGAAGGAAAATGTCACATAATGATTTCAGCTGTTGTCAAATCATACCAAATTTCAGAAGACAGATGCTATGATTAGCAGATGAAATGAGACAACTCTGGTTTAGAAGGATTGACACTATTCAGTGTGGGAGAAATGAGAAATCAGTGAATATTGTTCTATTGCACAAATACAGGTGTAGGCTGCTGGAATGCTGGAGAATAATGTTTTAGAATTTGTGATCACTGACCATTTCATGCAAAATGTATGAGATTATCTCTGGCACATGGATAAG
This sequence comes from Phoebastria nigripes, assembly GCA_035582835.1. Taxonomy (NCBI): domain Eukaryota; kingdom Metazoa; phylum Chordata; class Aves; order Procellariiformes; family Diomedeidae; genus Phoebastria; species Phoebastria nigripes. The sequence goes on from JAYKAV010003380.1 coordinate 161,779, forward strand.
CAATATTTTATGCGGTCTGTGGGGCAAAGATCATGTATTTTTATCAGTGCTCTGAAATTCCTACCAATTCAAAGAGTAAGCCTTGTAAAATAATAATCATCCCTGAGTACTGATGGGTACAAAATTTTAACACTTTTCTTCTGTTGTTTGCCAAAAAACCCGAACTAACCATGCAATGAATACTAGTATCTAAATAGGACGACCATCATGGTTCAACATAGTCTCAGAATTTTTGAGAGACATAATGAAGACCACTTAGTAGCTCTGTGTACTAAGGGCTCTTGTTAGTAAGAGCTGGAATCAGTGTCTACAGTAGGCCTGTTTCTTCTTTTTTTTACAGCCTTTTCATACTGTTCCAGGCAAGTTTTACATATGKTGACAGTGATGACCAAAGATGTTCTTATGTAGAGCTATAAATATGCTAGGGTTGATCTTTCTTTAGCTCAACAGACACCTGGAATAAGGCAAAGTTTCATTTTATAGAAATCCTCTTGACAGTCATATCCTCACAGTATAAACAGAACCAAACCTTTAGGTGAAAAATTGCCAAATTGCCACTCATGAACCAAACTTCAAGGCTTCAGGTTCTTCTCCAGGAACTCTCCCTCACTGGGTGATGTTCAGAACATGACAGCATGAGATACTCTGCATTAATGAAGTTTCATACTAGTGAACTGAGATAATTGCAGATGTGGGCATACAGCATACACAGTTAAAGGCTTCTGTGACATGTTGTGACACTGTTAAAAAAAAAGTTGAACAACTCTTAAACTAGCCTAGCACTTCTGAAACTCATGTTCATATTGATGCAACTCAGAAGAGAATTCTGCCTATTGTTTCCTTAATGACTTCTACTCCTTCTAGAGTTCCATGAATGTAGGTTAACAATAGAGCACTTTGTCCATAAAAACCAAGAAATCAGAAGCCAAGAGAGTTGTGAATGTTTCAGATAACTACTAATTTAATCATTCAAGGTCTCCCAGGAAGAAACTCTGAATAATATCAAGATTACTCTTTTAAATACCTTTTCTGATGTACCATGAATATGATTATAACAACCATTCCCAAAGCAGTTCCAGGGATATACAGTGCTGGAGAGGTAGCACAGATACCATGCCATGCCCCAGAAGCAGCAACAGACTCACACCATAATGTCATTTAGAATAACAGTATACCTGGCAGCAYTAGAAATGTATGAAAGGCAAAACTGAATAATGCTGAATTTCTCTGTGTACTCTTTGTAAGRCCTTGTGTAGTACAGTTTTATTTCAAAATAAAGTCGTCAGAATTGCATCATAGACTCATTTGTAAGGTCAAAATAGTGTCATATGCCTTGATATTAAATAGATTATCCTAATATTCTTTCTTTTCTTGAAAAGATGTAGTTATATCACCTTCTCTAATATTTAAGGTTCAGCTTCATCTGCAGAATTTATATATTTCCTCGGGATCATTGTTYGAATTACAATATAAGTATTAGCTCACCTATACTTAATCTTGCACGTCATTTTCCAATATTTGGATCCGTTTTCAGATTATTATAGTTTTGTTAAACTCCATACATGCAGGCTGAAACTTTCCATGGTAGATATTTACCTCATCGTATTAATACTTCTTTTTTTTTTTTTTTTTTAAAAAGTAGCAACAAAAAGAAGCTATTGCCATAATTACAATAAAGAAATGCTACTTACACTTTTTGTTGTTGTTGTTTTGCTTTATCACAATTGCTTCGTTGAAGCTCTAGTAGCTTGAAATTTAGCACACAGATGTCAGTTTGAGAGGGATGTACCCTTTGCCATTCCTCTGGAAAATAGTACCCAAAGAGAGCGTTTCTGCAGTAGACCCTTGCTAAGGCTCTGCCTCTGCAGACTGCCTACGTAGAGCTTGTTTCACTCACCTTGCTTCTCTGCACATACCAGAAAAGAGAAACGTTTCAGAAATTGCTGCCCTGGCAGCTGACAGCCTCGGTTGTACCAGCCAGCCGGCAGGTACCAGGAAAGTGCGTGTCGTTATCGCATGGCAGCATGAGCTGAAGCTGAGGCCCTCACGGTCCCTCCCTCTCTCCCAGGCTCTGCCGTGTGCTCTTGCCTTTCTTCTCACATCAGCCCGGGTGCAGCACAGCCAGCCAAAAGCGTTTTGCAGTGTTTGTTTTCAGCAAGGCCACAAATACCTGTGCCAGTGCAAGCACAAGTAGGAACTATATGAACACACATTCAGACACGGTGGGAAAGCGAGGAGGGCGCTGGCTTAGAGCTGTCATGGGACTGCACTCTCTCTTCCCATGTTTCTTGTGCTCCCGCCTCTTGAAAACCAACTAGACCAGGATGAAAGGGGGAAGCAAAAATGAATGTAAGAGGCAGTGGAAACAGACTACAATTAATAGTACTCCTAAACACAAAAAGATCTGACTCTAAACTAGAAATGGTGATCTGTGAACATCAGCATTCCCCACCTAAGCCAGTAGCTGTCAATCTCATAAATCTCTCACAGTTCTTACATTGGCCTAAGTTTTCAAAAGCGTAATTTTCTGACCCTTTTTAGAACACATACGAAAAAGGTCACACAACCAAGGATTACAAAATTTTGGAAGACTGGAATTAAAATTGTCTGTCCAATTTTAATGGGCATTTTTCTTAGGATTTAGTAGTCAATTCTCTGCAGAATTTTCACATCTCCATGCATAGAATGGGCCACCTTCAAGGAACAAAACAATGACTGCACACTGAGATATTTATTTACAGTGGGAAGATGCTGAAAAAAACCTCCCACAAAACAGAGAAAATGCATTACAGCTATGGGCAGCTGCACTTTGTCCTGGAGAAGTAGGTGCTGTCTTTTCTTTCAAAATTTCTGTGCAATAGTAAACAACTTTTTTTTCCAGTAAGACTTTACATAACTGGCCATCATTTTGATGTTGCATTTCTTTGAATAACCAAAATACAGAATTTATTGACAAAGCTTGGTGAGTACCCATGGCTATCACTAAAGTGGCTCRAAGTTATTAAATGCTATTCAAAACAGTAAATTACTTGAAAAAATTAASCTTTTGTCATTTCAGATTAAGATTCAAAATCACTGGATGTTTTGAATGAATTTTACCTTGTCTTGTGCCATTTCTCCATCTGTCAAGTRGAGATAATATTTCTTACCTCTCCTGGAGAGGAATTTTCAAGATGAATAAAGGTTTGTGAAGAAAAGCCCACCTGTTATTCCATAGGCATTTCAATATAGACATGGTATAAAGTAAAATATGTCATGGCAGTAGAGAATGAATGATGACATAAAATTGAATTGAGTTCCAAATACCTCTTAGAACATTGTTCTTTCTACTGAGTCACAATGTCTGCAGAAAAAAATGGTACTGTAGATCCCTCTGCACATGCATTCCTATAGTAAGAGCCAGATTACCTGAAACAATTTCTGATCTGCTAAAACATCTGAATATTTGAATTATGTATGCTAATACTTGATAATTTATGTATGTATGAGCTTGTTAGAATTAAATGAAACACATACTTCTCCGTGTTGGATGTTTYTTGTTTTTCTCCTTCCAGATATTATTCATTCCTCTTCCCAACAACTTTAATTGCTCTTTTCTGAACCTGAATCCATTTTATGAATAGCATTTTGGTAGGATACTGTAAAAAAATAAAGGCAACAAGCCTGTTGCAATAGAAGTTTTGAGGTTAAAAAAAGTTYTATTGTTTCTCTAATTCATAGCATTGATGAATGCAGCTAAAAATCACAATTGCCTTTTTTGGTACAGGTCATATTAAAATCCCTTGTCAACATGCTATCTGATTTCAACTTTATACCCTCCAGTATTATTTCTTTCTACATTTCTTCCCACCATTTGGATTTTTTTTTTTTTTTTTAACCAGCTGCACAGTATTTCCACATGTTGAATCARTGCCTATACTTTTAACTCCTAATTTTCTTTCCATGTTTTTAATCTGGTACAGAACTGGCTTGTGATTTTACAGGTGAGATACATTATCAACTATATGTCTTAAAATGCTCCAAAACCACAGTAGTTAATCAATAGTTTAAAATTCTGCTTGCATTTTCAACARGATTCATGAGTTTGAAAAAAAGAAGAGTTAGATCTTGCCTGTCCCATCTGCCTGAACACAAACCTTGTTGTGAGAATTGAAAAAGCAGCAGAAATTAGGGTTCTTTGCTGCTTAAAAAATACCTGGTATTGGATGGGCTCCTAGCTACCTGCGGCTTGAAAAAGGGGCAGATATTTTAATTCTGGAGCATTTCTTTGTTTGTTTTATTTTCATTCATGCAAGAAGGAAAAGTTAGCAGCCCAATATTCAGTAACAGAGCAATGAAAAAGATGTTAGTTTATTGTCTCAAAACCAGCAGTCACTAAACAGTCACTAATTCTATGTTCTCTATGTATACATTCATCTTAGCAAACAAATAAAACATCAGTCTTTAGCTCTTACCTGGAGAAGATTTAACATGTCCATAATTTTTAACGTGTGCATACTGTAACTGCATTCAATCTGAGTGCTCAACACATGTCTCCAAAAGCATCTGCAGGAACAGACGCTTACATAATTTTACAGAGTTCCTGCATGCAAAACACTATAGAAATTGTGTGAATTTCTTAAGGGAATCTGCTGAGAACATTAGCCAAGTTAACATAGCTATATGATTTGCAAATGTCAAAAAAGCTTTAAAAATGAACTTTCTTTTACATTTTCTRTATTTGTACAGACCATATACATATAATGGGTATGTGTTCATATATACACAATCATACACTCACACTTACAAATAAATGAAAAAAATCAGAATTATTTTTATATCCGTATATTGGTTAGAGTTTTCTCAGACAAGGATAGGAAAGAAATACTGCATTTAGAAAATACAATGAAACCAGTAATTGTTATCACTTTCACTGATATCAGATAAAAAGAAATTGTCTGTTTCATGCTGGGCTTCAGGAGAAGAAACTAATAAATATGCATGTGTAAGCAAAACTCTTTATGCTACCAGCAACTGTAGTAGACCTTCAGAAGGGTTTCATTTTTAAGTTCCTTGTTTTGATCTACTTTTATTTTCCCCAAATATTCACTTTTGCCATAAAAAACAGTATAGGTCATTCCTGAAACAACATTTTAACGTTTGAAGCCAAATACTTTAATAAGGTCGTCCCTTTCCCTTTTCTATGGAAGAGTTCTAACCATCCTCCTTCCCGGAACACTGAGAATATTCAAAAATTACTCATTTTAAACTTCAAATGTAGTGCATAAATTGCTCCTACTATAAGATTGCAGCACTGAATTATCTAATAAGAATGTTATTAGTAGCACAATAAGCAAGCCAAATACAGTGATTGACTGCATCCAGTGAAAATGGGAGAACCTCTGAAGGCAAAAAACAATGAAGTCTAATTTTTTCTTCTTTCACTTCAACTGCAACAGGATTAGAAGAAAATCAGGCTGAAAGAACAACATCAGGCTTGCAGACTTAGAGCTTGATTTACCCCTTCCTTTGTGGAATCACGCGTGGCTGTCCAGAAAGAGCTTAAAACGTCACCGTATCAGAGCAGTGACATGTAGTACTGGTTCAGGTGTAAATAATAGTTCAAGACACAAGAAGGCAGCAACTCTGTTCTAAATTAGAAGATAATTAGGAAATTATTCGTTTCCATGAGTCATTTCTAGCTGCGGCATATCTCCCACTGCCCTGCATAAACCTGGGCGAGAGTTTCCCGAGGAGCTCTCCTTCAGGCATGGTGGCACGAGGTGCGGGGCGGCCAACTTGGAGCTGCTGCCGTGCAGCATGGCACTGGCACACTCGGCTCCACACACGCAGTCGCTGGGCTGCTTGTGGCAGAGCGTATATCCGGCAGCAATCCCACCTGTTCAGCATCCCTTGGGTCCAAACAGGGGAGAAACCCAAAAACTTCCCACACAAAACCAAAAAAAGAAGTCTGTGGAAAAACGTTTTCACCTGTTAAAATTATTTCTTTTGATTTATGTAATGTAATATTGAACGAAAGTTGAAATAAAGACAGAGCGACGCTTTTGAAGGAACAATGTCATAGGACTGACTGGCTGGTTGGCTGGCTGCCAGCTTTATGAACCTAAGCCTTTAAAAATTCTCTCTTTTCTGACTATGATTTGATTCAATTTTTAAACAAAGTGCACCTGCCTGCTTAAAATCAACAACAACAAAAAGATTAACAGTAAAGATGGCTTTTCTGAGGAGTATGAAAGGAGAAAGCACATTTAAAATAAAAGAAAGGAGTAAATTGGAGGGTTAAGAGGTCAATCAAGTTTACTAAAGATCTGGAACTAAAATCCAAGGCATACAGAAAGCTGAGGCTGCAAGATGAAAGGATATGCTTGTCTGAAACAATAAATAACATCAGAATTATCACTAAAAATCTATTTAACCTTAGAATTATTTTCCCATCATTTAACTGCATTAAATTAACTGTACAAAATTTGTCTTGATCTATGATATTGATCTCCTGTTTCTGGAAATGCTAACCATCTCTTCTGAGGAAGATAAAACTCCTAAGTAATGTCCTGTAATTCCTATTAGATGCTAAGCTGTTGAAGGTGTAGCCGTAAGGAAGCGAACTTTGGATATGGAGTTTATGATCAAGTCACTTGTATTCTTTCCAGGATGGATTTTTCTCTTCAGTAGAGTTSCACTGCCATACAATCATCATATTATGTGGACGGTTCTGTGCATAGCTCAGGTTTGCGTGTTCTGTTCTCAGAAACCTTCAAGTCTGGTTTTACGCAAAAGGCAAGGAATAAACCTGAAATGCATTATTTCTATTTTCCAGTCATTTCCATTTACATGTTTTGTATGTTTGAACTTCTTCATTCAGCTCATGTGTATTAACATACCTTTGCACAACATCATCAATTAATCTCCAGTAGAAATAATTTAGAGGTTTTACACATTTCCACACATATTTCATAGTACAGAAACTGTTATGCAGTTATTGATAAATGAATTACTTATCCCTATACTGGAGAGAAAGGAGTTTGGAGGCTGTGTGCCTGTTGTGGTTTATACTATATCAACTATTAGGAAGAAAATTAACTCTATCCCAGCCGAAACCAGGACAGTGCCTTTGTTATTAATAGCTGAAAAAAGAGATATGGTTATTTTGCTTATTTTTAAAAAAAGGAGTTGTCTCTGATTCCACCTCTTCTCACATGAGTTATCAATAGTAAACTTGCAAGTCTTACAACCTCCTTACATAAACAAATAGGTAATAGTTTACGTACCACAGCAAACAGTCAACTGAATGTGAAATATTGGCTTTTCTCATTGCCCTGTATCCTCCATTATCCTCCAAGCAACACTGTTTCCCTTATAAAACAGGAAACAATTAGTTTACAGAAGTTCACCTTTGAAGGATGTTTATAGTTTGTTGGTAGATTTAGAGGATGGACTGAAAAGCTGGTCTTGTATAGTTTGGCAGCAAGATCTCAGAAACTGAACAGAAACCTGCTTGCTTTCCACACAGCAAATAGGCTTATTTGCAAATGGTGTTTACACAGATTAACCTACTGACAGCTTTAGAAATTCTTTTTTTTTCGTATGGCTATAGTCTATTCAAAGCAGTATTTTACAATTCAGCCAACTTAATAAATGTATTTTTTTAAGAATCCCCAAATACTTTAAAAGACAAGATACTTCATAATTAGGGTGAATCCTACTGAAATGTTTTATAATTTACAACTGAGACAGCAGAAAAAGTAGAGAAAGATACAGTATTTAGAGCAATTTTYGATTCTAAAGCTTCTAAATCAATGGCAGCATAAGCCAATTTTAACGGGATATGACTGCCACAGAAGGTCAGTTTCTGGTCTATACAGAACTAATAGGTGGTCCAGCTTTTCTAGGTCAGGTGTACAGATCACAGTAACAGTTATGTTCCTTCTAATCTGAAAAGAACAGAAATAAATTATATAATAAATATGAAATATGTAATAAATACATAAAAATCTTCTGAAAAAGGTTTCTGAACAAAGTGCTTGTGTGTGCATATAAAAACATATCACTAAGCTATCTTTACAATCTACAAGCATGCACAAGGTGTGGTGCGTCCTGTGAGTACAAGCCAAGCAGAGCAGAGAAGACCACAGGTCATAGTACTGTAATCCCCCTTGGGGGGGTGGGGGGGGGTGTCACTTTTGCTTGGGCAAATTTTCCTGTGTGTGAAGAGATTCTGAGAGAACAGTAAACACCATCAAAGGAGTAGAAAGTAATCATTTGTTGGTTAATTCACATAAAAAGATAGCTAGGATTAATGAGTTTGGCTAAGCATTAGTATGGTGGCCTCCACTAATTGATGTCCTGTGAGTCTTTGCTGACTTCCTTTTATTTATTTATTTTAAACTTTTTTTATTTCACATATCTTTAGCCCATGTGTTGACTCACACCTCAATGAGTTTCTCATGAGTTTCTGAGCTTAACCAAATGACCCTGCTGTACCAGGTGCTGAGGGTTACAAGGCTGTGCTCCTCTGGTGTGCAGCAATTACACCAGCATTACATGACATATAGATGAATCCCCATCCTGGTGCAGCAGCACATGTCCTTAGCAGAATACATCACACTACACTCATCACTCCATACGCAAAATGATGAGAGACGTTACAAAAGAAACATAATATGCACTTTTAATTTTTTCAGTTAACATTTTAAAATATATTCTGTCAGTTCAGGACACATCACCAGACACAGAGGTTTGCTTTGTCAGTCTCCTAGTTAGTACTCCAGCTAGTGTGGGAGCTGGAAGGGGATCCCATCTGTGAGATAAAAGGAGGAATTAAGACAATTCTATTTTGCTTTTTTAAAAAGAGCACAAATATTGAAAGGCTTCTGATGGCAACCTTCTCTTTACTGATACCTTAGCTCCAAGAAAGTGAGCTTGTGCTCTGTAGCAAGAACAAGGCACCTTTAGGGAGACCTCCACATGTGTATATTTGATATCTTCTAAATGATAACTGTCATCTCAGTTCACCTCTACTGCCCAGTTCCACCAGTGGGTATTGTCTCCCTGATCAGCAGCTTCTGAGCAACAGAAAGGAGATGTCTGTTGGAGATGACTCAGACTGCTTCACTACTAACATACAGTGAGTGATGGGTCATCACATATATATCATTTGTCTCCTCTATGTGTGGTAGGCCTTGGGGTACCACTTCCTACAGGTCATACCCATCTTACAGCAGCTTGTCTACCATCATCCTGAAAAGTTAGGTTCCTCGACTTGAAACAGTGAGAATGTCTCTTCCATCAGGAACATGATTAATGAAAGCAGCCAGAGCAGAGGTCACAGCAGAAGAAGGAGCAGGAAACGGTGGTATGTTGTCACAACTATCACATGAGTGGTAACAGATTACTGGTGGTACCTAGGGCTCAGCTCAATTTTAATGCATGATGTGCACACAAACTAGAGAAATGTTGTATATGTTACACATGCTAGAAACTTTACCTCGGCTGTTCCTTACTACTGGCAATGCAAAAGACTTTGTGTTGTTCCCTTTGTTAAAGAATGGAAATACTGTGCTTATCATCTAAGCAGTTTTGAAAGAGCTGCCATCTAAGGCGGCCTCTAGCTTACAAAGCCTTTTTTTGTTCGGTACAGCACTCTCACCCTGGGCAGAAGTTCACAAGCAATGGCCCATTAGTGCTGACTAATCAACACAGATCTTCTGGCACAAGAAGCAACAGTGCAATCTACGATACTGAGTTCTTAGCTTTGGAGTGTTTTTCATTTGGTCTTCAGTGCCAGATCAGGTCTGATGTAACTACTGTTTTTTCTGACAAAATCTGAGTCTAAAGTCACATTATGCCACGTTATCATATTTTGATATAGCAATTGCATATCAACGTTTTACTTCATGGTGCTTCATATCATCTGAAAATAGACAAGTTATAGATACCCATCCTGAGAATACTAAGGACACAAGAAAATAGTGAAGACACAAGATTTGTGAATATGTATCAAGTCAATCAGGCTTTAACCTCATTAATGACCTTACGCATTACAGATCATGAAATTTTTCACTTATATGTGCAGATGTGATATATAATTTTTTTCTAATTAAAAGCAAGAAATGTAAGGAGTTTCAGCTAATAAAAAATGGTATGAAACATTCAGCCATAGTACAAAAGAATGCCTATATAGAAAATATCCCATCTTGATCATTAAATAAATAGAAAACTATACAAAAGTGAATATATAATGCAAAATTACATAAACCAACATGTCATCATTGGCGTTTCATCAAATATCACTAACTATATCTTTAATGTTAGCTTTCAATATTGTCTATCAAAAAGATATTTTATTCTTTTTCATCCACACAGTCACTTGCCAATACACTACAGTTTCCTGAGTTATGACAAGTCATTTGTCAATCCACAGGGCAAGATGTTATTTCAAATAAATGACAATGCTCAGATGAATTTGAAAAAAAATATTTTTCCCATTCTGGAAATGGAAAGCTGTTCGGTCTCAGAAAAGGTTCTTCATAATTTTCCAATACAGAACAGCAAAAAGAAAAACCTCTAAAAGCAGCCTTCCAAGAAGCACATAAAAACAATCAGCAAATTGCTTCTTGGGAAGATGCATGGGTCTATAATACCCCAACAGGCCTTGGTCACCCTGGCCACATAGCCTGTCTTGAACAAACACGCACATACACATGCACACCCCTGTCCAAATTCAATGCCTGTGAACACAATTTCCTACCAAAGTAGGTGTTGAGGTAAACCAAAACCACAAGTAAAACAGCAGAGGTTGCTGCAGCATACACCTTTCTAGTTGGCAAGCAGCCAGAATATATCCCATATAATGAATATCTAGATATACTAATCAGGTAATAAGATACAGCACTGCTGGCTCTCTCTCCCTCTTTTGTGAGGTCTGGGGAGATTTCATCATATACCTATTTTCATTCAAAACGGTGTTGACTGAAAGGTGTATCCATTTACAAGCAAATCCTTTAAATAGGACACAGAGCCTATAGGAAAAGCAGTGCTATGTGCAATTCCCCCTAATGAGCAAAGCGAAAAACAAGTGTTGCATACACTCTAAAAAACTCTGTACTTTAAACTCTGAAATATTTCAAGGCTTTGTTTAATTGTTTTTGGCAATTTTAATTAATGTTTTTCTTAATTCCTCTTTAATTAATCTCTTGTTCTCTGTGTTTTGAAGGTTCAACACCAGAGACTCACAGATGAAGTTTTCCAAAAGGGAAACTCCATAAAGGACTATCCAGTTGCAAAATGGCTGCTAGCTCATATTCTTCTCAATGTGACTCTGACTCCTGGCAGCATAAGATGCCTGAGTGTCTCCTAGCTTTTTTTCCTGAGGCGAAATAACAAGAGGCAGAGGATTTTTTGGAAGGTGTCAGTTTATTTCAGTGCCATTGAGAACAATGAGATGTGGCAGCCATTTTGGAAGGAAACTGTTGCATGTTTCTTGGAATAGAAACTTCAGGTAATTCCTCTGAAGATAGATAAATTAAGTTGCAAATGTCTAGCAGCCCAATATGAACATATAAGTAAAAATATTTATTTTCAGTAATTCTCCATTGCACCCAACTCTACTGAATGCATTTTTTTTCCACCCAGATGGTCTAACACTTAGAAATACTGCCAACTATGCATGCATAAAACTTGTGCATATGACAATGTACATATCGAAAGAAATAGGGTTTGGCTACTTCACTCCCACATTATATCATTTTGTCACCTGATTCCTATAGTAGTTTGGCACCTTCAATTCCAGAAGAATTATTTCCTTGACCCATCTCCCTCACATGTCCAGGCCAGCATCGACTCCTTCCCTACACACCAGTGCACATCTGCATCCATTAAAGACCTTCAGCCCTTCCCAGTCCTTGGGAGGGTGACTTCAAAACGTGTTTTCTTCTTTCTTTCTCAGGACTGCTGCTGGAGTGTTAGATAAGAACAGATGAGCTAGAGGAAAAGGACAGAGATAGTAACTTACATGATAACAATAAGGAAAAGGAATACGCAGTGTCTTTGTGAGGGATGATGTGGATGTGGAAGAAAAATGAGGGACTGGCAGGAAAGAGGTAGAGAGATATTGGAGAATGTACTTCAGCTACTTTAATGCTATTCTGGCAAAACAAAATATGTGTGAATGCAGTTTAGCTGATGACTATAATCTACTCAACCTGTGCTATTTGGTGTTGTAAAGCAGAACAAAGTTGATGCTGGATCTGCCATAAAGTTGACACACAAGTTAACCATTTAAGATTAGGATTTAGTGGATTAGGTTTCCGTTGCTTTCAAGTAAACTGCACTGTGGCTCAGTAAGTCTTGTGGTTTGAGGAGGACAGAATGTCAGGAATTGCGGAACACCTGAACAAAAATTAAACTCAGGTATTTCTATTAGCAAGTCTTGTCCATGATATCACCCACTTTTCTTTTACAGGCATCTCCATAGTTACTCTTCTAGGGAGAGACTTTTTCAAAATCTACAATTACCTCCATATGCATTTCTCAAGAATGGTGGAATACATTTCAGGAAAAAAACCCTGTTTTCTGTATTCCAATAGCATCTAAAAGCTCCCACCTAGACTAGAGTAACAGTTTAAGCATTGTACAACCATACAACAAAAGGCAACCAGTAAAATAAAAAGTTTTTAATTTAAACAAACAAGACAGATTGAAGAAATATGGTATTATGCCGATTTTGCAAAGTGAACTGAGTCACCAGCAGGCTGGCTTACCTAGGTTACACAGTAGTTTGTGACATTAGGGAACAAGGGAGTGGAATAGAAATCAAAATCTTCTGACTCCCAGTATACTGCCTTAACCAAAAACCAAGGTTGCTCCCCCCAAAACCAAAGTTTTTGTTTCTTTACATAAAAGAAATTAATACCCAAGGCTGTATCTTTATTGCATAAATTATAAAAGCATAAATCATAAATTATTTCATGTATTATAAATACTTTTTCACTGCTTATGCCCTTTAACATTCTACTTCCATCATGATTAGTTTTCATTAATTTTAACACATGCAAATATAATCACATGAAATGCATAACAGTGGAAGAAAATGTATAGAAACAAATTTTATATTACCAATTATTTATTCATAGATTCTCTTGGAATCAGAACAGATGTTTAAGAATATTGTATTAAGAATAACTATGACATATACTTATGACTATAACTTAACATATTTAAGAATATGTATTAAGAATAACTATGAAATTATTTAAACTGTAATTTTAAAACATGTTTCAAGTGACAGAAACTGGGCTATATTCATCCATACAGCCTCACTATGTATTTCTCAGATTCTTCATATATAGGTCTTTCTGCTATGTGGTCGTTCTCTTCCAGGAAAAGGTCTTAGAAGAAAACAAAATATTTTCTTACAAGAAAAAATTTATTTCGCTCAGTAATGGATTTCCTCCAGTCATTGCTCTTTCACTAACCCTGTGATTGTTTGCTTTATCACACATTCATTTCCACAGCCAACAAATATTCAGTTATCTTTTTCTTAAGAAAACAAACACCACTAATGCTGCCCATTAGTGTCTACATATGTTAAGAGGAATATCTGTTTAATTCAATCATGGTTTTCCTTTTATGGAGAAGAAACTTTGTCAAAGACTTTTACAGAGGAATCTAAATAAAGTTTTCAATGCTTTGTCGTTTGATTTAGTTCGCAAGGATCATACTGGCAGTGGGCATGTCAGACATTTTGGCAGCTCCTATTGCAAAGGGGTTTTCCTTTAACATCAATATCTCTCAGAGGTTTGTCTGCTTGAATTTATTTTTTTGTGGGATGGGGATTCCTGTCATATGTAATGATCCTTATGATTGCTTCATATAGGATTTCTCTGCAGAATTACTGTGTGGCCTTTATATTTCATTTAAAGTGCTGCAATAAAACGCAAAATGACAAGAAAGGCAACTAAAATTTTCCTCACTGACACAAAAATCAACAAAATTTTCATTTACCAATGGAAGGAAACAGATCAACGAAAGATGAAAACTTCAAATGGAGGTGTTACGCACAAATGAAACCCAAAATGGTTGTTGATGCATGGACTTCATTTGCTCTCTCTTCCTTTGGTTGGGAAAAGATCTATATCTTGTGGGGAAGGTTGGGTCACAGAACTATGTAGAGAAAGTGCTAAAAACATTCAGCATMCATGGCGTGACTTATTAACTGCTACACTACAGAAAGCAGTGTAATTGCTAAGACAAAAAGTGCATTATTGGGAACTGCAGGGCTACACAAGAGATCTAAAATTCCTGCGTCTGCCAACAATTACTGTTTATTTTACTGTTATAACAACTATAAGTCCTGTTCATGGAAAATAGTCCATTTAAACACTTTTCAGACTGGCAGTGGAGAAATGATGTTTTGTAGGACAGGTTGTCCATTTTGATGACTTCTGAAATAATTTCTTCACAATAAAAGTTCCTCAACCTATGGATTACTGTCTGGTTATTATTCTATTTGCCAGGATTTGAAAAGTGCTTTGCTTATGTTCTATCTTCTCATGCTTCAGTGAGTGCGTTAATCCCATCAGCTTCAGCTGCTTAATGTTTCTTAAGCATGGGATTTTCTGATCACCTCTGCTACTAAGAATTTGATTCACCTGATGACAAATTCTCCTTTGCATGATTATTGCACATTTCTTGCTATTTTAGGGCAAGATTGCCCTATTTTACRGTGCTGGTTGTGCCTGGCTGCAAATTTATTATCTGAGGGATGGGGAAAGAGGGCCTACAGTACTTAAAAGATGACGCATTGTTTTACTCATGTAGGAAAACGGTGTATGAGATATGCTAGATCTTGTCTTATGAAAAAAGATGTTAATTGGGCTAATGGACCATCCCAGCTACCTGCTACATTTGATGGAATATGTCATTCCATTTCCTTCCCAGCTTAATCTCCATACGTAATGATGGTGGCTCCATCAGTTTCATAGCTCCTCAGCTGCTGCATTTTTTTCCCCCCACTATTCCAGTGGAAGCGCCTATGAGAGATGACATCTGGAAGGCATCTCAATTATTAGGAGAGGTTCACCTTTTCCTTCCTTTGTCACCTCTGCAGCTCCCTTCTGTGGCTGTCTATTCACTGCAGTGGGATGCTATCTACTTCCTGCATCTCGATTTCATCCCATGGCTTCTTGGAGATGATGATTTGGACACAGGACATTTTTCATTCTCCTTCACAGATGATTCTTCTTGGGATAATTTAGGACTGGACACTTGAAATTGGCTGAGTACTTAGTCCTCCAGTACTCTTACTTTGTTTCCAAACAATTTGCTGTTATGCCCAACTAGAGATAGAAACACAGGCAAATGGCAAGACATTCTCAATGATTCTTTGGTACTGTAGAAAGTCTGGATTAGCCCCACCACTCAGAATTTTACTTTCCCCATTATATTCTATTAGGATCTGATTAATTGTTTTTCTGCCTGGTCCGAAGACATATGCAGTGAAAATTGGCTTTCCGACTGCTTCCTAATTATTTTTATATCAGACATCTAGGTTTGGGAGAGCATTTGAAAAACTACTAATAAGGTCCTGCATGATTCCTCATCACAGATACCAGAGCTTTTCATAGGTATCAAAATCTATTATATTGAGTCGTTAAATTCTTAAATCTGGGTTTTAAATGTCAAGCTGGAGATGGAAAATTTTTGCCTTAATAACCTAATATTAACCTCTCATACTAGTTTTTATATGTGTATAAATAGATCAATGAAAATCAAGGATAATTGGAGATAAGCTCATGTAAATCATGTCGTACCTGAAATATAGCTTACTGCGTGAAACAGAGCCTCAAGTAATGTGAAGTATTTCTGGATTTTAGTAGAACTAGTAAGTTTACTCAATAGAATTAATCTACTTCTTAAATTGTAGGATAAGAACTATTTCCTTTCACTGGATCAAGAGGGAGGACTCAGGAGATGCAGGTTCTATTTCCACGCTACTATGGGCTTGACAAGGTACCAAGAATATCCAATTATTCTTCTCTGTACCTCAGTTTTCCAATACATAAAATAAAAATTCTATTGACTTCTTAGTATAACACTGTGAGGTCTCCTGGCTGAAAAAAGAACTAACAGAGTTGGGTAAAATCATGATAAGATTGTACAGTTTCAAAATTCTTATCCACGTTGCTGACACCACATCAGCTGACTCACCTGCAGATTTCCATATTTTCCTCAAAAATTATATTAAATGCATTTATTGTATTTCAGTCCTCACTTACTTCTGGCAATGCAAAAATGTTTTATTACTTACACTTTTTTAGAACTACTCTTAATTTATTGATTTTCATTAGTGAATGTTGTAATTCATAAAAAGCTATCAATAGCATAAATGCATAAACTAATATTTTCCATGTGTCTTAAAAACAAACCAGTGTGTTGTAATAGAATATGAACCAGTTAACCAGAGTAATTTTTTATTTGCACTCAATCAACTATTCCTAATTTTTTTATAGTATCTAAAGAACATCTAGAAATGCTGATATATTTTTCTAGCAACATACAAACATTTCATAACATGTTATTGATCACTTAGACACTTACAGAACTTTTAGCTAGTAAGTTTTTCACATCCATCTATTTGAGAAAATAGTGATCTACTCTTACACATACTGGGAATTATCAGGTTTTTGGTAGTGAAGCTTTAGAAAGGAAACATTCTCCTTTTCACTGGTTGTGTTTGAGAAGAGTGTAGAAGCAATTATTAGGTAGGGATAGGTAGGAGAAAAGTTCTTCCTCAAAGACAAACAAGGAGGAAATATCTGTGTTTACCATCTGCAAGAAAAGTCACATACTTAAGATTTTATTTGAAATAGAGTCTTTGAAGGAGAAAGACTTTAATCTAAATGGACTGAAGTGGCTTTAAAAATGCCTTAGCTCAATTACCTTAATTACTACAGTTAGTGGCCCGTATAGTAAATCAAGAAATAAATGGTTTCTATGTACTTTTTTGCATTTTATGAAAATTAGCAACAAACAAATGTATCACTAAAAGCTAAAATATAGTTTTCTAAAACAGATTAGAATGAAATAAAACTCTATGATGAAAGGTCACCATTACTATTAAATTAATAAGTCAGTGGACTGAATCATTTAGTCACTAAAGATGAAGGGTTTTTTCTATGTTACTATTTTCTTTCTTACATCTCACTGATGGCTAACATCTATCAGTTTCTTTGCTCCACCTTATACACAGTATCTCAATGCTTACAAAGGTTTAACAGCTAAACATACAGCTGTTTAGAAATAAGAAGGTAAGATGATAACAAATATTTTCTTAATACCTCCATTGCTTACCCATGGTATTCCCCTTTTATGTTGGAAGTCATTTCCCTTGAGGAAAGTAAGTGTTGTTAGTATAAATTTAAAAATGCCACTGCTACCTCTAAGTTCACTTGCTGTTTGAACAAGGTGCCTTCTTTCCCAAAAGAAAAAAACTGAAAATCCACAACACTTCCTCTTTTAGGGAGRATGCTTTGGTATGCATTAAATCATCAGTGAGATACAGAGTATCTCAGTCAAAGTGAGAACAGAGTAGGAACTTACAATAGCAACAGGCTTTCTCAGAAAATTGGTCTAGTTGATACAAAAATGGTGAATCACCCTTAGGATGTACAGAAAGATCTGTGCAGAAAGAGAATTCAAATCAGATTAGATTTCTGACCTTTACAGTTACAGAGCGTTTCTCACTCTGCTTTGGAAAACATAGACATAGATTCAAGAACAGTTAAATAGTGTATGTGTTCCAGATAGAATCTTTGTGTCCCAGTCTCCTCTGGGTGGGCAATTTTTGTCTTGAAAGTTAAGTTTCTAAGACAGCTTGCTGAGCGACTTATAGAAACAGAAATAATTTGCATGGAGCCTGTGCTGGTAGGACTTTTTTTCAGCCTATTATCACAATATAATAGGTAAAAATCTTCAGATATTTTAATTTATATTCTCTTAACTGATGTTAAGAAACCAGCAGTAATATACAAGTATAAAAGTTCTACATTCTCTCATCAGTATAAAACTTTCCTTCTTATGTCAAGGAGGAAAACTAGGCATAAGAAGTATGTTTGTGTTTGAACTTATTTGAAATGAGTCTTCTTTTTTTTTTTTTTTTAACTTCAACTGCTTTTAACAAAGAAATGCAAAGCAGCTTCCATATTGGTACCAGTAAAATCTGTTTACTATGAAAATTAGAATTTCTCAGCTGTAACTCAGCTAGATGTCTCTGAATCTCACAACCCATGCGTGATAAAAAACTGACAAGCGATGAATTGTATGCATCAGACTTTTAAAAGTGGTGGTCTTCTCTGAGAAGGAGGTAAGATTTTATTCAGTTACTCACTACAGTCAAAGCTCAAAACCTCAGCTAACAGGGGTATGACAAACAGATTACATAGGACTTCTTAAGACTGATTGTACTAAATACCACAGCAATGGCATGAAACTGGCATTGTTTGTTGTTTGGATGACTATCAGAGTGACACGAATGCTCGATTTCACTMCAGAAAACTAAACAGCTGTTCAATTTTTGTCTCTATGAAGGCAGTATTAGAGCAGCATAAAGGTATCAAGACACATCTGTTCAACTGCACATACGTCTATCTTGGAGATTTGCTAATTTTTGTGTTTCTAAATAAATCCTCATTTAAGGATGCCAAATACTTTAAAAAATGCAAATTGAACATAAAAAACTCTATAAGGTATACAAGTACTACATGCATTTCATAAACAAAAACAGAGGCAAGAATAAGTGTTTTGCCCAGGCTCAAAGAATATATTAAAAGCAGAGCCCAGGCAAGCAGTTCATAGTCCTACTGCTTAAGCCGAGATGCTAGCCCCAGGGAAGTCCGTGGCTGCTTTCTGACCACATCCCCAGGGATGGAACTTCATACAGAATCATTTGCCCCAACCACTAGAGAAAACACTGCCTCTATCTGCTCACTTCTCAGTTTAATTCCAGAAAAAGTTACAAGACAATATTAAAGTACAGCTGCTATATAAGAACACTTTGAAAGAAAATAAACAGGAGGACACTAGGTTAACTAATCTTCCTTAAAACCCTGCATTTTAGAAATATATAAAATTTCTATAGTTTATACAAACATAATTGTATAAATATATCAATATATTTGAGGGAAAGTGGGGCTTTTGAGAAAAACATTTCCATCTTTCATTTGTTGAATACAAAGATTATAAACTAAGGTAGGTAGGCACAGAAATTACAAGAAAATATCAGTTCAAAGTTGGAATTACATAAACATGACCTATAGAACTGTATAATTTCCCTTATAGCAGATATAGTTTTAATAAAGATTCAAAGTTGGATACATATCTTATACTAAAATAACTCCCAAATAATCTCTGAATAAAACCAGTTAATATGTTCATGACAAATGTCAGTCACATAGTGAAGTGAAAAAAGCAATTGACTAAATAAGCTTAACCTTTATGATTGTAATTAAAACCAGACATACTAGTATTAGGGCTTCCTAATTTTAAACCAGATGTTTATTTTTTGAGAAATAATGGATATCACATGGCACATTTAAACATTTAAATTAATGTTAGATAGTAAACCAACTGTAACATAGGCCTAAGTCGTCCAGATTTTTTCATTCTGTTTTAGATGCAAAGCCTGAGTTGTTAGAATTCAACTGTTTAAGCCTGTCACATAAAGAGGCTTATGCCTCTTAAAAATAATTAGAATTGGCATCAGCAATATTTTTTTCATTGCTGTTGAATTACTTTGTTCTTGACAAAGATTCATGTTGCAAATCACAATTTAGACTTGGTTAAAAGAATCCTCTAAGCCTGACAAAATAAAATTGTGTTTACCGTATTTAAGGAAATTGWACCAACTTCTTTGACCTCCTGGATAAAGTCTTGGGCAGGCTACCCTTAACCCAATAAAAGCATGGTTAACTTCCATCTACGATACTTTGAATATAAATGTATATTTATATATTTCGAAGTTGGACAGTGCTATTCTATCTTAGAGTATTTAAATTCTTTAGCARAAGTGCTGCAGTTTTTCTGACCAGTCCCCATTTTGTAACTAGTGAGATTTATTAACATTTTTTCTTGAGCTCGTATCAACCAGGTGTAATTGTGATTTATTAGTTTACCATAAATATTCAGCTATGCTATTAATTCAGGATGATTTAAGATTTGGGAGAAATCTGCACAACTTTATTCTACTCCTTCCTCTGACCTTAAAGCTCTACTTATATCAGGAAGAGCAGATAGGAAACATTCTGTGCTATAAAGACATTTTAAATCTTTTATTTAGCATGGCTAATATTACTGTTGACAACTTGGCTAGCAGTAGCAGCTGATCAAACTGAAGAAAGAAGTACTTTAGAAGGGAACGTCTATCTCTGAGGAAAACAGTTGCATTTAGACCAAAGATCTGGTTATTTCAAGTACCCTCTTCTGCCATTTTCTGCCTCTCAGTATCAAGGGGCAACGATATAACTGTACTTTGATCATTTGCTCTACAATCACACATCATCTTCTGCAGGTGAGACACAGACCACAGATAGAAAATGAAAAGCATGCTGAAACACAAGCTACAGCAACATAGATACAAAACACCTATTAGCTGCATTTTGCTGGCTGCTTTTTCATGCAAGAGAAAAAAAGAGAAAACAAGAGAGTCACATGGTTTATGAGGCAATTTCTGAAACAGAGGCATTAAAAAAGCAAACAAGAAAAAATGCCTATGGCTTTTGATGGAAAAAAAAAATCACTTAAACTGATCTGGGAGTGGAAGGAATACATTTAAAGAAATGCAGCAGATGGAGAGCAGAATAAGATCTTGAGTTAATTTATTTTTGAAGTACACAGTGAATTTTAGGATATAATTGAATTAAAGAGTCAGCGGATGAAATAACCTTTTTCTTGTTCTGCATATTGTTCTCACAAAAACAAGCATAGCAAGTTGTCTGAGATTTTTAGAAAAATCAGCCTAAATTTTTAAATGTTTTGCTTAATGGATCTAATACAAACCTGCTGGTGTCTAAGTGTAGCAGCAAAATGGCCAGTCATCAGGTGCCTAGACTGCTTCATTATTTAGGCATCGCCAGAATACAATGCTTGTCATGCAGGTGTACCAGTTGTGTGATCCAGCAACAGTTGCAAGTGAAATGTTTCTTCTGCTTTATAAGATAAGTGCAGCTTTCCTCTTCAAAACATACATTAATAAATGCCTATGCTACAGTGGCCTATAAAAGCTACAGACCTCCATACCTAGTCTGGTTTCAGTATTAATTCCATGTTCTTAAAATTAATATGCGTGTGTAAACAAAACAAGACATTTTCATCTCTGGACACACATACAAAAATAATCTGCTTTGTTAATCCAGTGGCTAACTTCTATTGCTTCATGGAAAATGTCAAGACTATCAATTAAAGAAATTCATCCACCCTGTCAGAAGTGTTTTCCTTTACTTATCACCCAGGTAGGTGGGTTACCCACCAGATCATGGTGCATACACACTCCCCACTGCCCCAAATCATATATAGCTAAAGAAAAAATTCTAGACAATGTGTGAAAGTTAAATTACTGCAGATTTAAAAAAAAAAAACCAAAATAATGCATCTCCTTCAATCAGCTTCAACTTTATTGCTTTTCAAATTGATCTTTCAGGAAAAAGGATAATCTTAGTGCTTTTTTTGGATCAATATTCCTACCAATCATATTCCTATCACTCATTCATATCGTTAGTGTGAAATTTTGCAGTGATAACTATGTACAGGACAGTCTTTAGTGATCTGCTTGCATGTCCTTAGCATTCAAGACATTGTGGTCCCAGAACATTTTTTTCCCCTATTTCTGCGCCCTTCCTTTTTATGAAACATCTTACTTCAAGTAAGGCAATAACGGAAAAGAAGGAAACAGTTATGAATTCCAACATTAAGCACGGTTAAGACCCAAAMAATATCCAGTTCCACTGCCTTAAGCACTCTGCAAACCCTGAATCTTACTTAGCATCCATGAAGAACATGTTACAGTTGTAAAGGTGCAGAAAAACTTATGAAAAATAATGATAATGCACAGGATACATCATTGATATGAGAATGAAAAACCTTGCATTAGTGCCACATTAGATTATGACTGGGTTTGGATAGTAGTATACTAACAGAGGAGAGAAGGAAAATATCAGGCAAGTGTGGATTGAAGCCAAGATGAAAGCATCCAAGAGAAGGTTTTGCAAAACAGCATCATGCTTTTTCTCCTACTTTCTCAACTTCAGACTCAAGCAAATTATGAAAGGATGCACAGAGCTGAATGAAGAAAAGAAAAAATGGATAGTCTTTAAACACCCAAAGCACACTTTGGGCAGAGGAAAGTGAGAATATCACTTCTACACTCTATGAATTATGGAAATGGTGGTAGGAGGGACCACCCTGCCTCTATCAGACAGATCTCAAAAGAGAACACAAATTTTTCTCACATGTGTTTTTATTCTGAATTGGACTTTTCAAGAGTAAGACACATCCTCTAAAAATTTTGAGTTAGCTTATTTAATGTAATGTTTTACTGAACAACCCAGATCCTGAGACTGATGAAGTGTTTGACAAGGTTTGTTACAGTGTGGTCTACAACATAAGTCTTCCAAAATATCTAAACAGTTGGCATTTGGGCAGTGCGCAACTAACATTTTATATGACACCTGTGTAACAGCTACATCTACTCTGTGCTGGGTAGGAGATCAGGTACACTGAGATAATGTTTTAATTAAGACACTGAATTATCTCAAATTCATTCTTTTATTTTTGGTAAAAATTTACTATGGAAAAAATTTAGAGCTGAGATATGCAAAGGTATGTCTGGAAGGACAGTTACATTTTATTGAACTTAAATTGGAGCTTTTAAAATCCATTAACAAATTTTATCCTTCTCTACAGTGGGGATAAAACAAAAARTCTATCCCAAAAGGCTCTTGTAAAACTGTTAATAGCAATACCTGTACTAGCTCCCCCCAGTTTTTTTCCTTGGATTTTTAATCTACTCCCACGCAGGTCTAATCTACCTTAGAGGTTCTCCCAACCCCCACCCCATCCCACCATCCAGTTGCTATTATTTTTTTTTTCCTTCTGGTGAAGACCACTTCTGTTTCCTTGAGCTGATATACAATGACCTCTCTGGACCACTTCCCTCTCTTCAGTTCCATGACAGAGTACACAGTAAAATTTACAATACAAAGGCTGAGTCAAGGGATTTGCACAGAGATCATGTCCCGGCAATGCTTCACACACTTCTAGCTACTAGGAAGATTGAATCGTTGTTTCTTGAGAACAATGGGTGCAGTATAACTGTATGTTCTTTTCAGTGACAAAAATGGTAATGATCTGTAAACTTACATACATAACTGATAATAGTTGTCACATGTTCACGTGAAACTTTTTTCTGTGCAAATCATAATTTTAATCTACTTAGAGATGATATACAGTCCAGTAAAGTGGACTGTAGCAAGGAGATCTCATTAAGTATTCCTCCTTGGAAGAAGAAAAAATAATTTTACTTCTGTCAGTTCTTTAATGCATCTGTATATTCAGCTATCAATTATAATAAGTGAATGATATGCTCCAGGCCAGATCATCCAAGAGAATAAAAATCTGCATACAGCATTGGCATCCTTGAACTGAAACAAAACTGAATATGGAAAAGGAGCATATCTACTGTCTCTGCCAGTTGTTGTTTGATAACCTCTCTGAAAAGGTCTGGCTGAGAAGCCACTGAAAAGTTCATTGTTTTGTGAGCTGTTACAGCACACTAAGCTATGACTTGGCATCTTCAAGGGCAGAAGGTTACTGGAGCTAGGCTAGTTCTTTCACATACACCACCCCACCCACCCCCACGCCCCCTGGCTTTTTTTTGCAAGAGATATTTTGTGATATCAAGTGCACAGTAGAATCTACCATAACCTATTCAGCATATCTTCTGATGACAGGTAACTTGTCACTACATGCTTCACTTTCCTTCCCTTCCTATAGACTGGCAGCTTCTGCACACTTTTCATTGTGCAGGTGCTTTCTTTTGGCAGACTTGTTCAGATAATAGAGCAATCCAATCAAAACATCACTGGGAACCCTTGACAGAACATTTGCTGCTTTAGAAACATTTGCGCTCACCATATGGCAAGGGCAGCTTAGGCTATGAAACTGTGATAATTTTGGGTTTTAGTCAGTAAGGGCATCTGAGATTTATGATGGCCAAAATTCATTAAGTGTTGACAAAGCCATCCAAATGTTTAAAGCAATTTTGTAGGATAGTTCCAGAGCTGAGTAAAGGAGAGGCATTTGGTTTTCATTGCCATTAATACAAGGACATATCTATTTCAACAACCATTCTGTACCTTACAACCACCAACCCATATTAAAGTGAGGCAGCAGCTTTCTATAGCAATGGAACAAAATATAACAGCTTGCAATACTAGTCATATTGTTTGCAT
Organism: Phoebastria nigripes; assembly: GCA_035582835.1. Lineage (NCBI taxonomy): Eukaryota > Metazoa > Chordata > Aves > Procellariiformes > Diomedeidae > Phoebastria > Phoebastria nigripes. Next base: position 186,279 of record JAYKAV010003380.1, read on the forward strand.
TTTTTAATCAGCATTTTCAGTAATGTACTTACCAGAACATGAAAAAGAATGATAACATGACAGGCATGATAATCAGATTACTTCTTTCACTTTTAAAGGCACTAGTGTTCTTAAATATACCACACACTTTAATTTGCTGTAAAAATAGAACAGGCTAATTCGTGTTTACTGTATTTTTTAGAATTGGAATATTTTCTTTGTTCCCCAACATGGAAAATATGGATAATACTTATCTTACATCATCCAATGCCATTATTGTAAGATCTCACCATAAACAGTTGCAAAATATGCACTGGCATAAATTATCAAGAACCAATTAAAAACGCTCACAGATTATYGCTTGTTAGTTTATCTATATACCAGATTTCATGGCAATAGCATTTTTACATGATCGTGTTTCAATGGCAACTGCAACTTTTATTCCCATTTGCTCTTCAGCCAAAGGAGCTTCTGAAAAACACCTTTCACCCTCTCCTATGGATACTCACTAGCCAGATGTTCAATATAATATTTTTTTTTTAACTTAATGGAATCTCTTCCACTGAACAGAAGGAAAGTGATCCCATATAATGATGAAAAACACAACATAAGGGCAAACACCCTTTATTTCCAGTTTATAGTTGGGGAAAAAAAAAGAAAAAAATTAAGCAGCTGTTCATGGTCATGCAAGTGGTGTAGCAGTAAGTTATACACATCCCACACACAAGATAGCGTTCCGTCCCTTTCATGCTTTCTTTTCATGACTGTTTATTTTTGTATTACGAAGTTAATAGATTATACATTAATCATTCCCTTTTACTTGTGTTTTAAGGTTTATATTATTCTGTACACTGGTGTGTAAATTAAACATTTCCTGTTGGTGACTGCTTCACCTTCCTCAGCATTAGTTCCAACAATTAATTAGATGTCAGAAGACTAGTTATCATAACCAAGCAGACCAGAGTTTCTTAATTTAAAAACAATTTTGTGAGATCTCATTTATTTTAATAAGCGAAAGAGCAAATCCATGTTACATATGCCCATATTTCCCAAGAGACCCAAAGACTAAAGCTCACCTACTTGAGAGACTACTCCAAAAGACGATGGACTCCAGAGACCATCTTTTCTTCCTCTACTGACTTGAGTAATATTTGAACGACTCAGTTTCTATCTAGCCCATCCCATAACATGAAAAGTTTATGGCATTAGAAATAAGCAGAGTGCCCTGTTCCAAAAGCTTCTATAAACCGAAAGGAAAAGTGGATTGAACATATGAGGTCTTGGAACACGGAGTGGGAGTAATGCCTGTTTTGTTTGATCTCTGAGCCAACAGCAGGGCAACTCTATCAGGTTCTTAAAAAAAAAAAAAAAAAAAAANCATCCCATAACATGAAAAGTTTATGGCATTAGAAATAAGCAGAGTGCCCTGTTCCAAAAGCTTCTATAAACCGAAAGGAAAAGTGGATTGAACATTTGAGGTCTTGGAACAAGGAGTGAGAGTAATGCGTGATTTGTATAAGCTCTAATCCAGCAGCAGGGCAAATCTATCAGGTTCTTAAAAAAAAAAAAAAAAAAAAAAAAAAATAATTGGATGCCTGTCTTTCCTTAGCAGGCCAGATGAATGGTGTATCTACAGCCTGGAACTGAAGCTAGTTCTACTGGCATTTAAAACTTAGCAATGATCTTTTCCCCATTGCCAAAGAAAAAGTCAAAATTACAGGCAACTAAAAAAAAAACCCGTTCCTACCACTGGTGCTGGGTTCTCTGTCCATAGGGATACTTCACCGTTTTACTGTCCTCAAGTGCTACAGTTGTGCTAGATTATTCCAAAGTAGCACAATGCCTAGTAACATCACTGAAAGGCTTTGGGCAGTTGTACTGAGCATGATCCTGGGGGCTGACAGTCCTGAAGTGCCATGCTGGTATGTTGTTTAGTGGCTGGTATTTAGATGACAAAAGTCTAAAACTAGGAATCAGGGAAGGGAAATACTATAGCAATATAGGCTACAGATTGTATTTTCATGAACTGCAGCACAGCTCCACAAAGCTGAGACAAAGGCTTACAACAACGTAGTAATCAACTTAGGCCATCTAGCTTTCTGTGAACCAACTCTCCTAGCGCAGATGACATGTAGGATAAAATAGTGAAAGGTGGGTTTTTCTATTCAAACTCATCCTTGGGCCAGAATCCTTATATAGCTCTACTGTCTTCCTTCCTCATATAAAAAAAAAAAGTCTTCTAATGTTATCAGCATCTTATGAACTATGGAGAGTTTTTACCTGCTAGAAAACTGAGTGTGGGAAAGAAACAAATTAAAACCAGACCATAACACTAAAAAAACCCCACATTCTATTTATATATCTACTGGGGAACATTTCATAGATTTTATCTACACAAACTATTACAAAGCAGTACTTGCAAGTTCTAAAGTGTTATTTTAAAAAATTCTTTCTTTAGATATTCTGCAATGTAAACAGGTCCATAAGAGCTTTTTATCTTTGCATAGGAAAAGATTTTACAGCAATGTATAAAAGCAGAGTTTGAGAGATTAGTTTGTTATACAAAACCATTTGCTGTTTACTTTCAAATACACATTTATTCAAATGGTTGGAGAAAAATATTTCTTAAAATATTGCTAAGTTACCTGAATACATCTAAATACTTCAGTACTTGCAGGTCAAGTTATGTATTCAAGATTTATGTAGGTGTAATATTATGAGAATACAAAAGTAATTTTCAAAAAACTGAAGCACCCCTCCCAGATTTTTAAATATGAAAACCACTATACTTTAAAAGCAGCTACTTGAAAGAGAGGGGATACACTGTCTAGTGAAATAACTTTTCTCCTTCCACATTTTATATACATGTTATCTTACTTTGTATTTTAAATATTGTTATCCTATTTTATTGTATATTGTGAAGAAATCTTTTGTGTAAAATGAGGTTTTAAAGGACTCTGGTTTTGCAAAATAAAATTTCCAAGTGAAGAAAATCACCAACACACCCATTTCCACATGAAATCTTGTTTACATGTTAAGATAACTTTTCCAAATATTTGTTCCCATACTATTTTCCCAGAGTAGCTGGACTTATTCACAGCAGTCTTCATGTGTACTTTTGATTATTACTATTACCATTCAATATAACAGATCCATGAAATATTTAGACAGGCAATGAAAACAGTAAAAATTAAAATTATTCACTTTCTTATGACTTGTCTTTTAGTTCTGTCATAATAATATCTTAAGTGTCATGTTTTAAAGATAATTTAATGCTTGAAATACTCAGCTGACTTAGAATTCTACATCCAATCATCTTCCAAGGATCTTAAACATAAACAAATACATTTTAAAATTCTAAAGTGACTTCTTGGTACCCAAGGTATCTAGTACCCTCGGTATAAACAGGTAGAAGTGCTATAATTGAATGTATATGTTCTTTTATACTGCTCTAGCTGCAAGATGAAGTGTATGAATTAAGTGCTTTGTTTAAGAGGACCGCTAATTCCTTACAGTGCTTTGAATGATGTACACTAACAGAGTGCACTTCAAAGAAAGTGTGGTCATGCATAACGCAGCAAAGATTAACATCTACAGAGGAGATGAAGGTTCTGTGTTTTCCCCAGGGGAAGGATCATTTCATTACAGTCACAGCTCAAGTTATATGATCAACATACAGAACATGAGTTCAGAATTTATCATATATTGGAAAGAAAGTATATGCACACAGTCAGCTTTAAACACTTGAAATAAGGGAGAGAAAAATTTAAGCTCCTCCATAACATTACACAGGTGCCCTGCCTGTGTGAGATTCCTTCTTCAAATCATTCATCCATTTGAAGGGCTTTTTGCTAGCTATTCATTTTAGAATGGGCATAGGTGCCTTGCTCTAGGTTCCTGAAGTTAGGTTTTTAAAAGTTGATGAGTGAACCCTCCCACAGTCTCTGACATCAAAATCAACTTTAAGGATATTAATCTTTATTAACTTTGTTCACCTCCATTAACTGTATTCAAGTGGAATAAAGCATTCCCATGGCTTACCTTCTTCTCTCTCCTTCATCTTCTTCTTATTAAAGAGGACATTCTTTTGTTCAGCCCTGCAATCTGCAGAATTTTATCTAAACAGATAATTCTGTAAGTTAGAGGAATCCACAACCACCTCCACGACCCATTTTTAAATGTAGATGATTTTACAAAGCCCAGTCATTATGATACCCTGGAGTCCCAGCACTATTGAAATTAAATGGAAATTAGGTGTTTAACTAATTTGTAATCTCTATTCCTGAGTATTTGCAAGCTAATGTTATGGTGCTCTAGGTTTAACCTCTATAATTCTGTCTAAACAGTAGGAAGCACTCCAGTATATACATCAAGCCTTGTTTATGCTGCTCCTGAAGGTAATGTGTTTGCTCTGTAAAGAAATTGAGCTGTCTAACGGGCTGACCTCTGGATCTATCTAGATCAAATTGAAGTCTATGAGATCTATCTAAACACACAGGCCAGGTTTGCTCTGATGCATCCAAACCCTGCTGGACATAGCTGCACACGTAGATTTGAGTAGTTATTTATAACAGAAGCAATAAACATTCAAAGACATTTTAAAAACAAGCCTTTATCCCATTACTGAAAACAGATATCACTGCAAAATTGCAATACAAGAAGGAAGTATATGAAAGTCTCATTTAGATCTCCTACAACCACTTTGAAGTGCTGATAATTGAAAGCTACAGCAATCAAAAGATATCAAAAAGCTCCACTTCAACCAAAATCACAGTTAGAGAAGGAAAAGATACGCAGATAGAATAATTGCTACAAGGAGGTGAGGGCAGACTGAAAGATAAACAAGTCATGACTTTCTCATAAAAGCCATATGTGAGTATATTTTATCAGCTTTGTTATTTTTTCACATTTTAGCATTAGACTAGAAGCTTAGGGGAGTTTTGGGGGGGGCATTTTAGAAGCAATTCCTGTCTGGTCATGAACATTCTACAAAGGTAGAAATAGCTTTAAGTTGCTGCTATGTGGGTGTGTGTCACCCCCCCCTCCTTAAGACATCCCCATTGGTCTCTGCCCAGATCCTGGCTAAATGCTAAGTGCTACGACTACAAGAATCAAAGTATGATATTACGTGTATGCTCAGTTTCACACTGAAAGTGTTTGAAGAAAACATGACAAAATCTTGAAAGTAGAAAAATGGCAGGAGTAAAATAAATCTACTCATGGCACAGACAGTATGCTTTTCTAGTAGTATGACAATATTATGCAATTTCTTTGCTTTTATTCAAGTTCTTCTCCAAAAGGATTTTGAAATATTTGCAGACCTTCTATTAACTGTTCCATGTTCTTGAGGCAGGATTCAACTTAATATTGACAAAGAAAATGTGAACTGAATTATTAAGCCCAGTCATTAAGTCCTGGTTTCTTAAATGTAAACAGGTGCATACCTGCATACCCAATTTATGACTGCAAGAACAAAAGTGTTTAATCCAAAAGTTTTATTAATATGTATGTACAGACCTCAAAAATAGAATGGATGTTTTGTGTGTTTTTCTACACCATAGTGATCCTTCCAATTGTGCAAGAAGAATCACCCAGAAGGAAGTGTCAAAACAGACATTTTCTTGGAGAAAGAAATGTCAATATTTGAGATGTAGATGATTGGGCTATGATGTTTATTTTTAATTAGAATTGAAAATTTGGCCTCCAACTGTTTACAGGGGATCTGTACACTTAAAGGACGGAGTTTATTACCGTGCCAGAGCCGTGTTGTCTCAGCTGCTTTTATATTGATTAGCTGTGCTGTCATGGGATGTCAGGTGTCTCTTGAATTGTGATTGTACTTTGCATGCACTTCTCTCACCCATTTGAAGTGAATTAAAACAAAAAGCCTTTAATATATTTACTATGTCAATAAGTTTTTAAAGATGTGTATGTGGCTGACGGAGCAAAGAAAAAGTGTTGTGAAATACTGTCAAGTTCTACTCTCCTGATCACATGGATTGTCAAGTTATGTACTGTTTTGATAACTATCACTATAACAATAAAATGAATGGGAGCACTCCAAGGAAAGACTAGAATGCAAGTCAAAATCTGGATCCTTTTCTCAGATCTTGGTCAGCACTCTTGGTCAAACCATCCATGTGCAAGTTACAAAATATTCCTTTCCCCTCCTGCAATTGTCTATCTATTTGAATAGTAAGATATTTGTAGCAGGATATACACATGTTCCACATTTAGCACATAATACTAGCCTAGGTCAATTCTGAAAACTACCAAATAAAGACAGTCTGCAGAATTTTTCATGGAGTGGTAAGTGTTCAAGAAATGCCTGCAATCAACTTTAGAATTCAACTTTAGAATTTGTATTTAGCTTCATTCCATATTGTAACTTTTCAAGGAAGCAGCACTGAATTGTTTGCCTGAATCTTCAAATTAAGTAGGAATAGAAGTTTAGAAATCTTTGTTATCAAGAAAGTAGAGTGATCCACAAAATCCTTCCGTATAGTTTGCTGTGATTTGAAGTCACACTGTAGTTTTTTTCCCCGTTAATCGTAAAAAGAATTTCCAATAAATAAGCAGCTGAGGAGGGGGAACACTGAAAGATTGTTAGTTTCTGCCTTCATGAAAACCAAAGGAATGTTTTTCTAGCCTTTATTCACCATCCAGGAATAAATTCCTTATCATGTTTTTTCTTTATTTATAGTAGTTTACAGTTATTTAAAAAAAATCCTGATCCTTCTCTCAGGAGTCTTTTTAATGTTTTATTAATAACAATATGGTCTACAACTATAAACCCAGCATGATGAATATTAATAGTTGGAAAGATGAATCCATTTTCATAGCTAAGCACATGTGATTCATTAACATGAGTGGGTCACCATAAGGGTCTGCTAGACTAAAGTTTACAGTTAAAAGGCCTTTTTTTAAAAAAAAAAAAAAAAATCTTTGTACAGATCAAAAATGTCACTTGGTGCATTCATGAGTTCATACTAATTACCAGCACCATAACCAATGCTCTTTTAGACCTACTGCTTTCTCCCTCTTTACTCCAGCTTGACAACTTGATAGGTAGACCATCCACATATAAACTCTCAGCTTTATATCAATACATATTTGGGCATACAAGATGCTTTCCTTCATTGTGTTCCCCAGCCATCATCCTCCCCTCCCCAAGAGTCTACACTGGTTTTTATGCCTACAAATTAGATATAAGCAGGTTTCTAAAACTATCTTGGTTTTACCTAATTTCAGATTACAGTATGAATCATCTAAATCTAGCCTAAACTTCCTTGGGTTAAGTAACTATGCAAGAAAACAAAACTTTTAGGCATGATTCCCCTCAGACAGGAAACAATCTGAGTATCTGGATCACATTATACCTGCTCAATTACAGTAGATGGTGGCTTTGTTCTTCATGTGGAAGATAAGTACATATGTTAAACTTAATTGCATTAGAAAAAGTGAACTGTGAAGTGCTACTAAAAACTGGTTTAAAAAGCCAATTGTGAAAAATTCTGAATTGGACTGCAATTTGAAACTATGTATGTAGATGAGAAAAACTTGCCTTGATAGAATTACCTCTAATAGTTACCTTTCTTTGTGCTAAACCTAAGGGTTCTTAGGACAATACCTAGGATTTTAGGCATTTCGACTCTTGTAACCTATGTTTCTTACTTAATTTTTCCCTAAACCTCTGATTCATGTGATTAAGTATTTCTTTTTTCATTGCAAAGAAGCATTAAGCCTTCAATATAAGGAACAAGAAAGTTAAAGTGTAAAATCTCAACAGTTCATGACATAATGAAGTAGGAAATACTATAAATATTAAGAGCAAACCAAACATGACTTTTAAGCTTACTTTTATGCTCCACTGCCATACCTATACTTCTCTTCCTCTTTGAGATAAAGCATGTTCCGTTAGTTTAGTACGGAGACTAAAATTGCAGATTGCCCTATCATCTTTTTCCCTCCAAATCTGGGAAGAGTTTCAGCTAAATTTTTGCATTTATGAAAATGCAGAATGGGACACAAAATTACCATTACTTATTCTTATACTGATATGCTAGAGCTCTTACCATCCATGCTTGAGGTATTTGCCTCTTATCCTAGCATTGAGAAACAGAGAAAACCAGCTATTTTTAACGCACACATTTACTGTTTTTCCCTAATTTTGAAATAGAGCTTATGCTACACATTTAACAGTAAACTTGATGCTAAAATTTACCCTGTCACTCTCAAATATCCAAATACATATCCACGTTAGTCAAAATGCAAGGCTATCCAAGTTCTGTGATCTCATGACTTACCTGCTTGCCTTGTCCAAGCAACAACTAGTTTTTATTCATAAATATTCATAACACTAGTTCCATGCATAAATACCAACCAAAAGAAACCTGTACTAAGGATTTTTTTCTTCCCCAACAAGTAATATGTTATTGTAGTAAAAGTTAACAAAAAGAATATGTATATAACAGTTTGTAGAGCAGATTAGTCTTATTCTACCAAGTAATAACAAGACATTTTACACAGAAAAAAATACTGCCCTTAGAGATCTAGATGCATTATAGGATTTTTTTTTTAAATTATAACATTGTTTTGATTTCTGTTGAAATTGTTCTTGTGGGTTTAGTGACCCTCCCCAAATCTCCACCATATAATTCCTAGTAGAAAGACAGTTTATTTAGGTACAGAAGCCTGAGGATCTCACCCTCTTTTATATTTCATGAATGCCAGAAAATGGAAAAGCTGGCTTTTTAAGCTGCAGAAATATTACAGCTCATAAAAATGGCCTGATTAGAAATGTCTGTAATTGTCACATTTATTGTTGCAGATTGCCCTATCATCTTTTTCCCTCCAAATCTGATAGCAGTACCAGAAACTTACTCAAAGAGTTTGAAAAGTTGGCAGCTATACTGTGATATTGGATTAGCCAGGTGAGATCAAATTATGAGATACCAGTTTAAAGTGCTGAAGCATTCCCTGAAGCAGCTTTCATTTAAGATATTAAATGTCATCATTTTCATACTTCATTAAGTCTATAATTCAACAGGGAATAGCTTCTTTCACAGCACCAGGTTTCCAGTATCATTTGTTGTGTCTTGATGAGATCTGTTTACCTCAGAAATTAAACTTAAGTAATAACCTTATTTTATGAAGGAGTACTAAATATAGTAACAAAAACATAAATATTTGCCTCTTACGCCTCAAAAGCTGTAAATTCCAATATTTAAACTTTGTTCAGCCACACATCTTTAATTAGCCAATTAAGAAAGCCATTTATTCAACCAAGTCATTTTTGAACACTAAAAAATGGAAATAATTAATACTACAGTAGTTCAAAAACAAAGATAAGGCTGACACTGGGGAAAATTTTCATTAAAATGAGATTAAATCATGTCCTACCTTCATAGTTTACTTATGCTGTTACAGTTAGCTAAGTGATTATTTAAATCTGAATTTCTAATATCTGCATCCAAGCAAACACTAGATACTGATGACAGAGAACTGCCTGTCCCTACCAAGTCCTAGTGCAGTCAAAATCTTTGAGTCTCAGACTGTTAAATATTCTTCAGAAATCAAATCACTCAAACACTATACCAATGAAATCTGGCTGTATAACTCTTTTGAAGCCTCTGTCATAACTTCCAATCACAATTGACTATGCTAAGGACTACAACATTATTGAAGTGACTTATTACAAGAACACATTTATTGTTTCCCTGACTTTTAAGAATGGGATAGTGATTGTGCTTATCTATATCCATTCCACTGGCCTTTTTGAGGATAACTATAACAGGGGAATATTATGATAAAAAAAAAATTCTGAAACTGTCATAGGTATATGCTTATGTTCTTCTCCAAGATACTCCTGGAATATGAGTTTACGTGGCTGAGAACTGTATAGCTGGCATTAAACAATCCACAACAACTGTTGGGACTTCCAGGAAAGAAAAGCAGCTAGGTGACAGAGTAATACTAATTTATTATTACACACAGTAGAGTAACATTCTGCAAGCCCTGTTCAAAACTGAAATCCCAGTATGCTAGGCATCATATGTTCCTTCCTCACCACATCTTTAAGAGAACTTAAATCATTAGACAAGCTGGCCCAAAACTAGAAGGAAGTCCTCAAGTGCAGAACATCCATGGGTCTCCCAACCAATGGGTTCTCTCTCCCATGTCCCCTTCAAAGGAGTTGCAACTATTGTGGATATTTAGGCCACCCACTATTAAGTAAAGGTGTAGCCAGTCAAACCAGAAATGTATTTTGCTGACTAGTGTCCTACACTCCTCCCACAGAAGAAGAGGACAATGGAAAGACTCCCCCAGAATAATTCAAAATAGTCTGCCAGGACTACAAAGGAAACACAGGGAGAGATTAACTATATTAACCMACTGAATTTGGTGCCAACCGAATTTGGTGCCAAAAATAAGTGCTCTGCATTTACCACTTTTTTACTTACTATTGTTTGACTATTATGACTTTAATTGAAAACATGACAAGTTAAAAATCTGAACTTCCTCTCCCTCCAATTCTTCTTTCTGCTAAGTTCTAGAGGGAAGAACAAAAAGTCTTTCAGGTAAAGGAACTCCTCTGCTTAATGTCAGAGCTCTGGGAGGAGATGAGTAGGTTGAGGAGTATCAGGGAGTCTGAGAGAGAGAGACAGACTACTGGAATTGCACCCTACCTTCCCTGGGACAGGTCTGTCAGGCAGACAGGACACATGACACGGAGGATGCGCTATCCTCTCTCCACCTGGCTGAACACGGTGACTTAAGGGATAGGGGGCAATGGCAACAAGCCCGGTGCAGCAGTCTCCTCCATGACTACCCCACCTTCCCAGGTGCCCTTGCGTAATAGGTATGAGGCTCTGCAAGCGGAACCGAACAATGACAAGGACGATGGTTCATCTAGCTTGGAGGTGTCACCAAGGTTAAGTCAGCCTACGCCCTGCATCAAAACTGCTTCCATAAAGAAAAAAAGACAGGTCATTGTCATAGGAGACTCCCTTCTGAAGGGAACAGAGGGCCCAATGTGCAGACCGGACCCACTTCTCAGGGAAGTCTGCTGCCTCCCTGGGGCCCGGGTTAAAGGTGCAAAGAGAAAACTTCCTACTCTGGTATGGCCCTCAGATTACTATCCATTTTTGATTTTTCAGGTAGGCAGCAATGAAGTTGCAACAAGAAGTCCGAGGGCAATCAAGAGAGACTTCAGGGCCTTGGGATGACTGGTTAAGGGATCAGGAGCACAAGTATTGTTCTCCTCTATCCTTCCAGTTGCAGGGAATGATGAGGGAAGAAACAGGAAGAACCAGCAGATCAATATCTGGCTCTGAGCCTGGTGTCACCGGCAGAATTTTGGGTTTTTTGATCATGGGTTGGTCTACATGACATCAGGCCTGCTGGCGACAGATGGGGAACACCTGTCTCAAAGGGGGAAAAGGATCTTTGCACAGGGGTTAGCAAGGCTCACTGAAAGAGCTTTAAACTACATCTGAAGGGGGAAAGGGGATAAAACCAGGCTCGCTAGAGATAAGCCTGGGGGTGGCACACCAGTGTTTGAGGGACGGTGTGCTARYGGGGTCCTTTGGTCTGYTGTCTCAGTGGAGGTAGGGGATGGAGATCCACATGGCAGAAAAGACACAAGGGTTATGGATGTGTTAGAAACCATGGAAGCGCCTGAGAATGGTCACATAGGAATTAGGGCTTCTCCCCCCAAAATGGCRGTGGAATCAATAGCCCAACTGAAGTGCATCTACACCAATGCACGCAGCACGGGCAACAAACAGGAGGGGCTGGAAACCATTGTGCAGCTGGAAAACTATGATACAGTTGCAATCACGGACACATGGTAGGATGACTCGCACAACTGGGGTGCTGCGATGGATGGCTATAAACTCTTCAGAAGGGATAGGCAAGGAAGGAGAGGCGGTGGGGTAGCCCTGTATGTTAGGGAGTGTTTAGACTGTCTAGACCTTGACGATGGTGATGAAAGGGTTGAGTGTTTATGGGTAAGCATCAGGGGAAAGGCCAACAAGGCAGATATATCATGGTGGGAGCCTGTTATAGACCACCCAACCAGGATGAAGAGGCAGATGAAATATTCTGTAAGCAGCTGGGAGGCACTTCACAATCGCTAGCCCTTGTTCTCGTAGGGGACTTCAACTTACCAGATGTCTGCTGGAAATACAATACAGCAGAGAGGAAACAGTCTAGGAGGTTCCTGGAGTCTGTGGAAGATAACTTCCTGACACAGCTGGTGAGTGAGCCAAGTAGGGAAGGCACCCCGCTGGACCTGTTGTTTGTGAACAGAGAAGGACTTGTGGGTGATATGATGGTTGGAGGCCGTCTTGGGCATAGCGATCACAAAATGATAGAGTTTTCGATTCTTGGAGAAGTAAGGASAGGGGTTAGCAGAACTGCCACCTTGGACTTCCAGAGGGCAGGCTTTGGCCTGTTTAGGAGCCTGGTTGACAGAGTCCCTTGGGAGGCAGTCCTGAAGGGCAAAGGAGTCCAGGAAGGCTGGACATTCTTCAAGAAGGAAATCTTAAAGGCGCAGGAGCAGGCCGTCCCCATGTGCCGAAAGACGAGCTGGTGGGGAAGAAGACCAGCCTGGCTGAACAGAGAGCTTTGGCTGGAACTCAGGAAAAAAAAAAGAGAGTTTACGACCTTTGGAAGAAGGGGCAGGTAACTCAGGAGGACTACAAGGATGTCATGAGGTTATGCAGGGAGAAAATTAGAAGGGCCAAAGCCCAACTAGAACTTAATCTGGCTACTGCCGTAAAAGACAATAAAAAATGTTTCTATAAATACATTAGCAACAAAAGGAGGGCTAAGGACAATATCCATCCTTTATTGGATGCAGGGGGAAACATCAAAGCACAAGAAAAAGGCTGAGATACTTCATGCCTTCTTTGCCTCAGTCTTTAATAGTAAGACCAGTTGTTCTCAGGGTACCCAGCCCCCTCAGCTGGAAGACAGGGATGGGGAGCAGAATGAAGCCCCCATAATCCAAGGGGAAATGGTTAGCACCCTGCTACACCACTTAGACACACACAAGTCTATGGGGCCGGATGGGACCCACCCAAGGATGGTGAGGGAGCTGGTGGAAGTGCTCGCCAAGCCACTTTCAATCCTTTATCAGCAGTCCTGGGGAACTGGGGAGGTCCCAGTTGACTGGAGCTTAGCAAATGTGACGCCCATCTACAAGAAGGGCCAGGAGAAGGATCCGGGGAACWACAGGCCTGTCAGTCTGACCTCGGTGCCGGGGAAGGTTATGGAGCAGACCATCTTGAGTGCCATCACGCAGCACGTACAGGACAACCAGGGGATCCGGCCCAGTCAGCACGGGTTCATGAAAGGCAGGTCCTGCTTGACTAACCTGATCTCTTTCTATGACCAGGTGACCCACTTAGTGGATGAGGGAAAGGCTGTGGATGTGGTCTACCTGGACTTCAGTAAAGCCTTTGACACCATTTCCCACAGCATTCTCCTCAAGAAACTGGCTGCTCATGGCTTGGATGGGCGTACTCTTTGCTGGGTAAAAAACTGGCTGGATGGCTGGGCCCAAAGAGTTGTGGTGAATGGAGTTAAATCCAGCTGGTGGCTGGTCACAAGTGGTGTTCCTCAGGGCTCAGTATTGGGGCCAGTTCTGTTTAATATCTTTATCAATGATCTGGATGAGGGCATTGAATGCTCCCTCAGTAAGTTTGCAGACGACACCAAGCTGGCCGGCAGTGTCGATCTGCTTGAGGGTAGGAAGGCTCTACAGAGGGATCTGGACAGGCTGGATTGATGGGCTGAGGCCAATTGTAATGAGGTTCAACAAGGCYAAGTGCCGGGTCCTACGCTTGAGTCACAACAACCCCATGCAAYGCTRCWGGCYTRGGGAAGAGTGGCTGGAAAGCTGCCTGTCGGAAAAGGACCTGGGGGTGTTGGTCGACAGCTGGCTGAATATGAGCCAGCAGTGTGCCCAGGTGGCCAAGAAGGCCAACGGCATCCTGGCCTGTATCAGAAATAGCGTGGCCAGCAGGAGTAGGGAAGTGATGGTCCCCCTGTACTCAGCATTGGTGAGGCCGCACCTCAAATACTGTGTTCMGTTTTGGGCCCCTCACTACAAGAAGGACATTGAGGTGCTGGAGCGTGTCCAAAGAAGGGCAACGAAGCTGGTGGAGGGTCTAGAGTGCAAGTCTTATGAGGAGCAGCTGAGGGGAGGCCTTATCGCTCTCTACAGCTACCTGAAGGAGGTTGTAGTGAGGTGGGTGTCGGTCTCTTCTCCCAAGAAACATGTGATAGGACAAGAGGAAATGGCCTCAAGTTGCACCAGGGGAGGTTTAGATTGGGTATTAGGAAAAATTTCTTCACCGAAAGYGTTGTCAAACACTGGCACAGGCTGCCCAGGGAAGTGGTTGAGTCCCCATCCCTGGAGGTATTTAATAGCATTTGGACGTGGTGCTTAGGGACATGGTTTAGTGTTGGACTTGGCAAGTCCTAGGTTACTGGTTGGACTCAATCTTAAGGGTCTTTTCCAACCTAAATGATTCTATGATTCTAAGAGTAACACATGTAAATAATATTTTTTGCCATTGTTTCACAATCCTAGAAACTGAGATCTCCCTGAATTTTTACTCATATTCAAGTCAGAAAGGCTAGAAAAAAATATTTGGTTTCTCCATTGCCACTGTGTGGGTCTAAAGTCAGAGGTAGGCTGTTATCAGTAATCATTTTCCTAACAGCAAACTGATGTGATATAGTGCACTCGATATCAAAATGAGCTTGAGTTTCCTACAAACAACGCTATCTGTTTACCCTTACTGAACACTGTTTTACATAAACCTAAAATTGTTTCAACTCTCCAGGGCCTGACAAGGGTTGGCTATATATGACAATCAGTGCTGTAACTATATATGCCTGGAAATAAACTAAAAGTTATTAACAAAACTCAATTTCATAGTGAACTATTAGTGTAATGTCTTCACAATCCTTATGTAAAGCAACAAATAAAACTCATGATAGAAACTGAAACCAAGAAACAAGTTCAGTTACTGCTTCTGGTAGTTGTATTCCATACATGTGTGGTGTTTATTTTGTTTCATTTCAGATCCTTGCCAAGATATTTGGTAATGGGGAAGAAAAGAGTTTAATCTATTATGATGTGTTTCAAGCTTAAATGGGATAGTAAATTGCATGCCAATGCATTCAAAAGCACATAACTGGGTAGATCCAGCTGCCATTACTTAGGTCTGGAGATGAGTTGTCTTTAAAATAAATACTAGGAAATGATCATTTAATTTGCCTGATAAAACAGTAACTAGTGACTTATTTTAAAAGATCTGACATAGCCTAACACGTGGCATGGAATGACTGAAAGTGTTTTTAAACTCACATGAGGTGTTTAATAATTTTAAAAAGTAATTAACAACAGAAATGAAATCTCAAAGTGGGACTAGCCTAAGGATTCTCAACCACCTGAGGTTAATCAGCAGGCATCAGCACCTACCATTTCTTTAATCATCTCCCAAGAAATGATCAGGACCTTAACATATATTAATATTCCAATTAATTAAGCAATGGAGATTCAGCTTTCAGCCTTGTTTCAAAAGTCACATCTTGCTGCAGTTTGATAATAACAGTGTTCTCTAATGTTGGGAAGCAAATAAATCTCCACAGGAACATATAATCCTGTATTGTACTGACTGCACTGTGCAAGCTGCACAGCATCTGCAACCAACAACATTTTCATTGATTTCAGCATATTCATAGTGTCGGGTTGTCAGGTCCTATGATCAGTGAAAGCTCAAAAAGTAACTGTGACATACTCCCAAGGCTTCCTCAGCCAGCTGAAGAAAGATATAAACCTTTCAAAACTTGATCTTACTATTTAAATTATACAGTGATGAAGTTACAGTTTCTCAGAAAAGGTAGGATTTGTGTGAATATTCTTGCTTTTTGTTGGCAACAACACAAATCTATCTATATCTACAAACTGTTGTCATTTATTGGTTTGAGTCATGATTCCTTATTTAAGCAGACTTTCTAAACAAAGCTGATTCTGGCATCAGATGACAGTAAACATCATTAAGGGCATGTTATAAGATTATTAAAAGAAAAAAGAATAATGGTTCAATTGTCCAGCTAGTTAAAAAAGCTATCGTTTAACAAATTTCAAAAATATAGAAGAAATATGGAATGCTCTGAGATAGTCCACTAGTAACATGGTCTTCAAAAGACTGAGTTTGTTTTGTTTTGTTTTAAGAAAAAACAAAACAAAACAATAGAATGGTGCACAAGTAGTATAGCAATGGTAGAAGTTCTGGTAGAACAAGAACTTCTGTATCCTCTGAGAGCAAGGGCTAGCAAATTTAGAACAAGTGACTGTATTTTTCTATTTCCTCCTGTACAATGTACCACCACCTTATTGCACATTGTCACAGGATGGCAGAATAAAGCCATGATTGTCACAGAACTCCAAAAAAGTGAATAGATATTGAAAAAGGACAAAGTACTCTTATTAATTCAAAGCATATTAGAGGAGCTGTTATATCTGATGATTCAGGCTGCATTCACCATGTCCTATTTAATTGCAATTACAAGCTTTTTTGTCCTTTGCTGAGCACTACTGAAGTCAGTCATCAGCCAATGAACCCCAGGTTCAGTTCAGAGATGCAATTCTTGTGTTTTTAAGCATTTTGGATATGATTGCACTAGACTTCACTAGGACAAAAGATGATTGTCAGGAAAAAGGGAGACAGTCCACTTATGAAAATGAAGAACTAAGATAGGATTGTACTGATTATATTTTAAAATCTAGTCCACACTTCAAATCTTATATTTATGCACTTCATAAAAAGTAAATATATTTAGACAGGTGACTAGTAAATTGACAGTTCAATTTTTTTTGGTTTTTGTTTGTTTGGTTGGGTTTTGTTGTTGTTGTTGTTGGGKTTTTTTTATTTTTATTAATCAATTATCTAATGTGAGTGTGATATTGTCCTTGTGACTTTAAGGTTCAAGTACATAGCCCAATATTTCACTGCATGCCACAAAGCATTTAATGTTATTAGAAGTCAATATTAAGCTTGCCCCTCAGATCCTTTTGAGCCAGTCCTCCACCATGGTCCTACCACTCAAATAGGGACCCCTTTACTATTTGGATATAATGCAGGGTGGGGTGTGTGCTAGTGACATGTGGTACTTCATAAAGTGTTTGAGGATCGTAATTTATAAATTCAGCACATCCTTACATCAGAAGTGTCTTGTTTTTTTAAGTAACTTTAAAAAACATTCAGCTTAATCTAAAATAAGAAAAATGCAAATAAAAGCAGTTGTTTAACAAGAAACAGAAAACAATTATAAATGCTTATCAAAGACAAATAAGAGTCTATACATAGCATCCTTGCACTAACATGTCATTAAACATCCTCACTACTATCCCTTTTCCTTCCCTATCCAACATGCATGATTAGAATTAGTATTGTGGGCTTCGGGCCTACTTTACACTACAGACGATATTTATTTAGGAGACTATGTAAGGGAAACAACCAATTAGAAAGCTGCTTTTAGAGACCTTCAAGATATTCACACAGGGAAAGTGCAAAGGAGCTCCCTTCTCGGATCTCTTTGGTGTGGTGGGTGTGGCAACAGCAGTGATGTTGGTTCTAGAGCTGGGCTTTCCCTTGAACTCCTCTACCTAGGGCCCCTTGCAGATTAAATCTTTCCCCCAAAAACATTTTTTCCTTCCTCCTGCAACATAGTCTGCTCAYCCTCTTAATTAAAAAGAGAGGGCTTTAGTTATGAAAAAGGTTTTGTTGGGTTGGCAATCCCCTCCTGGATTAAACTAACAAATCCTTACTTTAAAGAAGGATGAAATTCTCCTCCTTTTGGTGGTTGCTTGGAACGCTTTATGGGGAATGCATGTTTCACTGGAAGTTATACTCTGTATCAGTTGGGGCATTAAAAATGATGCAAGCATCTTGGGCAATTATTATTAGTTCATTACCAGTAARAACTAGGTGGTGTGCAAATGAACTTGGGGTAACTGATCCTCAGCTTCTGTTTTAGGCATAGATTATCAGTAAGTTATTTTCTTCTAGTAAACAACATGGACAATTAATTTTGTCATAGAGTAAATTTCAAGTAAAGAGTTAAACTAGAAAAGAGTAAATTTATTTGCTACAGTAGTGTTAAGCGTAGTAGTGTTTATACATTGGGTTTATTTCAAGATAGCAGCAGCATGCATCAAAACCTTTATTGCTACCACTTAAATGTTTCCATTCTTAAAATCCCTTTTTCAGGCTGGGCAAGTTTTTCAAACCTAACTGAAAGTATTCTTTGCTGGAAGGTCATTTCTTAAAGCTTCATCAAAAGGCTAATAAAAACAATGCATGTTTGAAATTATATCTCGGTTCACAATCCTTTTAGAAAAGAACTAGGACTTCTAACTGAAAAGGATGCCTGCTGATACAAAACCCTATTTAGCCCTAAACATAGCATCTGTTCCAAAATTGGTAGTAATTGGTAAGTGCTCATCCCTGCTTCAGACCAACAGAACAAGAGGTGGTCTCATGGAAGGATCATAAAAAAAAATAAGTTATATCAGTAATCTTACCTTTGATAGTGCTTAGTATGAAGAATTCAATTTCATAAGTTTTAATTATTTTAACTATCTTTTATCATATTAAAAAAATTAGGAGACTTATTGCATAGCCTCTATTTTATGACCTATGCATTTACAGTATAGCACAAAATATACAGCACACAACTCTGAATATCCAAGGAATTCATCCATGTTGTATGAAAGTTGAATTACTGAGATGACAATTTCATGGTTGGCATTACATTTAATTCTGTGGTACTTAGGACTTCATCTCAAGATGAGTTTCGGTTGAAAAGCCACTTGTTAAAAAAGGATGTGATATAGTCTCTTGATCTGAAATATGTTGCTAATAGGTAATGAAAAGGCTAACAATGACTCAGGCTTTCATATTTTTTCACACTGTCTTGCAAGTCATTGATACACAACATACATTGGTAAGTACAGAGCAAGGCAGCAGTTTTTGTCTAATAAGGGTTCATGTCACCATTGGTTTTATTTATGGAGATCAGAACTTCCTATCAGCTGCTTAATAAAGCATCTCAGACACATAGCTAGGGTTTCTACATATGCATACTTGGCATTTCCTATCTAGCCAGAGGGCAGTGCTAACAAGTGATAATTTCTCACCTGCAATTGTTACTTCATTGCATTTTTAACATTCCCAAAGCAACATTGGTTTAATATATGCCGATAACAAAATATAACTCTTACAAAGTGTGCTATTTTTATATTTTCCTTTTCCAAAACTATTTTCTAACTAGCCAGACATTAAAGGCAAGCTTTTCAGAACACAGACCTTGTTAGCCCCTGCAATAAATGCCAAGTTCCCTGCTTCAACCGTCCATCAAATCACTCATGGATAATGATGAATTTGTATGTGTCAGTTTGGAAAGATGTTATAATTTGTATTTGAATTTTCGGGTGCAGTTTAATGACTTGTAACAGTAAAAGGAGAGAGATGTCCGATTCTCTGAAGATCTTGGTTTAAATGCCTACCCTGCCAGTCACTGCTATGCATGAATATGTATACTTGAATCTTGTGCTTCAATTCTCTAGTTCATAATGAACATCACTCTTCTTTCCTCCTAAACTTTTGTTTATTAATTACAAGCCCTTTAGGGATGCAACTACTCCTGACCATATTTCTGGAATTTCACAAACTGATTTTTATCTGTGTTGGCATATTTACAGCAGAAATGAAAGTGAAGTCAGTGGGGGAGAGAAAAAAAAAAAACAAAACAAAACACAAAACAACACAAAACCCAGAGAAACTTTCCCACATTTAAAATATTCTGGTAACTAGAACCACAAGCAAAAAAATTAGAAGCAACAGCTGCTAATTAGTTTACAGGGACATGACTTGAGTGTTATATACAGAACAAGAAGGCAGCAGGTAGGATATGTATATCCCAGACGTAAGAATAAAGTAACAGCAAGTGAAACAAAATGGAAAAGTTGAAGTGAACCAATGATTATATTTCATACAATCCTCCTTATGAAACATCCAGCTATGAGACAGTATTGCATTTAAGCACTTGCATAATTTCAGAAGTRGAGTTGGGGAGAGAGAGAGAAGAAGAGATCACTGAAACATTTCCGGAGAAGTAGGATTGTGTCCTTGCTTTGCTGTTCCAGGTAAATAAATTGTGTAATCCTTAATCTCCTCTTCCTTGACTGAGAAATTAGTTTCAAAACATCAGGAATCCCAGGGACACTACCAGAAAYGAACAGGAATATTTATAAACAAAATATAATAAATGTAATTTTATAAATGAAGCTGAAATCATTATCTATAGTACAAGTTTTCCAACACTTTTGGGTTTACAAAGAAAAAAAGTTAGTTTTGACAGTGATATCCCCCCACCTGAGACCCTCAGTGTGGTTGAATTGTCATAAACAATAAAAGCAGAACAACCATTCTGAAGCCCTACACCAGTAAGAAGAGTATGACATTAGTGTTAAATTGTGATTTTGTACGTTCCCTTGAGAAGCTCCAGATACTAAATGCTTTTGGAGCAAAGCTATGGAAGCTTGTCCCTAGAAAGGAATCACTTCATGTCAGGGTGATTTCTTTTCCACTTCCTGAGAAAATAGAATAATTTTCTGAAAACTACCACTTCCCAATGCTCTGCAACAGTGTGCAAAGCTGGCAAAGTTCTCCAAGCACTATGTCAACAGAAAGATCCTCACTGGTTCTCCAGAGTATCCTTCAGAGCTGCAGCTGTCAAGATTCCACCCCCCACCCCMCCCCCCCCCCAACTGCACACTGGCAAGAGGCAGGATGATGACACTTACTTTGTCTCCTGCTGCTCTCCTCCCTGAAGAATGAAACAAAGATGAGCTCGTAGCCTGGGGATCATTGCTATAGGAAAGTTGATGTAGGGGAGCAAGAGATGAAAGAACAAAACGGGATCTGAAAGTGACCTTCAAATGCCACTACAGTGAAAGAAATGTGGTAAATACTAGGGCTGACAAAGACTAGAAGACCCAGAAGTACTTTTCCTGTCACAGTTCATTGTCTACAATACAAATCACTAGTAAAGCCATTCAGAAAACAGCCTACCCATGCCTCCTTTGTAAACGGAAAGTCACTTTTAACTTAACTGTCTTAGTCTCTCAATTTGCAGACCAGGAATAAATGGTAAATCTAAGAATATTTTAAAAAATAGTTTTAGGCAGAAATATGGTTCCATTTTAGTAACACCATAAAGTTTGTATTTTTCAGTCCATATATTCACCCTTTGCTCACAGTCTGGAGAAGATTATTTATTTCTTACAGTACAAAATTACAAATGTATTTTAATTTTTGGCCATCTGCAAAGTCTCCATGGAAAGGCAGGAAATACTCTATTTGTTTCTAAAGCAAAGTCAGTACATCTGTCTTTGAAGCTTGGTGTGTGTAGGTATGTTGTATACGTAACTTCTGTACAGAAAAAAAGTCAGTAAGAGGCCACCAAAAAAACATCCAGATACCAGTCTAACTATTAAAACTCAAAATTATGTCTCAATTAACATTTATGGCATACATTTTGTTTAAATGTAAATACATTACACAAATATCTTGGAATAAAAGAAGCTGAAGTTAGAAGCAAAACCAGCCCACATCTATGAAGTGCTCAGGTTGTTTTTTTCATAGAATTATGTATTACCAAGGTGTTTTATCATATTTGGTTTTAAAAATGATTCAGAAGATTGATCTTTACTGGAATATCTTTGTTGCCTGCAAAAAACAAGTGCTCTTCCTTCAAGCAGAGTAACTCAATGAACGGAGTGAGATTAATTCTGTTACAACAGGCTTATAATTAGGTTTTGTTTATGTAATATGATCCTGAAGCTGGAGAATAAGTTAATTAGAACCATTTCCAAATAATGACAGGTCCCACACATTGCCTGGAATACAAATGTTACTGCTGCAAATAAGGATGTTGGACTTGCAAGCTGAAGTTTTATAACAGTAGGGGAAGACAACAGGGCATAAACTTCACAGAAGCCGAGATTCTAAGAGCCAAAGGAATTGTGAGAAAGTTAGCAGGAATATTTGCACAATAAGGCACCACTCAATACCTATCAGTGGCAGAATCAGAGCCTTTGTCATTTAAAGACAGCAGAGGTTGTAACTGGTAGATATATGAGCTATCAGATCCTTGGGAAGTATAACATTTTTTTCCTTCACCTCTTATATTGCAAATACATTTTTAACCTTTAATGGACTACAGATCTTAGGAAGATTTGTGTGTTTCTGGTATACAACATGGGGGCACAGTTCAAAGTAGTACTAAATTAAAAGAACACACACGGCAATACCCATGTCAAGTGAAGAGTAACTGAACCTGGTCAACACAATCAGTTCTCTTGAAGAGCAAGAGATCAGTTGATCCCCTGGACTAATAACACTATATACCTTATGACAAACACCATCTTCTCCTTTAGAAACGCATTTATCTTCTGCACATTCCAACTAAATTTCTCAAATCAGCAGGATGGACACTTTGTATTACTAGCGGAGAACAATTTGCAGATAAGAAAGATGAGGGTCTGGAGTTAAAGGCCACAAAAATCCTTAAACCCTGTCACACTTAACAGTGTGTGAAGTATAGAGACGGTTAACCAAATGGGTTGCTATATGAATGTTCATCCTAATTTCATGGTCATGGAGGAAACAAAAGTATCAGGGGGAAAAGTAAACAAAAAACCCAACAACCTTACCTTCACCAGTGGGGAATTTCCAAGGGAAATTCTCTACTGTGATAGCAAGGGATAGCCTCTCTAACGCCTGCATCCCAAGATGAAAAGCATGAGCAAGACTGAAGTATTATGACTGCTACCTTGTTACAGACAACCAATACAGGGGCTTGAGACCGAAACAACAGCCAGAGAAGGTTACAAGTAACAAGGGAGTGAGAGACAAGGAAAGGTGCAGGATTTAATACCCTTGACACAAGTATGGGAGGAAGGTAAGTGAAAGCTTTTCTATTGTTTAAAACTAAAGGTCTGACATACTTATTCCTCATTTACCATGGAATTACAGGGTTTAGAGACACATTGCATGACCATTTAACTCTATTCCCTTACCTTAAGGCATCATTTTATCTGCATCATTTCTGAGACCTGGTTATCTACTTGTCCTCCACTGTTAGAAGCTACATCCAAGCAATTTATTCCAGTGCTTCCCTATTTAAGCATTTTGGGAAGTTTTAAAATATCTAACCTTAGTCTTCCTTACCATTTAATGAATTCATTATCTTTTATCTTACCATGGACATAGCAAAGGATTACTCCAGCCCTCCTTGCAATAGTGTTTTACATATTTAAGACTCTTCTTAAACAGGATAACACAAATTAAATAATGTTTTTCTTGTAAGCCATGTTTAGTAGACCTGTGATCATTCTTATTATCCCCTCTGAGCTTTCTCTAATTATGGAGTGCAAAGCTCAGAACTGGACAGAAGCTAAGATCTTGCTAGTACTCAGTAGAGAAGGATTACTTCAAAAGGCCTTACAGACTGTAGGCTCTCTCATACCAGAATATAGTATTTACTTTTTGCCAGAACAGCTGGATTTCCTTGAGTTACAGCTCAGCTAGAGATCCACTATTGAGCTTTTCAGAATAGCTGCCACCTGAACATTTGTTTGACATCCTATACTTGTGCAATTTTTTTAATTCCTGATTGAATATATTTCCTCCCAAATCTTGCATTTTATGTTTAATAACTGCAATTTCAACATTTTCATTTCTCAAGTGTATAGTCTTTCTCAGTTCAGCAACATTACATTTTATTCTGTATTCCATCATCCAGATCACTARCAAAGAACTGAAGAATTAAAAGCATCAGAGAATTGAAGTTGCATAGTGGTCACACCTTAATGATTAAACATTCTACTACAGTTCTGAATAGGCTCAATGACACCTTTAAGTTATCAAAATATCTATCTTCCTCTCTTTTGGTAATATTAAGGTGTCATGCATTATTAATTTGATCTTTCAGTGTTAGTTAAGATTGTCAGGTTAAGAATTTACATGCTAACATCTGGTGTTTGGTTTTTTTGTTTGTTTGTTTGTTTTGTGAGGTTTCTTTTTGTTTTATGGGGGTTTTTTTGTGTGGTTTTTTTGTTTTTTGTGTGGTCGTTTTTTTGTTTGGTTGKTTTTTTTGAGCTAGAGAGAGAGCACGTGCACGTTCATGGTCTCATTACACCATACTCTTCAGCGGTTTCAGTCGCAGCAACAGTGCAAATATCCAGTTTTCATTCTGCCACTTCACCTTTTGGCAAATTAACRGGATTTTCTATGGAGAAAGTGGACTGAAGTTAACAACTTAAAAAATGAGTCTACTAGTCAACACAATAAATTACCTCTCTCGTGTTAAATATATGCATTTCTGTTGAAACAAATTTGAGTTAGCATTCCTTTTTCAGGACCTAAGCTAAGTTAGCTTGGGTAGTCATGCAACTTCTATGTTGTCATAGCATGTGCTCAGGTAGTTGTAACAACTGAGCTAGTTGTCACCTCACAACAGTTTACTCATGTGCCTGAGCTCATTTAAAGAGTTCCATATAAGCAGTAATAGTGAAACATGTAAATAAGTATTTCTCACTTAAGCCTAGAGTATTATTTTTTTCCCCCAATAAGTTTATCTTCAACAATAATACTCTATGGCTTACAGGAATAAGTGATCCATCAAGTGTAATTGCTCTGAGAGCCAGCATAAAGACCTGGACACAGTTAAGTGGTATCTGATTAACAGTTAAGAGCTGAACTAGAAAATATCTTGGGGTTGCTTAAGAGTGTGTTGAATGAGCATCAATTAAGTGTCATGAGTATGACTGACTAATTAGCATCACTAGTGCTATCAGTATTCAGACATCSCATGTAAGCCACTGTGCTGGACAGGACAGTTAACTACTTGCATCTGACTGAGCGCATTTGACTAAATTCCACGTATCTCTTCTCACTCATATGGCATGTCAGAGATATTCAGCTGTTTACTGCTGATACACTGACTGGAAAAGTTGAGTGTTAGATGCTAATATTTGAGCACATTGCAAATTCAAGATGCTGTCAAAAGACAGAAGTACAGTAAATACAGCAACATTTTTAATAATAATGTTCCTAGGAGTCAGTAGATAGCACACAAAGCTGACCATCTACCCCACCTAATCTTGCTGTTCTACATGAAAGAGTCTCTCTTGTGGAAGGGGTGTGCATTGTTGGTTTTTTTTTTTTTTGGTTTGTTTTTTTTTTAGGGGTTCTTTGTTTGTTTGTTTTTGTTGGTTTTTACTTCCCCCCATTACCCAAATAATTTCTTCTCTTTTCTCCCTTTCAAAGCCCATTAAGATTAGCTTTCACTGTGGTCTTGCGCAGTGGTTTGTTTTTTTGTGTGTGTGTGTGTGTGGTGTTTTTTTGTGGGTTTTTTTTTGGTTTTTTTTTTTGTTTGTTTGTTTGTTTTTTTAAACCAAAACAAAAAACACCCACAAAACTATTTCACTCACTTCTTACTATGCCTGAACTGTACATCAAACAAGTTATCTTCAAGCTTAATACATAGCCAAATGAAATCACTATGCATCAGATGAAATCAGTGACCATTGGGCAGGAACTTTTTCTTCTTTAATCTTTTCCCTTCTCTACTACCATGTTTTTTCTTTCTTATATCAACAGGACTCCATTTTCCCTCTCTTCACTGAAAAGACATGACAATTTTGGAAGCTAATTGAACTTACTGTCTGGAAAGGTAAGTTGGTAATTTCAAAAGTTTAAAAAATTCCTCCCACAAAACATGAAGAGAAATGTTTCCTTCACTATTCAATATGCATTGTTTTCCTCTCTTCCTTTTCCTTCTCCAAGACAATAGATTAAGCCAGCATTTCTTAGACTAAACAATATGAAGCAGTGACCTGGTTCTTATCTAYTTGAGAACCATTATTTCCAGTTTGCATACTCAAGTAGCTTTTGTCTCTGTAATGCCTAAATACTTCATAAATTTACCTTCATCTCAGGACATGGAAGATTTGGTGAACTATGAATATAAAGTAGGCAAAAATCTAAATTCTTATATTTAATAAATAAAATAAYTATTAACTTATAAGAGTAATCAGGGGGCTTAAAGGTATTCAAATGAACAGAAGAAGTGAGGTTTTGGTCACTACCTACCTGAAATGAAGGGCTAGAACTCATTTTCACAAGCCTCTATTGCAACTGGAATACTTGAAAGTAAAATTACTTCTGTCACAAGGTATTACATAATATTTGTACTAGAAAGAACAGTCCATTGTCAAATACTTCAATTTCACCATGTTATCTGGTAATGAGGGCACTRTTCATGCATTACGTAATCAAGCCACAAAAATCTGCTGTAGTAATGTGTTTGTGATATTATAAAAAAAGTATTCTGTGGTGAATATTTTCTCAAAAGTCTTCTATGAAGAAACCTATCATTTCACTGCAAGTATAGGACATATTCAAAATGCTGCACCACACAATCAATTTTCAATTAAATGACTCAAGGATTTTTTTTCCTGTTGGATACCAATAACAACTTATTTTCAAGGTCTAAATCTCAAACTTCAGCATCTTAAAGCTGCAGTGTCAAAATGAGGTGAGAGTGCTGTTTGGAGCATGTTCCTTTCCCTCAGTGACTGGAATGACAAGAGGTATAAAAGCCATCACCTTTCCTAGTGATAAGAGCATCTGAACATTTCCAAAACTCATTCCAAATGCACTAAACATCCTATAATCTTTTATCAGGCACTGCTTGTGTCCATAATGGCAACCTGAGTTTGGCTGTGGCACTGCTTCTGCCTTGTAACAGATGGCTAGTTATCTGATAGAGAAAAATCTGAAGTTGACTTGAGAAGGCAGCCGCAAGGATGCCTGGAGAAGATTTCTCTAGAGTTCAAGATCCTAGAAAACAAGGAGACAGTTGTATAACCCATGGACTCCCACAGGAGTGGGGTATGATGAGATCCCAACTACAGACTGAACCAGCTACATAAAGTCAAAGAACTCACGACAAGCAGCAACCCAAGGAAATAAGTTTAGGAAAATGCTGACCTGTGTCATTGTTCCTCACTAGATTATTCTCAAGTTCTTGCTGTAATTTAGCCACCTTCATTGAACTCTTCTTCCTGTATGTAGAAGAACTTCACTGGACATGTATGGTAAGACCAAAGGTATGACAGACACCTTCCATATCATCACTTAATTATTTTTCAGAGAAAATTCTTGTTATGAAGACCTTCATGAAAAATGACTCAAATTGGAACAATTAATTTTTATATGCATGAGAATGGCTAAATGGAGAGAGATGACCCACTAAGAAAAACAATGTTTAAGTGTAGCAGCGTAACTCTCCCTGTTCCTATTAGTCTAATTAATACTTTTGGCTCTTGATTTGTCTTGTCCCCTTTGTAATGCAATAAACATTCTCAGACTTATGCTTGAAGCATCATAGCTAGCAAATCATTGTTCCTATATCTGATTTGCAGAAGATTTCTTCTTGAAGATTTCCARTTTTCCTCAGTTCTTTGTTATTTTTGACTTAACAAACAAACAAAAAAAAACCCCAAAAAACCAAACCCAAACCAAAAACAAACTAAGGAAAACTTTCTCCCTACCTGTCCTGGTTTCGGCTGGGATAGAGTTAATTTTCTTCCTAGTGCTGTGGTTTGGATTTAGTATGAAAAGAATGTTGATAACACACTGATGTTTTTAGTTGTTGTTAAGTAGTCTACTAGTCAAGGACTTTTCAGCTTCCCATGCTCTGCCAGGTGCACAAGAAGCTGGGAGGGAGCATAGCCGGGACAGCTAGCCCAACTGGCCAACAGGGGTATTCCATACCATGTGACATCATGCTCAATGTATTAATAGGAGGCGTGGTCCAGGAAGTAGCGATCGCTGCTTGGGTATCGCTCAGCGGGTGGTGAGCAGCTGCATTGTGCATCACTCATTTTGTATATTCTATCATTATTATTATAATTATTTTCCCTTCCTTTTCTGTTTTATTAAACTGTCTTTATCTCAATCCACGAATTTTACTTTTTTTTTTCCGATTCTCTCCCCCATCCCACTGAGGGGMGGGGGGAGTGAGCGAGCAGCTGTGTGGTGTTTGACTGCCTGCCGGGTTAAACCACAACACCACCCCAGCCCCCATTTCCATAAAAAGAAAGTTACCGAAGGAAGATCTATTAGACTGGTCAGCATCAGGCAAATTCAGTTAGAAACAGTACCTTCCTGCAAGTATTACATTTAAACAAGATGTGAAGAACAAGTATCAAATCTAGAGTCAAATTCAACCATGCTGTGAATGGGAGTAGGGGAAGGATGTGTATAATATACAAGCAACTTTGTCACGTGTCCAGGACAGACACATCACACCAGGAAAAGTAGACAATACTGAGGTATTTTAGTACTTTACATGATTTGGTACTTTACTCCCTTCAGTTTCTCCTCTTCCCCTTTTCTTGTGGTAAATTCACATCTACATTCAGTTTAAAGACTGCTCATAAAAATCAATGACCAATACAGTTTCCAAGCATTTATAAAGTCAGTGTATTATACACAATTTTACAAAGCTACTATTGTTTTCTCCAGTTAGTTAACTATTTCAGGACTTTTTAAAGTTGATCCCAGGAGGCAGATGAGTGCACCTCTTCCTTCATGATTTTAAATCAAGTGTATGATTGCCTTTGTACCTCAGAGCTTGTCTCAACTGCCAGCTAGCATATTTTATTTTCCTATTCATTTGTTCAATTTGTCTAAATCTATTTGGATCACCTTATCAGACTGGTACCACCACATGCTTTGACATTGAGTTTTGCTTTTTGTCCTATGTCAGCTTTACTGGATAGGAATGGGAAAGACATGCAAGACTTATCAGAAACAAAATTAGTTTACTTCCAAGCATATTTCAACAAAAATGATGGAAAAGGTCTGAGTCACCTTCAGTAGACCTGAAGACATCAGAAGCTGGCCAAAACACCAACATAACACCATGATTTTAGTTAAGCATTCTGCAGAATCTGAATGCGCAAGGAACACAAGCCAGAAATTTGAATATGTCTGGGAAATAAACCTTAGCGATTTTTATTCTCTTGGTGCCTCAGTTAGAACTAACTTTCAGATGGGCTAATTGCACAGGGAGGTCAGCTATGTTTTCATTGTATGCCACTAAAAAAGTACTGAAATAAGATTCACTTCATCTGAAGCTGTTTATAAATTTCCACTAAACCATTTCAATTAAAGACCATATTAACTATGCAATTACCAAAATCTGTTATTCACAGAAAGTAGGAGGTACAGGAAGTGGAAGGAGACTGAGACAAAACCACCAGATTTCGAGGTTCTGAGAACTGTAGTTGCTGCTGCTCTTCCTGCTTTGAAATACTGCATAATTAGAACCAAGCGTATGAATCTCATACAGGCAAAATGCTCAGTACTGCTACTAATCACATGGAATGGCAATTAAGTATCATATTCTTGTTATACATGGAAATATACCTTTCAGATCACTTAAACCGCAGAATTTTAGGAAGACAGATTGCACATTTACTGGACGCAACAGAACATATTCCTGTATGTGCAGACTTCGTGCTAATTCTGTCCTAAGGAAGGTTTCCACTTCTGCCTTAAGGGCTAAGATAACTCCCTGATAGACATTACAAGAGAGGCCAATCTGGCTAAGGACATCATTCTGTGCTAGGTAATAATTTCAGTAGTGTTGAGCCAATTCAATTCCTGCTGGCTTCACAGCTTAACATGTGGAACCATTCGAATGCAGGTGTTTCCTGTTCCACAATGGTGGTCTGAATAGAAGTTGGACTGACATACATGACAAATCTTACAACCTGCAGATTGCAGTGTATTTAGATTTTTTTCTTTTTGTTTAAAACAAAAAGTAAAAAGCTGCTAGGGCTGCAAACTGTCTCCTTTGTCCACATCAAAGGAGACAGCAGCCAGCTGTTCTAGCAAGGCGTACTGCTTGAAAAAGCCAATTCCTGGCTTTGCAGCACCCTCCTCCTGCTATTGAGTTGGCAGTTAAATGTATGGGCTGGTAACTGTAATAAGAACTAGTGAAGGCTTCTCAAAGACAGGTTTCCTGTATTCTCTCCAGCCTCTGGTAGCAGACAGTTTGCTTTTTCTCCATGTCCATCCTCCAAGTTACAAGCATTCAGTAATACCAGTAGAAATTTTACTCCCACCRGGTTGTATAGAATACAGGACTAATTATTTTGAAAAATGCAATTTGCTCTCCTAATGTTGCAAAAGATGTTACAAGTAAAGAAAAGCACATAACTTCTCTGCTGCAAGGAGAAATTCATGAACTAGAAGCATCTACCATGGGAAAACTCTTCAAAAAAGCAAACAGAAAGCCAGAATGACTTTGAATCACTTTTGTACATTTGCTGAATATTGTGAATAACTCCCATTCTTTGAGAACACATATGGTCCTTCAACTGCAGAGTAAGTTTCTTTATTGTCGGGTGTCGGGTGGCATTGCTTGTCGTGCTTATAGCATGACTTGTAGCACGACTTGTAGCACTTGCAGTTACAATGTAATATGGTAACATGAGGGAAAGGCCAAGATGTTTTAACTTGAAGAGATGTTCTTCTGTCACACTTCCTTTTTGCTTCACTTCTTTACCCCTTAGACATACTCGTTGTTTGGGCCTCCACAGCAAGGACAATTTCCTCCAAGATAATTTCTTACTACACAGGGGAAAACCTGACAAGTCTGGCATGCAAGAAAAATTTTACTATTAGGGGCTTCAAAGATGAAACACTTTTTTCCTCTTGCAAGAGCTGTTGTAACTAGCAAGACATATTTGCTGCTTACCCTCTGCCCCCTGAGAAAGAGCACAGGATCTCTGCTCTTAATAGAACCAGAAACTGCTGCAGATATAGTAGCACAACATACAATAATCTAACCAYATAAGGGTCTTAAATTGGGATCGAGTATTATATTATTTGACTTCAGTCAAATACCAACCTGTATGAAAGTGTCTCCAACTTCCCACCCCTTCCCCACCCACCCTACTCCATGTCCCATGGGGGACATGTCCAGAACAAAAGGCTGAAGGAGAGTTGATGCATTTTAACAGGCTGGATGTATACAAAAGAATATTGGGTGTTCCTTTTTATTCCTTAACATAGCCCCAAATTGTAACAAAACAAGTGGGCACCTGTAAATTTATGTTCTTGAAGTAATACCCTAACTATGCTTCATTACTCAAAAATGATGTGTGAAAGGCTTCTCAGTTATTTCCAATTGATGATAAAATAGTCTATAGAATTTATCTGACCTATTTAATGTAGGTTTGTTAGATAATGCATCTCTAGGGAAAAAAACATCACATGTTCCTACACTAGAGAATAAGTCTGAGGCACCCTAAAGCTAGCCTTTACAAATCAAAGACTTATCAAATATCACATTTCCATTAAGTCACATTCTCATACAGGAAGAGTTCACATTATAATTCAAGATGTCATCCTTCATTCCTCTGACACAGGATTATTTTATTTGAGCATCATTTATCCTGTTGGACTTTCAGTCTATTTATCCCCATCTACTGGCTGCTGGAATAAGAAATAGAGATACCTGAAAAAACAGTATGCTAATAAGACACTAATGRATAGAGTCTTAAAAACAATTCTCATTTAACCAATCTCCACCATTAAAAATATGATTTTATAGTTTATACCTAATACACCCAGAAGGGGAAAAAATGAAAAAGGGCAATTCTAATGAATTACTTTGCACAAAATGTCAGATCCTCAGGAAGGACCAGCAAGATAATATATTAATAAAGTTAACAAATTTCCTACCATGACATAAAGAGAATTATTAAAGTGATCCTAAGATCAGTAATGCTGAATGCCACTACTCCTTAAATCATTATGTTATACTCTGATAAAATGAAGGCCTCACATGAAGTGTTGAATATCTTGCTGACAAGTCTGACTAGGAAACTGCCAACACATTTTAAACAGCATATACAGTAATAAACTGTGACACTACTTGCTGATATGTAACAACTTTCTATTTTAGTACTGCATGCATTTTAAAGTTTCAATACAACAACGCTGCAAAATACCATTTCCTTTGTCAAATCTTTCCTGCTTCTTGAATCTGAAGCATCCTAATGACAGTCAAATTCTGCTGAATAAAAACCCTCCACCTGTAAAGTAAGTAAGTATTTATCYCCTGTAGTAGCATATAAGAAATTCTGAAGTAATTTCTCTGGGCTGTTCCTGTACCTCTCCACAGGATGTTAATGCAACACTAAAATTCCTCTGACGGGATAGGTTAAAAAGTTATTGCTCCAGACCCTTGCTGTGAATATCTCCTTGAATACTCAGTCCAGCCAGTCCCTGATGTAGCTTTCATKTAGTAGTAAGCTGTGAATCCTGGGCGTCAAACAGATCTGCTTGTCATCTAAGAATGCCCTCCCTTCCCTTACCTTTCTGTCAGTCCCTGGGGAGATCAGCTGTGGTTAGGTGATTTCTATGCATTGCCTATGCATTTGGAATGCAGAAGGCAAGAATCCTGGGGTCAAGGCATCCAGGGTAAGTTTAAAAAGATTTTGACAGCAACCAGGGAAGTGCTGATATAGACTTATGTATGCACTTGTCATGTAATAGAGAGCTATTGCAGATACATGGATTGATCTGTACATGCAAAATAACTTTTTTTAAGTACGTGAGGGGGTTTTGTTTGTATGGATTGTCTTTGCTTTTCGAAAAAAAAAAAAAAAAAAAAAAAAAAAAAAAAAAAGAAGAAAGAGCTCTGCAGCAGCCTGTTTCTGGCAGATTCCATGATTTTCAAAGCAATGTCAAAAAAGTGCAGTTTCACAAACCAATTAGGATTGCTGTTAGAAACAGAGGCCCACCTTTCCCCTCAAGCTCACTGTTGGTCTCATTTTTCCAATCTCCTTGCTTGTGCAAAGGGGGTTCATAATATTATCCCTTGTACAGTTGTTTTTGGTCAAGAGAAACAGCTCAAGCTTTGTTTATTTTACACAGCTAGCTTTCAGCCAGATCAAGGAGTGCTGGTGCTGCCACTAGAGATGTGATTGACTGCCTCTTATAACAGCATATTTAAATCATTCATAAAACCATACCCAAATCTTTCCTTTCTCTCCTGCTTTTGTTAAATAGCTCTCCCCCCAAATGGTTCTYTATCACTTCAGAAATCCTTTGTTAGAAAACAATATTAGTGGCTGAGGTTTTCATTGCATTGTAAATCTACCCCCCCTTGAAATATTCTGCTTCTCGTAGTTGATGATCCACTGAAGAGCTAGCTGAAAGCCACATATTTATCAGCCCACATTGCTTTTAGACCATTATTGTTTATAAACTCTTCACAGAAGTGTTGGGACTCTAAGGTATACCAAATATTCAGAAAAATTCAACAGAATAATCTCACATTATCCCCTTGAAAAGAGAAAACTGAATGTCGGTATTATGCAGAGAAGGGATGACAAGCTTCTGTGGTACGAACTGGTGAAGACAGCAAAGTCCCACAGCAAGGATAATATTTTCCAGTTTTCCACAAAGTACATATGCTACCAGTATATCAGTTACACCAGCTCTCTTCTCTATAATCTCATAGTACAGTGAAGTTTTTACTACAGCTCTTTTTCTAGACTATTTGCTATAAAATTTTTGCTATAATTGTACCAGTTAGGTGCTCAAGAAACGATGATGAACATTTAAAGACTGAACATGAATGCATGCTATATAAAAACCTGAAATTTGTACAGAAGTGCGGAAACATGTTTGATCATTGGTTTAGAGAGGATGTATGTCGTCAGATATAGGTAGCTGAAAGCCAGAAGTTCTGCTTTCAGTTCCTGCTCCCAATGAAGATGTTCAAAAGACCTACAGCCTGCACAAAAGAGGGGAGACTGATTAATAGGAAGATTATACCTGCAATACCATCTCCATGGTTAATCCTGAGTCTAGAGCTACTTTTCTCCAGCTCTTAGTCTAGCACTCTGATATTTGAAACAGTCTCATCCAGCATCTAAGGCAGTGAAACAGAATATTAACAGAAAACAAATAAAAGACAAATGAAAACAAAGGAAACGTGTTATTTTATAAAATCATTAGCTAACTTGCAACAGAAGAGACTTGCTGAACTGTTCAAGGCTGTGTCAATTAATTATGTTGTCTACAGTCTAAGGAAAATGCATTACATTTTTTCCCTTTTAAAGCAAAATTTGCGTATATGGCCCTAAGTGCCAATTTTTAAGTTAACTGACAAGTTGAAGTTTAGTGTTATTAACAAAACGGAAAACTTTCCAGCTTATTACATTGGCTAGCCCTATACTATTTAATTAAGAAGTGCTAGGAAGTATTCCACAGCACTGGAATTCAATTATCTGTCCTTTTAATTGTGACAACAGCCCTGCCTGGCACAGTTTTTGGCCTGGACTGGCCTGGAACAACCAGTGCTCTCCCAAACTATTCCTGGGCACGATTCAGGAGTTGGCAGCATTCAGAAACTACTCCCAAAAGCCAATTTGGACACAGCAATTTTATTTTTAAAGGCTAAGAGTTTAACATTCTAGCATTAAAGCTAGTGACGCAGTATGGCTGTATTAATGAGGTAGTCTTCCACATGTTTAATTTACCAATATAGGCATAAGCACAACATCCCAAGGCACAGGCAAAACAATACATCTCAAAGCACAAATACCATAAAACTAGGAGTCCAACAAAAGTTTGGCATCACTCAGATGACTAAAATCCTTTATATAATCTAAGAATCAGAAATTTGACAAGTTTTCTAAGATTATTCATCAAAAGAATAAGCAATGAAGGACAGAGGCCAGAATTGCAGACATGTTCTACTGCATGAAGAGAATCTCAATTTTAGATTTGTTCTTATTTTTCATCTGTAGCACAGGAAAAAAAGAAAGCTATAAGTGCTTGGAAAAGTCATATTTCTTCCTACCTAGCAAAAAGGTGCCCTCTTACAACTGTATAAGATATATATTGATTAATCCTAAAGAATGACAGCACAGTCATCTTAGGATAGATGATAGAAGTAGACTGAATAAGAGAAAGCCACTTTCCTAAACAATAAAGTTTAAAGGAACCAAACTGCTTAAGGACACCCTTGCATAAAGACTTTTTTAAAGAAGTTGAGAAATCTACCTAAACATTAAAATCCCAGACCCTAAAGTGTCTTCARATATTGACTATTCCCATAATGCTGAGACTTTCAGAGAAACAAAGTAACATATGTCAACCAACCTATAGACTAATAGTAAGTGCCTCCCCTTTTTGGAGTAATTTGGAGAACCCTTGGAAAGAAGCCTCCTGAAAGCAGAACTAGGAAACAACTGTTTATTGATTTCAGTGCTTTTTTTAATGCTCCATTTGAAAAATATTTACACCTTTACCTAATGTCTTCCAATTTAAGCGGTGTAGTGTATTAACCTAGGCGTTATAAATAGTCTTTTAAAGTAGCATTCCTCTCTCTCCACTAAGCAGTAAAAACAATAAAATTTCTTGATGCCAGAACAGTCATGATAAGAATTAATTTTATGTCCTTTTAGGTATCTGCCTCCATCCTCTAACCYTGACTAATAATCATAGCTTAATACATGATGTCTCCCTTCAGCAGACATGTTTTGCTCCACAGTTTCAGGTGAGTATTTGGTAAGAGTTGTGAGTAAAAAAATCACTGTAAGGGGAAGGAAACTACCAAGTAGAATGGGTTGTATAGGAAAATACTATACATTTAGTACATTTCAATAGCACCCAACTACAGGTATATGTTCTATTATTTGCAYGTGAATTGTGGAAAAGAAACTGGTTCTGACTCCCCTTATCTGATGGGAAGCATAAGAAAATAAGTGCTAATGAAGATATCAATAGTCTATCAATCAAATGAGACTATTACCACTACTGTAGGGCTGTTTCCACAGAGGTTTATGGCAAGATGTCCGATATAAGCTTCTACATATTGGCACTAGTTTTCAAGCAATTTTAAAAGCTTAATGAAGATTTTTTTTTTTTTCCCCCTGAAAGGCCTAATATTTTGGAACACAACCCTCTATGCTTTACATACTAAGTGTTTAGACACGTGACACTCCATGTCTAGATCATGGAGGCTGTCTTTCTGATATCCCTTTTAAACTGCCCRTATTTCTTCTAAAGCTCAAACTTGAAGTCACTAAACAATAGATCTGCCAGCTGTTGTTTCAATTGAAGAGCACAATCTATAATTCAAACTTCTGTGCTTCATTTTCCTGTTAATATTTTCCTCTGATACTCTCCCAACAAACCATTATTTCCYTGAAGACATACATGGCAATGAATTTGGGTAATCCTTATATCTAAATACTTTTTACTGCTTCATTTTTGTTTGTCCAACTGATCAGCATTTTTGGTCACATTAAGGTTATTTTTTCATACTGTAATAAGTATTATATTTAGCTTTATGCCTTACAAAGTGCTGTAAACTAGTCAAAAATAAGAGTATAAGCATTCCTATGTTAAAGGAACAAACAATCAACTAGAAGAAAACCACATTTAAAATAAACCTGAGAAAAGGCACAAAAATACAAGGTCAAAAAGCCTGAGAAACAAATTCAGTATGTTTTACAGAAAACACCCTCAATGAAAGTCAAGAGCAGCTGTGCACTTGGTTAGGATTTGACTACCTTTCCCAGTCTGGATACTCCATTGCTTTCTTTGAAGTTCCATTACTATTGCCTTGCTACCCTTATTGCTTCTAGAAGGCCATATACTGCACTAAGGGATCACTTCAGAGAAAAAACAGCTGTTGTCTAAAGCAGATGAAAACTGATGAATTTTGCAAGTGTCACAAGATTTCATATGTCAAAAAATAGTTTCCAGAATTGGAAAAATAACACAAGTTCACAAAAAACCACACTGACTCTAGAGTTACAGAACTTAAAAAGCACATTTTGAACCAAGTTCAATTTAAATACATCTTCCAGGTTTGAGCATTTCAGCATTCAAATTTTTAATTTTTCTTCCAGAGAAAGAGATACAATTTCACCTGTAGCTGTACATCACTTCTTAGCATGGGGCAAGGAACTAGACCTTCAATAAGTACAATAACCATTTGGCTTTTGCTGTTAGGGATTGCCAAACCTGACAGCCTAATAGAAGCAAGGCTGCTGCAGCTCCCTGACCCTCAGTCCAACCCATAGCAAGGGCACACACATGCAACATATACACATGGCTAGCCACACAAATAAACACTCAACTCTCATGCACCAATGATCTCCTCTGTTCCCTTCTAGATCAGAACAAAAGTCCATTAGTGGATACATATATACACACACACACAGAGTGGATCCCTCCAGAGCTGGGCTTAGACACCATGTCTATCTAGCAGCTGCCCCATCTGCTGGCACCTGGACACGTGAGCCCCTGAGGCCCCCAGCACTCCTCCAGCTGCTGATACAGAGCCTGCCCCTTATACAAACCAATGCACACACAGAGTGGATCCCTCCAGTAACTGGCCTTGGACACTGCCTACCCAGTAGCCAGTCTGTGGAGCCTCTTGTCTCCAAGTGTCTCATGCAGAGAAACTCACACACAGGTCTATCAATCCCCAGGCTTTATGATCTCTCCAGTAGCTGGCCTGGAGCTCCTGGTTCCTCTGGTAGACAATTCCTACAGTTGTACGACACATACATGTCCAGCCCAGACTTGCAACTGCTTTGATACATGGATCCCAAAACACTTAACCTACTCACTACCTAGTCCAGCTTAATACAGCAAACACTGACATGCACACCCTCACTCATTCCAACTGCCGGCACCACAGGCACATGAGCCCCTATGACCCATGGTCTCACTCCAGTTGCTGGCACTCAGACCTGCAGACACAAACACGCACACAGAGAGCCCTCTCACTCAGGGAAATAACTGAAATAAAGTTTAAAAACACAGGACACATTGAGCTGATCTGGTGTGGTGCATGGCCAGACAAGCATACTGACCAGCAGCATGCTTACAATCAATAGGCCTCTCATTCCCTTACCCCTCTTTTCCCATGCTTGTCCCTCCCAAAACCACCTTAAACCCTCCCTTTCCCCCACCTTTTGTCCTTCCCTTAAATGTTTTATAATAAGACCTGTTCAATCCCAAAACACTGTATCCCACCATGAGTCCCATACCCCTCAGTCTGAAAGGTGACAAGGACAACTGTTCCATTGACTCATATTGATGTGCTCCATCCCCCAGACCATGTGGCTTATGGCCCTCCAGTGACAGCCCTTGGAGGAGTCGGGCAAGGGCTCCCTTTCTCCATTTGGGTTATTGGCATTACCCTGCCTTGCACTGGGCCTCTGTGCTCTTTCGTGTGTGGAGACAAGCCTTTTAACAGATAACCTAACACTTGGCAAGTCCTGCAAATATTTTCAAATCTATGTCAGTAATCATTGATTTTGGTCAGCAGCCTAGCTTCAAAAAGTATTGAAACTCTTCCAATAAAGATGACATGGGTCACGTAAGTAATCAGAGTCATTTCGTTATACACCTCATTATAGACTTCAGTGAGGAAAGCCTTGTTCTAAATATGGGACTTTTCCTTGAATTTGTTACTAACAGGCTTGCCATACTATTAGAAGAATACTGAAGTGAAAACATCTTGAAAAGCTTAATATTTATTTTTTTAAGGAAGTGTAGTAACATTTACTGACATTTATTTGTTGAGAAGGACTCAAGACTAGGAAAAAAAAAAAAAAAAATGATGTTACATTTACATTGCACTCCAGCTATAACCATGATTGGACTACAATATGTGCTTCATCCAGTCAGTTAAAGAATGACTGTTCCACCCTATGAGGTAGCTTAACTCTACAGACAGCCTGTAGCACATTTATGAGAGATCCACAACCTGACCCTGAAGCAGCTGCTGTGCAGGGGAAGTAAGACACCATGACCAAGACAGTGTTTCTTCCATGTGTGTGCAATAGCAAACCCCACTTTCAGTGGGGACATGGCTTGTGGAATCTCATTGCAGCAGCATGGTGGTGTAGCAATGCCAATTCAGTGCAAAGTCACTTGAGAACTCATGGAAATTTTAACCTGCAGACAGAATAGCCACATGAGTTTTTCCTTCCTGCACCTCCCTGCTCCCCCCCTTCAAGTAAAAAAAAAAAATCTTAGTGCTTGGCTGGCTTACTGTACCAGTAAAAGATTTAATTTGTGATTTTCCCCCCACCCCCCTTTCCTGGAATAAAACATTTTTCTTATCCATTAAATATTTAGAACATTAAACATTTTTATGCAGTGRCAGAGAAGGACCTTATTTGTTGAACCTCTGCATGTACTTTGACATGATGCATTAAGCCTAGCACATTGAAGTTCACATTTTTATTTGAAGTAAAAAGCAAGAAGTAGATTCTGTGACAAATTCAGGCATCTCTGACTTAAATGCATGTGGAAAATTGCAAGCTCAGACAAGAAACAGCTATGTAGGTCTCCTCTCCTCCCTGCCCCCCAAAGGAATCATCCTTCCCTCATAAGGGTCACTGCAGAGAATGCCTGTAAATTTCACCAAGCAAGTGTGATGTGTGTTAATTAGAACAGAGATTTTTTTTTTTTTTTTTTTTTGCTTAGCAAATAGCTAATTGACCAAGATTTTAGGATTTCAGGTCATCTGAAGCTGTCCAGGCATTGACAGAGAGATAATGACTTTTTCTTTTAAATGCTCATATAACTATTAAGGAGGAAGTTGCAATAGTGAGAACAGGAAAACAGTTAATTCTTAGCTTATCCTGAGTGTACCTGCATACGCACCCACTGCCTCAAATGAGAGTACACTAAGCTTTAGATTCTAATAATGAAAAAGGATTATTTTTCACCACGCTTTTCCCCTGTGTTATATACTTTTCTTGAGGACCTGTGCAAACTCCCTACTGGCTGCCCCTGCTTAATGATGCTATTAGCTCTGATTAGAGCATGCTGACCAGGTGCAAGTGTTGCACATTAATCTATGCATACAGGGACTTAATAAATATTACACAATGATTGGTTACTTAAAGGACTAACTTTATTGTGCACTAAGTAGTATAAACTCAAAGCTACAAAACAAGAAAAAGGACTAGAGAGGCGAAAGATTAATCTCATATCAGTAGCAGTCGCTTGCCTTATAGTACTGCCACAACAGTACTGTCAGGGTTTGCAGGTGCAGAGCACAAGACCAACAGTCTGGGAATAACAACATGAGAAAAATGAAAGAAAGATACTGCCACAGAGGCCCTGGAAAACACTACTTCAACAGCTTCAGTGAAAGGTTGCAGTGCTGCAAAAAGCCTCAGCCTTAGTAATACCAAGGGACCTGCTATGTCTAACATCATATTTTTTCGAAATAAGAGGGGATTTCCCCCCACCCCCTCAATAAACAGTGTGTCATTGTAGTTACCACTGTGTAAGAATAGTCAGGCTTTTGCATTAAACATAGCTGAAAAGCTTTGTCAATATTGAGAAAGTACAAGTTTCCACAGGATAGCACATATACTTCTACCTAGAAATTAAATCACTGACTTCAAATGCATCTTAATAGCCATATGGCCTATATAGAGGAAAAACAGAGTGCTTTCCTTTTCTGCTATTTTTGATGTGTTGATATGACTGCCTTGAAAGTGATGCGTTCCCCCCCACTTCAAGAGCCTCTTTAAACAGATAAAGAGCTCTCAAGAAAAACCCTAATGCAGTATTTTAAAAGGAAACAAGATTTTGACCCAAACCAAATTAAAGCAGTGATGAAGGCAGCCAAAGCTGCAGATGAAATTGCTAAAGGCACATTTTCTGAAACTCAGTATTACTATCAAGGCTTATTTTCAGAAGAGTTCAGCACTAAAAGAAAAAATCTAGAATCTGCAGCTTGCTAATTAGGCTGCAAAGTAGTGTGGCCAGTAGTATCACAACACTTTTCACAAACTAGTATTTACTGAAATAAGTAAATGGGAACTTAAGTCTTGAAGGAGCAACTCCATATGCAAATGACTTTAAAAAAGGTCAATCAAATTTCTTTGGAAAAAAATAAACTATTTCTGTATTTCTGACACTTATACCACAAAATAAAAGGCTTCTTGGAGCTTTTGCAACAGCTCTAGAGGGTACCCACAATACCATATTTAAGTGTAACTCAAAAGTATTGAAARTGTTGCTCCAGAAACTCAAATATTAAGCTCATTCAAATCCACCTGCAATATGTTACTTAGGTCAGAATCTAGAGCATCTCCAGTCATCTTCAATAAGCAGTTATGACTGAGATAAAAGTTCAAGTTTAATTATAGGATGCTAAGTCCTAATATACTTTTGTCCAGGTTTCAGCAGTTGAAAAGTGGCAAACTAAAAAAAAAAAAAAAGAAAAGACTTAATGCCTTCCCTTTAGCCCTTTAGTTTGCAGGCCTCTGTTGTGTAAGCCAGTCTTCCCAGGAGTTGCTTATACTCTGCATAGGCCTACTAGATACAGGGCGGGGCAAAACAAAACAAAACTACCCCACATTATGTAGTCAAATTAACACTTTTAGAAAATAAACCATGTGTTCACCTAGCAAGAGGGAATGCAATCCTGATAGTCCAGGCTGTGTTCCAGATTTAACAGTAAAAATTTTGGAGTTGCTAGAAATACTATAAAAGCTGCATTCCAAAAAATTCTGTTCTGAAAGCTGTTCAGTCTAGCTATGCTTATGACAGAGTATTCATATTTGCTTTCAACTGAATTTTGAGTCAAATGTTTTGTAAGTGTCTGGTCTCCACACATATTGTCATTTCTGTATATAAGCAAGAACATTACTATTCAACCAGCAAAATCACTCCTAAATCCTCCCTGTTGAGGATATCAGCCACTTAATAGTGAAGAAACATCATGACATTAAGGTGACTAGTTGCCTACTGCAGAAAACAGTAAGCTGACCAAGAACACAGACTTGTTAAGCTCCTGTAAGTACTAAATAAATATGTAAAAGTTGATTAACAAGCAGAAAGAAAATTTTCTTTATAGACACCTTATTCTAATGAGCATGCTAAGCAGTTTGTTTAAAGGGCACACAAAACATTACATACAAAATATTTTCCATCATGACCTTGTGAAACAGTAAAACGCTATTAGTTGAAAAAAAGGCTAAGACACACACTGTGTTAAATAATAATTGTGTCCTGTCATTCTATAATGAAGATTCTAAGCAGGGTTCTACAGCAGAGGAGCACTCTTCTTCATTAGAAATAATATAAGTACAAGTCAACTGGAAGATCACAAGCCTCCTCCTTCACATAGCAGCATAACAGTTGTAAACTGTCATTTGCAAACAATATACACAATGTTGACTTTTTAAAAAGAGAAGTTACACCACTGGTGACTGACAGCGCAAGGATTCTTCCTGCCTCAGCATTTCCCTTGTTCCCCTCCTTGCCCTCTGAACAACTACAAATGCATCTTCATGCCTTTTCTGCTTCAAGGGAAAAAGCGCAAAGCATGAACATCTTGAAGTGTAGGAAGAAAGTGAACAATAACACTTCTGTCTTTATAAAACATACAATGGAAAATAACTACTATTACAGATAATACAAATCAAAGGCAGAAATAAGATGTTTCTACAAAGATACTGTAAATGCATAGAAACAAAGCATACAGTTATTAACATTTACTGACACAGTGAGGAAACATACACTAAAAGTACAAATACAACATACATTACATACTTAAAGCACTAGCATCTTTCAGTTTTCATGAGTATGCACAGGGCAGACATGACTGCACTAGTGTCAGGTATAATTTAGGTTTTCTGATATTACCTGAGTATAATGGGGTTTCTAGGCAACAGCTATATTTAGGCTAGTTAGTACTCCACAATTAATGGAGTCCACACCAACATGAAAAGAGAACACAACTCGTGCATCTCCAGAAGAAGATAGAGTATGAAAAAAGGACACAGCTCTTATGTTATGCTATAGAACTGAGGTGTAATTTCAAACACATTTACTAAAGAAAATGGCTACAGCTATATATAAGCAATCTTCCCCGCTGTTTGGGCCCCTGCTTTATCTCATTTTACCAAGGAGGTTAATCTCCTCAGCACACAGAAAGAGCTTAAAAAAACCAAACAAACAAACAAAAAAAAAAGATTTCAGCAGTTGTACATACAAGCAAGGCCTAGAGAGATACTGAAAAGCATCAAAAAGCTTAATTCTGTGTAGATACCCAGATATGTTAAAAAAGTTAGTTTTTAGATCTATAAATACCTTAACAAAAAATGTCTAAGCCAGTCAGTATGATCCACATGCGATAACCATATCACCCTTTCCCTTAGAAACTCTAGCACGCCTTTCCTAGAATTTAATACAGAAAGCATCAGCTAACTGAAAACACTGCACAGAGAAGTAGTGAAAGAAAATAACTCACCTGTACGGATATTTCTCCCATCTGCCTTTACTTCTTCTAATTTTTCAGGAATTTGGTTGTATAGGTGACCAGACATTTCTTCCACATTCAGTACTTCAGTCTCATTATCTATACTAATACTGTGTAGTGTCAGAAGCAACATCAAACAAGTTTTCATAACTGTCATACAGCTAAGTTTCAATCAAAAGGGCTTCAGCTCTTGAACATGACAACTAAACGTATTAGAAACAAGGTCCTATTTTATACAACTGTTTCTTGCAAGATTAGGCTTTGCAGCAAGTTAAAGTTCGTAGTTCTTAAAAGTAAATTCAGACATCCATTGTCTTGTCTTTCAGATCAGGTACATCCACCACAGTGATACAAATTCAACCTTCTATAAAACTCTAGTTTCCTTCTCTACTTCACTAGATCTTATAGCTAAGATCTTTGATACCTTTGGCTATAAAGCACCTTCTTTTCATCTGTTTTCTAGCAAAAGCCTTAATTTACACAGCTCTCTAGAGCAAGTAATTGTCTTCTTACTAAGAGATATGTTTTCTTCACCAGGAGAGCTGTTTGGGCCCCATAATGACACTCAGTTATTCACCTATCAGACTACAAACAGGTTTTAAGGCCTTTATAGCCAAATAATCATTCGAGGCTTGCTTTGCTGAACAATGCAAAAAAAACCCCTACCAGAAACATGCATTGTCCTTCACTACTTTCTGCAATAGAACCAAATTTTAAATTGGAAATAAAAATACAGGTTGCCTTATTGAGACAGCCAGACAATAAATATCATCAGACAAAAAAAAAAA
>JAYKAV010003380.1:230590-240625 GCA_035582835.1 Phoebastria nigripes
GGGGGGGGGGAATCCCAACTCCTCAATCCTCAAGCACAAATATTTCACTCTCCTATGCATTTCCTGGGACAACATTTTATGGAGTTGCCTGATTTTCCTAAGCATGTCTGATTGGGCACAGCTGTGCATCATTACCTTGCCCTGTACAGCTGTGTGAAAGCTGAGGCAATAATTGGTGCCCTGACTGCTGATATTTGCTAGTCTTTGCATGCTGCTATAGAAATGGGAG
Organism: Phoebastria nigripes; assembly: GCA_035582835.1. Taxonomy (NCBI): domain Eukaryota; kingdom Metazoa; phylum Chordata; class Aves; order Procellariiformes; family Diomedeidae; genus Phoebastria; species Phoebastria nigripes. The sequence continues at coordinate 230,820 of JAYKAV010003380.1, forward strand.
AGGATTTGGGGGAGTGAGAGGTATGGTTTCATAACAAAATGTAGTTAATAGGCTGGTGTTTGAAGTGTTACTTTATTCCAGAAATGTGTTAATCTGTTGGTTATATGCAGGGATGGATTAGTTAATAAACACAACAGAATGGAGTTGGCCTAGCTGTTTCTCTGCTGCATACCTCTAGACCAGCAGAAAACCCTTCCTTGGCCTATTCTTCACCTACCTTCCATCTCACTGCAAAGTTACATGTATGTGTTTTGCTGTGTTTTACAGGGGATGCAGCAACTGAAGCCTCAGTCCTCTAACAAAACTCTTCTTTCCATTAAAATAAAACACGTACACCATAGAGCCACAGCCATAGTGCAAATTCCCACAGCAGTCTAATGAGAAAACACATCTGCCTCCTCTCTGAGCATGTGTTGAAAGTTATCTTCAGTTGATTCATATCCAGCAGGGTACCCAATTATTAGACTGGAGTACCTAAGGCTAGTGGATATAAATCTGGGTATGCTGCTTCTCACTTGTACTGCCTACAAAACCAGGCGTGCCTTAAAAACAGTAGGCAATGAAGATCTAGGCTTAGACATATCTGAAGCCTCAATTTCTGACATGTGCAAGTATCGATCCACTCCATGATCAAGATTCAGATCTAAAAGACAGTTAAGTTAATAGAGGATCAAAGAAATGAAGAGGAAAAGGGTGGAGACAAGTGGTGGTGTAAGAGAAACTCCCAGAATGAAACAGAGTAAAGAATCCAGGAGACACTTTTGAAGAAAAGGAGAAAAGAAATAAAGTACTTGTACCATTTCTACAGACACTGACTGTAAAAGAATGGGGCAAGAGTACCAGACTCAAACAAAAAGGATAAAGAAAAGATGCACATAAAGCATTTTAATAATGTTTTAATGTTTTAATAATGGATACATTATCGTAACAAAATAATCTGAAGTGGTAGGTGAAAACCAGGATTAATATTTGATTTTAAAAGTCAATGTTAGAGTTCAGTACTTTACAAAAATTTAGTCATCACATGCATTAGTTTGCTATTTATTTGAGTGAACAATATTAAGATAAAAATTATTCAGGATCATTATAATACTATTAATGACTCTATAAAAGAACCATTGCTTGCAGCTTTGGAGACTATGCTAATACTTTTATTAGGTCTCTGAGCATGTTCTGCTTTCCCACAGGCCATGACATGTTTTGACCTAGCCGTCTGTTCCTGTTTGATGAAAATGTGTATATATATTATTACTTTTAATATAGATAACATGCATCCAAATATGTATATTCTGTGTTTCTTTGACTCAGGCTTTCAAATTTATAATCATAGTGACTTTTAAGGAAGTTTACTTCTTTAAGCAGGAGTCCTCACTCAAATATTCGATGACAAGAATTCATCTGCTTGAAATGAGAAAGCTGCATTTGCCTCAAGCAAAACTAACTGGCTTCAGAAACATGCAGCTTCCAATATATCTCAGGAACATGGTCTTTTTTCTCTCAAATTCTTTTCTTTGCAATTCACTGAAATCTTCCTGTTTAACAATATCTTGTGCACTCACTTTCCCCTTCCAAATACATCTCTTTTCCTTGTAGGGGCTGAAACTCAAAGATTCCTTCTAATTCTGTCAATCTTGCCATGCTTTTAGGAAGCACAAGAGTGAAACTTTGGGTGGCTAGAATGCTTGGGGTGTGGGTGCAGAAAAACAGGATGGATCCCCCACAATATAGACTGGCTGTGATATGCCGTGATCCACCTTTCATTGATGCCAGGATTAATTGCTTTCAGGGATTTTGGGCTGGATCAGGTCACAACTACTTGGCCAAATCTAATGTTTGTATGTCTTTTTGTTAGTCTCTACCACTCCAAATTAGGATTCACAGATCATTGCTTTGATGGTATACAGGTGGTTGTATATTTAATATAAAGGTGACTAAATGGAATGGATTGATGACAGCTTTGATTTTCTTAATTGTTACTCACAATATCAGCCACCATTCATAATTATTTCAGCATTTACTATTTCATAATCTGCTGTAGTTTGTTAATGCCTTGGTTCTGGTCTTGTCTATCCAACAGCTTTCCCTGCATGATGAGTCAAACGCCACCCCTTTCCTTCACCCCAGACTTAGCAGGAGTACACAAGGCCACAAAAGCATTGGAGTCTCCATGACACTGAATCTTAAGATGTGTAACAGAGGAGCCAAGCAGATACCTAATGCCTGATGTTATGTGGCACTTCTCAGCTTGGGTGGGTGGGTGTGAGATGACACCACATGGGTAAGTGGAGGAGAGTTCTTATTGAATCAGCACTCCCTAGTTTCCAACATCTGTAAGGAGAACACAGGAATCCCATTTACCCCAGCAGGTGTAGTAGTGAAAGAAATAGAATTTGTTCTCCAAGGAATATCATGGTTTTCATGCTATATAGTTTTAAACAATGTAGCATTCACGGTAGTTTTCTTGTTTTTATTATGTTTGCATTCTGCAACCCTATTTGAGTAAAATTGATTTGCCACAGCTCCTTAGATAAGATCCAAATTTCCTAGATGACATTTCAGTATTTTTCCTGAAATCAACATAACTATTTTTTATGTGCATTCTTTTTATTACTCATTACTGCCTGAGTCCCACAGCAACTTGAAAAGTCATTAGCTTTCCCTGTTATACTGAAGGGTTGCAGTGAGTTTTGACTCACTGATGTAAGTCAATGCAAAGTGCATACAGTTTACCTAATACACAAATCTTCTGGGGAATAAAGTGAAAACATTGGCCAGATATAGGCTTCACTTTCAGATAGGACAAGTTATGTTCCACTTTGATATTAAATTTTATATAAATAAATTTATCTAAGTAATACCTAGTAAATTTATCCAGAAACCTGAATGTTGTCTTTGACAGCRACAAACTTGCTTTTATCACATACTTTTGCTTTCATCACATTATGTAGCTTTAATTTCTTTCATATTTCATGATTTCTTTAATAATTTTCAACTTCTGCCATAGAAACCACTGACAGTGTATTTATGCTTGTATATTTGGTCTACTACAGTAGAGATTTTTAGGTAATATTCTGTTAAATTTGCTTCTATTGCACTTACTAATTTGTGTAAGAGCTCCAGAATCATACATACACTCTTGACATGCCACCTCAGGAGAAGGCCCTTCAGACTTCAGGGAATTTCTTAAGATAAGACAATAGGCCACAAAATTACACTTTGCCATTCCCTATTCATACAAGAATTGACAAATTAATCTAAAAATTTGTCTTTTTTGAATTTTGCATTTAATTCATGTAAAGTTGTCTGATACTGAATTTGTGAAGCTATAGTTATTAACAGTAAAAGAATAAATGATGATTAGTAATTCATTAAGCAATGTTAATTGTTATACTTTCCTTTTTGTTCTTATTCTTCATTATGTCAAATATATTCTGCTACTTATCAATAGAATATAGTTTGTTAGACATTAGTATTTATGGTATGTAACTAGCTTTTGTCATGTAGAAACACACAAAAACTAACAGCATGACTGCATCTCTCTTTCAACATGCTATTAATTTTTTTCAAGTATAATATTCCGAAATATATTTTTCACTTGAAACACTAGTTTCAGAGCTTAAAAATATGTTTTAATGACTAAGCATTTATCATATCTTTTTATATTCATTCAGCACTTTTAAAACATCTCATTTATATGTATAGCAAAAATGTTGCTCTCTCATGCATCTCTTCTCTTGGATTTTTCACATCCATAGATCACCTCCTGAGGCCATAGGCACAAAGCCTGTATGGATTGTCTGATCTAAATTTCATGTCCTTTGAGGAGAGGAGACAACAAGCTAAAAAGCTTGGCCATGTTTAAAGCAGATTTTTCAGTGACTGCTGTATATAACATTTATGATACTGAATAACGCTTTTTTATGTCCTGACACAGAATAAGATCACTGTCATATCCAGAGAATTGCTCCTCAGGGCATGGATTGTGTTCCACTTTTTGTCTGGCACAATTGTGCCTTGATCGCTGATTGATTATTTAAGTATTACTGTGATACAAAGGACAAGGTTGTTTGGGAGACAAGTATCTTTTAGATAGACACACTGATATAGTTGGGGAAAAAAACCCCGCAAGATTTCAAGCACAAAAGCCTTTCTACAGTCCATCCTCAGAGAATCAACAAATAAGTAACAGGTAGAATTTGGGGGCAGTAGCATTTTAAAGAACTTCATCCACTGTAAGGAAATTAACTGCACACATACATTTCATTACCTGGTGTCATCTGATCTTTCATTCAGACTGGACAGCCTTAAATCTGTCATCTTTTCTTTTAGAAGGACTGTAATTCCACATCATATTCCCACAAATCAAATGCAGATTTCTTTGTTATCATATGCTCCCTTGTCCTCAGATCACAGTTTAATGTATCTTATGAGCTTACACGTCCATTCTGTATCTTTTCTGACAGACAGTTGATTTTTGGTGTTGTACACAGATTCAGCACTTGTGAGTCTAGAAGCCTAGCCTAATAAGGGCCCTCAAGGGAAGCAACTAGCTTTTTCAGATTTCTGGGTGGAAATTTGTGCCAGAAACATCTCTTAATTGTTTGAAGAACCCCTTACACATTTGAAGCTCCTTGCTGCTGACAACACTTGGCAGAAGATAGTTTAGGGTACTGCCAAGGCACAGGCCTTTTACAAAATTGATGGCTATTATCCTTAACTTGTGCTGAAATGAAAGCACAGTTCTCTCTGAAGTTACTGGCTCAGAAAGTTGCATCCCAGTGGACATTCTTGTCAGTGGTCTCATCAGACAGAACCATCTCTCTCTTGAACAGGTCTTTCCTCTTGGTTAAAGCCCAACAGATAAGTACAGCTGCTGCCAGAGTTGAACTAATTCAGTGGACAGATAAAGGGGTTTCATTCTCCAACCTTCCCAGAGCTGCTCCTTTTGAAATAGTAAATTCAATGAACAGAAAACAAAACGTATAAGTCTTCCTAAGATAACCCAGACAATCATCAAATTAAATCTAAGTATTATGTAAATGCATTTGGGTATTTGACCTGATGTATTTCATGATATTGCCTATAAGCTTTCTAGTTCTCTACATGATATAGTCTTTTTGTCCCTGGTATAAAATACTGCAAAGCCGTACTTCCTCCCGCATCTTCAAAGCTCAGGGAATCTGACTACGTTATGCAGGACAGGCTTTTAGGCTAGAGGGTTTTTTGGCTAAAGGTTAATTACTGGTTTAATGTAGACACGTAACTGAAATTTGCTTACTTTGGCTGACAGGCTTAAGGCCTATTACAGTTTATATATTCTTACGGGATTATAATAAACACATAACAAAACACTAACATGGGGAGCTCTACTGACCTAAATGGTGCCCCAACTGGTGTTCAGCACTCCTGTGGTAGTACACAGGCTCACGGGGTCAGCTAACATTGAGGCCAGTTTATGCTAATTACCCAGCACAGGGGTATGCCTGTAACGCTCTGTGTATGTGACAATTTGGGGGGAATTAGGTATGGAACTGTGTTTACAAATTTGTAGGTCTTTTTAAACATCTCATACATGTCTACTATTGTGGTCTATCTGTTGTCTTGCTGACACTGATCCTGAAGGCGTACTTCACTCATTACCAACGAATTACTTGTTGCTAATAAATGCTTCAGCCCTGATTTAGCTTAAATCGTGTGAACTGAGCAGTTTTTCCCTGTGACAGCGGTAATATTGAGTTTTATGCCATGCATCATGCAACTCCTTGGAGATCAGCAGAGGTCCTGGATCACCTTTCCTTCTGGGGAGAGAAAAATATTTGGGAAACCTTTGTAAGTAACTGCTGGAATAATGAAGCCACTTACAATGGAAGGGTACAGAGGAGTGACACCTAGGATACCTGGCAATGCTGGAACAAGAACAAGGGAGAGAAAGCTCCTCAGAAGCCAACAATAAAATCTGGACCTCAGGGAAATGCTTATATCACATGTCCATATAAAAGGAAGCAAGGATAAATTTTGACCTGGAATGCAATCACCAAGCCGTATTTTATTGTGAGCAGTGCACACAGGAATAATAAAATCCAAAGACATGAATACCATTATCATCCTGACAATGAGATCTCTCTTAAAAGTCATCATTTTTTTTCTCAACTTCAGATTCTAAAAACAGACTCTAAGGAAGCTACACAAGCACTGTGTTTTGTGAAGAAAGTCTGAAATAGTGTCTTTTGTGTTAAGTTAACCGTAAGTTTTCCTGTTTATGTGTGATATGAATAATAAAGTATAACTGGCTATACTGTGCCTTTTTTGCCAAATGAAACATTCATGATGTGCTGATACACACAGGTATTTTTAAGGTTATTCTCCTCCTGCCTGAAGAGAATAAACAGCGTTTAGGTCAGCATGAGGAACTGATTTATATTGTCACAGGAACAATGTGTTTTATAATGTTCTCTGACTCTGCCTATCTATTTATAATCCCTGGTCCAGCTCACTCCTAGGCAATCACCCTGTCATGCCTTTTCTTCTCTTAATGATGACTTTGAGCTGTCCTTCCTCTTTCACTTCCACCTAGGAGATCAGAATTACACTACTTTTTAAGTAAATATATTTGAGTACTGTAAAACTAGGTACCATTCAAATTAATTTGCTTCACAGTTTGATCAGTACCCTAGATGTTACAGGTTTCATAGCACTTTATGAGGTACATTTCATAGGATTGTATCAGCACTGTATGAGGTATATTCCACAGCTTTTTATCATAGCATTTTATAAGATATATTTGATAGCATTTTATGTAGCCACTTTACCAGATAGCATGAACAGCATTTTAGCAGTAAACTTTTAGGGCACATTTCATGGCATACAGTTGCCTACAAATATAAATGCACAGAAACAGAGATAGAAGAGGTGAAGAACAATGTTAACTCTTATTATTCTGAAGAAAATAATTGCAAAACTCAACTTACTGTACAGTATATCTCTTGTACAAGGAAATGTAACATGGGATTTCAGGCATAGAGTTCTTCTGCTTTGGTTCTTACACGATAGAGCTGCCTTCTCACAGGTGTCTTTCCAGTCCAGTAGTACTTGTAATATAATATTGCTGTATATCCTGCTAATGTATTCTTACTCTTTTCTGGTATATTTTCTGCTTTCTGTTCTCACAAATCAGTTCCAAGTCCTCTGACATAAGACACTCCTGCAGAAGTGCAGTCCCTATCCTGACTCATCTAAGCTCCCTGCTGTCAGTGTACTCCTGCAACATTCAAAGACTGTCTGCAGCCAAGCTCTCCAGGCAGAGTCCACAAAATTAACTCAGGCATTAGACAAACAAGTCGGGTACCAAAATACAGAAGAAGTAAAAGGAGTAACACACATATAGTTTCCCTAGCAGTGGGAAGAAGCCAGAAGGAAGGAAACACAAAATTGAGAATTTTTTTTTTTTTAATTTGCTGCCATGGAAACTAAACAAAAACCCCAATAACTTCTGGGTTTTTCTGTACTTCTTACAGGCCCAGGATATTTGTCAGGGTGCCCATGAAGGACAGAAACATTATCAGTCTTCCAACACCTGCCAAATATAAGAGGAAATAGGGAAGACAAAGAGGTTATGTTTGGAGAATTTAAAGTGAGGCTAGGAAGGGTTGGAAGGGGTTTCCTTGGTCTGAAAAGGAGAAGGGCAGAGAAATGACATGATCTGYAGCTTATGACTGAACAAAACCTTGATCTGACTTGGTAGAAAAAATGACTTAAAAACCCAATGCAGCAAAGCTTTTGCAGCACAAAAAAAGCCACTAAAGACAGCTTGTTTACAATTACCATTGGATAACAAAGCATATTGGAAGTGGCATAACATCATAGTGCTGAATGAACAACATTATTTTCCCCCACATACCAGGACAGTGATCTGTGAGAGCAACTATTTCTAGAAGTCCATCATCAAACTCCCAAACGGAGTCTTTCTAAACTGGCATATCAATCCACACAGTAAAAGAGGAACCATGCAGAAAGCCTCACTTACATATTTATGTAAGCAAAAAGACAAAACTTTTAGAGGCAAGCCAAGTTTCAAACACATTTGTTTTCAAATTAAACAAAATTTGTTTAGTTTATGCTGTAACCTGTTTTTCATGAAGTTCTGTTTTAAAAATACAATATTTTAAATCATTGACATTTTTTCCTGTAAGATGCACTTAATTTTTTTTATTGAATTCATTAAAGTGTAAAAGAATTGTGATTAATAAAAATTTATTTAAAGTTATACAAAGTCAAACCTCCTACATGCAAAATACCATACCTTGCAAGTTCAATAAGTTGTAAGATAAAAATATCAACTATCAAAATACCCTATCTTGAAAGTAGGAATACTAGCACCCATAACTTGAGCAAGTAAGATCTCGAGGGTGACATCCAGCTGCCTATCCTGAAGTTCTGCATACAGAGAACTTCAGAGAAACCTCAGATTTCTCCCGAACTCTTTGGTCTTAAGGGTAGTGAGGAAAACATAATATTCAACTATAATTCAGGGTAGAGACTGCACAGAAAATGCTGCCTTGGTACATGGCAATGCCACCATGTTTTCCATCTTCCAAAAACATGCTTTCAACTTTTATCTTGCAATAATAGGTGCCAATTAAATAACTATTTGCACCAATGCTTAGTGCTCAGGGAAAGACTTCATCAGTCAAAGCTGCAGAGGGTATATTGATCTCCCAAAACAAGAAGAGCACCAACACCATTAATGTTTACAGGACTAAACAAAGGAACAAATAAATGTAAAGATGTGAGTTCCACAACATATCCTTAATCAGAGAAAGCACTGTTTATAAACACTGCCAAAGCAAAGGGTGAAAAACAGGAATTAGGTTTCCTTCTTTCTGTATAGTTGGGAAGCCTATGTAAGCAAAGTAATGCTCAACTTGAGCATGGCAAATTATGTAATATCCCATGGCATTTTTAAAAAAGTGATGATTCTCTCATCATAACAGGCCTGTTAATCTGTATAGTAAAGTGAAATCATGATGTTTCTCTATGGTAGCTATCAGGGGCAACAGAAACTTTCATATTGGTTTGCTGGTGATGCATCAGATAAGCTCCCAAGTAAACTGTCTGTCATCTGACACTCCACAGCAACTGCCAGATAACCAAATTCCGCAGCAGAGTCTTCTCACAGCAACAGCACTGAATCTAAACAAATTTGACCCAAGAAGAGCAAGTCCTTCATATCCTGCTACTAGTGATACTGTCTGGTCAGTTACTAGAACATCTACTGAAACTGCTATAAAAATTGATAGCACAATGGTAATTTGCAATGTGAAGCCAACTGAAGATGACATAATTAATATGTCTTCTTGAACTGCTTCATATCGTGACCATTTAGTGGCATAGAGTACTTTTTCTTTAGGTTAGATAGTCACAATTTGCAAGTGGCACCTTCTGCCTGCTGAGCTGTTGATGAAGTATGTGACTGAAAAGTCACATAACTGGCTCCCATTATGCTTCCCATGGTGCACCACAAGAAAGAAAATGATAAAATCTCAATTTTTGTCAGACTGCCGAAGTATCTCATATAATTCTGAAATCAAATTAGCTATGTTGCTCCAATATCTGTTGAAGGGGCAACACAGCAGGGCACAAGCCGTACATGAGATTCCTGCATGCACTGATGATAACTCTCTGACATAGGTGACTGAGAAGCTGATAAGCGAAGATGCTCTGTGTCCTGGTTTCAGCTGGGATAGAGTTAATTTTTTTTTTTTTCCTAGTAGTTGGTATAGTGCTATGTTTTGGATTTAGTATGAGAA
>JAYKAV010003380.1:251081-265706 GCA_035582835.1 Phoebastria nigripes
CAACATTCTTCTCATACTAAATCCAAAACATAGCACTATACCAACTACTAGGAAAAAAAAAWTAACTCTATCCCAGCTGAAACCAGGACACTTATATAGCAAGTGGCCAACATGTGTTGAGACATTAAATTTTGGAAAAACTGTGTTATTATTCTTCAAATAAACTAACTCCTACATACTTGATTAGATATTGCTATATCTCAGATTTCTTTAAGTTTCAGACTATACTTAAAATTTAAAATACAGATTTAAATCTCCCTTTTAATAAATCATTGCACACTTGTCTGGGACATGAATGTGTTACACCAGGAAATTTGTTACTAATCTAGTACCAATAATTAGGCTGATATTCTACTGCAGAAAGAAATTGTATAGATAGTAAAAAAGTAGTATCAGAAACAGTAATTCAAGCCTAATGAAGCAACATTAGCACTTTTATGTTGTACTTTTTAATTAGGAAGTCTGTTAATGAAATTGGGGCATTTACTTAATTGCTGTGAACAATTATTTTCAAATTAAGCCTAGCAATTAAATAGCATGATTAAACTCATGTTACAGGCTTTTTAGTAGAGATATGGTAAGTATCTTGCCTGCTGTATTATGCATGGTAGTCAAAACTGCAAAAATCCTCTGATTAGCCAATGTAAATTAAGAGCAATGCCATTTCATTGAGAACGTGAATGAATATGCAAAGAGGGAAAAAATCTACCTCTATTATGGGGGCCAAATAACAGCCAGAAAAACTGTTGTAAAAACTAATTATATTGGTGATATTTTCTCCTGATTTATTCTAGACAAGGGAGGGTCAAGGAAATGAATGCAAATTCATCGTATTAGCTTGCATTCCATGTAACAGAGATGATGAAATAAAACGCATTTTCCAGCTGAAGCCGCAGTTGATGATGAAAACTCTTTAAACCATTAGATCTCTCCTAACACATCACATCAGGAATTTTACTGGTGAAAGTACTGAGATAATTGAGTAATCTGAACTAGTTTTATCAGCAGTAGTAAGATTGCAAGGTGATGGGTATGATTTCATAGGACATATATGTTTCCTTGAAACTGTGAAACACTTATGACACCGTTCATCAGTGCAGAAGACTGGATCTGGCGTTGTGTCTCACATGAGATACAAATCCTGTTGTATGCTACTGCTTGATTCCAATAATAAAAAATGCCTTGAAACTTGGAAATTGATTTTTTCAATGTTCAGCAAACTAGCTAAGGGACATATTAAAAATATATGATGATTGCAGTATTACAATCACAGGGAGAAAGAAATATTAATAGCAAGAAAATTGAGATAGTGCTCTTTTTTTTTTTTCAAGTAATATTTAGGTGCAACCTTTTTTTTTCCTACAAATACCACACAAAAAATACACTAAATTTAAATAATAAACATTCCATCCTTTTCACAAAAACTTTGGAAAGTGATTAAAAATAATCTACTTCACAGCTTGTGTTTTCAGATAGAAATTGATCCTAGAAAAATGCTAAATCTCACTTCATTGCAATAGTTCAGCACGCATTTAGCTATTATTCTTAAGTACTTAAGGAAATATATAGAATTTAATGGGATCTAAACATTAAGCACTTTCTTAAGTGGTTTGATCAAGGACTTACAAAGTGTAAGTTTCCTTACAAAATATCTAATATGAAAGGATGTATCTAAAACATTTTAAAAAATTAAAAGGAAAAGTTTGAATAAATTTGGCCTGTGACTTGAATTCATTTTTCCCAACTCAGAGTCTCTTTTAACATGGTAAGTTATCTTGGATTCAGATGTCACTCAATATGAAATAAAATGTGAAAAGCAGGAAATAAAAATAGGATAAAGAGCAAGGTGAAGAAGAATTAACACACAATCTCTTTCACATTAAAAAGAAAGCTAAATATTGGTTATATTTTGCTTGCTATTTGAAAGTGTCCAGTTGAAGACATAAGACATTCATTTTTTGAACTCCTGTGTTTCATTACAGTAATCACTCCAACCACCTATCTATCTATTCAAAATTTCTGGTTAATGGCAAAAGTTGCTTCTGTGCTTCCGTTAGAAAAGTAAGACTAACACTGGGAGATGGTTTTCTTTTTAATAATTAAATGAAAAGAAATACAGTCACTATAGTACCGTATCATTTCATATATCATAAGGATCCACACAACATACTCAACAGAGTTGTTACGAAGTAAACACATTTTTCAGGTTTGAAATGAACATGGAAAAGGGAGTAACCTATGATTAAGTGCTTTGAAAAAACTGAAGAAGTTAATTATTGTTGGGAGATAAAAAGTTTACACAGCTTAACGTTCAAAATTGTCTGCCACCAAGGTAAACATCTTACATCAAAATCAGGATCTCTGCAAACACTTTTGTCATGTGAATTTATTTCATACATTTCTCCCCTTCCGACTGATCGTTGTTTTTCCTCTCCCAACTAACTGCTGGAGCCCCGAGTGCACCAGAGGGCCCTGCAAGCTCAGCGCRTGGTGGGGCCTGCACCTCAGGGCCTGCGCCCCGTGCTCCCCCCAGCCMAGCGGGGTGCCGCAGCGGGACCTGGGCTGCAGCTGCCAGGCAGGCACTAAGTGAGAAGGAGCCGGGAGAGGCCGTGGCGGGGGCCTCCCTCTGTGCTCAGAAGCCACCTCAGAGCCCCGGCCCTTGGGCCCAGCTCTGCTGTGGCCATGGGCTCCCCTGACCCAACCAGCGCCCCCCGCTACCTGACCTGCCCTGGCACCTGCCATGTCCTCGCCTGGCCCCCCAGGGGCCTTCCMGATAGAAGTTACTTACTCAATGGTCATCATCTCCCGACTCTTAGGGATAGCCCCCATGGAGCCAGTCCTGCAGTGCCCCTGTGCTCCAGACCTCCGTGCTGTCTTCACTGCTCTGGAGCCGCTCTTTGGGAGCCGCAGCCTGTATGGCTGCCTTCCTGGGCTGCCTCTGGCCCACAGAGAGGGGATGGCCAGAGCTGGCCTGCACAGGAATGTAGGGCGGCAGTCAGACATGGCTGTCACCTTGGAGGGACGCCTGCCAGAGCATTGAGAGAGCATACTCAAACCCATGAATGAGCTCTATGCCACGTTCCCCACCACTCATAATGGGGGGCCCACTTAAGTAGGGGCTGCTCTCCCTCCCCACCTGGAGATCAAGAGCACAGGCATAGGGAGTGAGGGTGGTTTTATTCTGGTATAAATGGCCACCACATGACCACCTGCCCCAACAAACCCTGCCGTGACCACTGGAAAGGGGCGCAGTTGGAGGTGTGGGCACTGGAGCCCTGCCTCACAGTACACCTTCCTTCATCATCCCAGGTGAGCGCACCATGTAAACCACTGCTGTGCTGGTTGCTGGGGTGTCCCATAGTTTTGTGGCCTTTTGGTTTCCGCAGAGAGCCAGGATTTCCACCCAGCCCCTGCCCACACCCCAACCACAGTCATTGCTATAGATGGGAGGAGAACCACGGAGGGCCCATCACCTGTGAGACCATTCCCCTTAGGGTAACTATGGCACCCACTCTGAGATTATTTGCCCTTCCCCATCCTGCATGACCCATCTTTCCAGTCATCCTCACCCTGCCCTGTCTGTGGATGCACAACCCTATCACTGACTTCCTGCAGGAAGGGGATGCCCAGAGCCTGAGGGCAAAAGCCTGGGTCTCTCAGGGGTGTTTTTCCCCACCGCAACACCCTGCATCAGCTGAGCAGTTGTCTGGCCACACAACTTGCATGGTTACTGTCACTAGACCTGTTATGTGGGACTGTGCTTTTTCAGAGAGGCCACTGCCCTGCCTGTCCTGTTGTCAGCCTTAACACCCTGCTTGCCTCCTCTTGCAGAGCAGAACCATCTTTCTTCTCTGCGACACTAATACACCAGTATTTACCTACAGAAACAATGTTTTGGGATACTTGGAACAGTCTTTCTTGTCAGAAGACAGTCAAAGAAGAACAAATATAATCCCAAATGGGTATTGTTAGTGTGTGGTAAAACATTAGATAAATGTAGCATAAATTTCCACAAACATGCTACTTCAATATCTTTCCATAGAATATACCAGGATGGAAAACACACTAGTACAATTTCTGATGTCACAATTAAAAAACAAACAAACAAAACATATATTACTTTATCTTCTTTTCAGTATGGAATTAATTAGACCACAGATATCTAATTCAGAATAAAAACAAGTCATGAATATCTTCAAAGTAGGATAAGACATATATACATGTATATTTTCTATTTTAAAGCCTAATTATATAGCCATTGTCATAGATACATAAAAACCAAGGTCAATATACTTTATAGTATACTCTCCTAGATGACAATACAGTAGACTAATTACAATTATCTATAACAAAACAAACTTTTTAAAGTATCTTCAACCTGAGCTTTGTTACCCTGTAATACATAGTATTGCCATTGGTAATAACAGGCCACAGGCTTTCTACTGACTTTGCAAGGCCTCAGGACTTGCCAGGCTTGCTCTGTCTGAAATTTTCTTAACCTGCCTGCAGCTTTGTTTTGCGTGGTTTAGTTGTAACTATCCTCTTTCTAACTGACCAGGTAGCTATGGCTAATTTGTTAACTTTYGTTTATGTTTGTGTGGTGTGATCATAGCTTTATATAGATGACAGTAACAAGCAGTTATTCTAGAATGAGGTATTTATGACTCTAACAGAATGTTGCAGTATAGAGAAATACGGGCCTGGTATGAAAGCAGAGAGCTCATACCAGGAGTGTCCTCATACCAGGAGATACAGGATGCAGCACAAGGGAGTACTGGTATGGGATGAGAAGAGATGGAACATAGGCTGGACACTGGAGACCTCACGGCTATAAACAAGTCTCCAGTCATCAGGTAAATTCATTCAGACTGGAGCTTGACAAAACTGGCTTTAGGGAGAGAGAACACAGAAATAGTATCTAACATCCATAAAAGGCACCATATATAGTAAATTCAGATCTGATTCAACACAAGATTCCTCCCTGCAAACGACTCCAGATGCTGATGGCTCACTGTTAACATCCCACCACCAACACCAGAATGAAGCCACCTACAGTTAGGCCCAAGAGGGGCAGTAGAAGGGTAAGCATAACACCAGGAAAAGGCGTAGAAATCAAGAAGCATGTGTACTACAATTTTTACTAATTGTTGTCTGCCCACAGATATCTTTTTTTTTTCCTCTGTAATAATTAGGTCTGGACTAATAATGAGTCTTGTGATAGACTGTTAAGATTTTGACTGTATTTATAATAAATTATTTGCTTTATGTGAACGGTACGTTACCTCTTTGGCCATAAATAAGATTTTGAGCATTACTAATTGGTAGAGAATGGGGACAGCCCTTCTCTATCTACCCTTCTACTATTCTGGGGGCACTCCCAATGTATAAACTTYTGTGAGTGAAAGCCTACAGTAAACACAGAAGACCAGGAATGCAATTAATGTGTGTTCCTATGGTCCTGAGAAGCATCTAACTTAGAGTAAACAACTGATTGGTATGGAATCTAAGCAGACCTTTTTAAGGACTTGCTGAAAATCTAAGAAAAAATGTAAATGTAAGGCTTTGAGACAGAGTAACCCATAGGTATTGTGTTCTCTGCCTTTGTCCTGGGGGAAGGAACATTTCACATTTAGAGATGGGAGGAAATCAATGCCAGAGTTGAATTTATAGAAAGGCCAATATGTCTTGGAGGAGCTAAAAACCCCTTTTTCTTTTTATAAGAGGAGATAAAATCCCAACTAGCTCTATCTCTGTGGCCAAATTTATATAAAACCTCTGGAAAACTCTCCCTGCTTCCTCCTCCTCCCTCCCCACCCCTGGCTGTTTGCATCCTAATTTGGGGGCAGATTTTTTTAGAAAGAACAGAAAGCCAGACACACTTATAAGACAGCCAAGAAAGTAAAATGAAAGCAAAACAAAACACTGCAATTAAGAGTACAATTGTATCATACTAATCGCAGAATAAACAGCTCCACCTAACACGCACCCCCTTTTTCAGCAGAAATTACAGAGTCGAGAAACTTGGTTTTCCAGTGGGGACCAAACCTTTGGGATCTGGAGTCTTACAAAAGTATCAAGCAAGCTGAGTAAGAGCTTGCAAAATTTAAGAAAACCACCAAGTTTCATTTTTTCTCCCAAAATGCCATAAACTCTGCAGGAGTGTGGGCAGGGTGGTTAGTAGCAAATAGACTAAGAGGAGAATCAGAATCCACAGGCAGAAAATGAAAAACTAGAAACTGAAACAAAGCTAATCAAACTAGACTAGGAGAGGGAAGAATTCCAGAAGGATTTGCAGCTCTACAACAAGTTAGAAGGGTTATGCAGCATCAAGAAGCGTGTGGATGAAATGGGGCATATATGACTGAAAATCAAGAATTAAAAGGCAATTCAACTGCTAATACTGGAGTTGCTGAGGAGACCTGCGCAGCAGTCCGGGCAATGGTGTGGGACCCCCAGGTTCTGTAGGAGCGGGGTGCAGACCTGAGCCCACAAAGTGAGGCTGACAAAGCTGGAGATGGTGGAACCGCGGGTGAAGCCCAGCCCTGTTGCATCCCACATGGAGACCCATCCCTTATGAGAGACTGGCTCAGTGAAGGTACTAACCCTTGCCCAGGAGAATGCGAGGCTACAAGCCCCTGGGATCCAGGGGCTGAGGAACTGGACACATTTAAAACAAATTCTGTAGCACCAATTACTACTTGGGTCTCTGTAAAAATGAAAGGGGAAAGGATGAGGGGGACAGCCACAGGCCTTGTACTGAGTTTGCAATGCCTCAGGACTTGTCAGGCTTGCTCTGTCTGAAATTTTCTTAACCTGCCAGCGGATTTGTTTTACTTAGTTTAGGTATAACCATCATCTTTCTAACTGACATAATGATGCAGTATAGAAAAATATAGGCCTGGTATGAGAGCAGAGATCTTGGTAAGTGGAGACGCAGGAAGCAGCACAGGGCAATACAGACATGGGATGAGAAGAGATGGGACACAGGCTGGACATTGGAGACCTCACAGCTATAAGCAACTCTCCAGATGTCAGTTGAAGAAATGCAGACTGGAGCTAGACAAAACTAGTTTGGTTTTAGGAGGAACAAAGAGAACTCAGATATCTAACAGCATCTAACATCCACAAAAGGCACCATATGTATTAAATTCAGATGTAACGTGGAGCTGCAGACCAATGAAGAAAGCAAAGTTTAAAAAGCATGTTAGAAAACATAAAAGAATGGACCCAGATGAATCTAAGGCATGTAAGAAAGAAGGAGGAAGGAGCAAGGAAGAGGCAGAAGAAAGTATCAGCTTTAGATTCCTCCCCATGAGGACCCCAGATGCCGATGATTTGCTATAACAGACCACCACTAACACCAGAACGAAGCCATTGATCTTACRACTAGAAAGGTCATGGAAGGGTGAGCATACAATCAGGAAAAGGGGTACAAACTAGGAAGTATATGTATAACAATTCTTAATGAACTATTATTATTATTATTAAATATTATTCTGCATACAAGTATTCTTTTTCTTTCCAAAATAATTAGATCTGGACTTAGATGCAAATGTTAAGATTTCTATTATATTAACAATAAATTATTGGTTTTATATAGTGTGTTTCCTCTTTGTCCACATGAAAAGATTTTGAGCATTAACAGCTTTTAATCTGACTAAATTAGAAAGCTTCTTTAACTTCCTGAACTGGTTCAAGGTACACCTCTCAAATCAAAGCTTAACACCATGAGGTTAAATCCAAAATATTTTCAGTTTCCAACGGCTGATACTTTGTTGTAAAATAATCTGTATAATTCCTCTATTCTAGTGGTCTGTTTTAAGGGGAAAAATAGAGAAGGACCAATATAATATATAGCTAATGATCAATATGTGACCCCTTCTCCAGTATTATGGATCTCTTGACATAAATTATATGATCTCAGACTTAGATTAGCAGTTAACAATACAATCTTTCTGCATCTTTCAGGGACTGGTATCTTGTTCTTAAGAATCTAAGCTTTTTTTTTTTTTTTTTGTTAAATTACTTCACATTAGTTATGGTTCTGAAGAAAACTGATGGAGAAATGTCTCTGCAAATGTGCAGTAAGTCTTGAATAAAACTTATATTAGCTGCTCCATTCATTTCACTGATTCGTATACTCAGATGCTTAGTAATGAATACTGAAATGTGTATTGACTATGGGTACAAAGGGAGAGGAAGCAGAATTTATTTGCAGCAATGCTTTTCATATTGAAGCCACAAGTATGTAGCTTCCAGGAAGCCATTCCCAATCCAGAAGGAACTAGATCTGAGGACCTGCAAGTATCCTTAGTTGCTACTAAAAGGTATTAATCTAAAGAAAATAAATGCACTTCAGGGAACGTAATAGTAATTATACTATTTTGAACATGTGAACAACTCACTAAGGAGGACATCTTTTCGAGGCATTAATGCTGTGAGCTAGGTCTGAGAGTAAATCATTAACTTTGCTTTTCTAATCTGAATTTTGTGTTTACTGCATTCACTACTATTGTTCTTTTCTTATTGAAATGAAAGAAATAAATTGAGGAGAAAATAAGTCGTTGTTAGTAAATCCCGCCCTACACGAAGCCCAGGATTTTCTAGATTTGGAGGCTATGTTTTTATCACAGAACTCCATCTACTATGAAGAAGTAAGAAGTAATCCTTGTAAGCCATTTTTCATAGATATTTTTACTTAATAAAAATTCCCCAGTATTTATGTATGTGAGGAGAAAAACATATTTCAGAGTTAGAAATTATAAAAGAATTCAAAGGTTTGTTGTATATCAGATACATGGCGAGAAGAGGGATTTGAGAATTAGGAAAAATCACACTAGTCACACTCAGGTACATATGGGGCAAAAAAAGACTTAGAAGGCATAATATTCAATAGAAATAGCAGAAACAAAAATTAAATTATGGTTCCTGAAAATCTTTTATAGATATGCCAAGCAAGTAAGGTATTATGACCTTAATATAGTAAAAATATTAAATGAATGAAAACTGTGCTGTCAAAAGAAGAACAATTGTACTGACAAGTATTAAATCAACTGCTTTAGCTGACTCCTTACCCCTTCAAATTAACACAGTCTTTTAGTTCTGCAATGATTTCATAATTCCAGTGTAACAAGGGAAAAATCAACTTATACATGTCTGGTACTTCAGCTTTCCTTTTGTGTGTGCATGTGTGTGCATATATGTGCAACAGAATAACTACGTGTTTGTAATGCATCATCTCATGATCCTTATGTTCTGGAATTTGAAGTATGGAAAAAACGTACTGAATTTCTACCTGAATATTTTTCTTTAATATATATGCCATAATATATATTTTCTAAACTGGGTATTATGATTTAAAAAAAAAATTATTAATTGATCTATCTGAGAAATAAAAAAGGATAGTCATAAATTATCATAGCGTGGGCTTTTGAGTTTAATTTAACTTAGGTTAATTTCTTTGCTGTAATTATTTCAGTAAGATAGAAAGAAGAGCTTCCAAGAGACAAAGCATGTTTGGCAATATGGTATATCCCAGATCAGAATATTTGATCAGGGTGGCAAGGGCCAGACTTCAAGAGCCTTCCTTTCCTTAAAATAATTAGAACTGTTAGTGTTTTAAAAGTTGCATATAGAAGCCCTATCTATAAGCCAAATTCTTACACAGTTCAAAAGAATCTTTACACTAAAGCTGTTACAATTAAAGCATAAGACAATAGACAACAGAGACTAACAAATCAAAATGTACAATGAAACAGCCAATATTATTAATCACAAAAGACTGATTCACAACTTTTTAAAAAAATATTAAGGATGGAGAGTGCACAACAGGAATATAATAGGTTTATTTCTGCATGTTTGACAACTACAACATAAAAACTAGCAGGCATTTTAGTATTTTTTTTAAAAAGGAAAATTTCTTTTCCTGGTGTAAAATGTTGGCAGCTAATTCCCTCTTTCCTTTTCTTTTCTTTTGCAGATAGGCTTACCAGCTAGTTTAATTTACAGCAAATCCACAGACACTCTAGCTATCAGCATCCATGTTTAGTATAATCTCTTAGAACAAACTGTAAGTAAAGTTGGAGATTGTACAGTGACTCCATTACTAGTGTGTGATCCACTGAAATTCTATTTTCCTTTCCAAGTACAGTACTAATTGTGCATAGGCTTCATGCTGGTTCTCAGGAGCGAAGGTAAGTCTAAGCGAAGTCTGAAATATTCACATATGCCAATTTGAGATTGGGTCACAGTGATGGTGTGCAGTCACTGCCCAGGGCTTTGGTGTTGGTTTTTTTTTTGGTTGCTTGGTTGGGGGTTTTTTGAGGAATTTCTAGGCATGACAACCTCTGGACAACCTCCACAAAAAGGGCAAAACTGTGCTGTCTTTTCTCATTGCCTTTGAAGAACAACGGAGACCAGCTGTGCCCTTTTCTTATGATTTCTTGTAAACTGCCTTGCACATTGAGAACGCTAGAGAATTAATACATTGACCTCAGTGATAACACAAAAAAGTAGTTGCTTTTTYGTACTAGGACAAGAGAACCCTGAAGTTTTCCTTCTTTTTAGATAAGCAGTTGCTTGTCTCTTAGTTACTGGTCAATTAAGTCTTTTAGAAAGGTGGGTTTGTTGGGGTTTTTTTGGTGGTGTGTTTTTTCAAAATCATTTAAAAGAACATATCTTTGGAGAAACAGATGCTGCTTGGAAGCGTTCTGCTGCAAAACTTGGACATAAGTATTGGATGTATCACTTCTGACCTCTAATATAGTTGATGACCCAAATTTTTAAAATATTTGTGACATAATGCTAAGCTTTGTAACATGTGAAGGAAGTGGTGGAGCAAATAAAATTAAGAGGTGATTATAGATATATTTGTACACATTAAAAATAATAATTTTAAATAATCTACCTCTGAATAGTATGTGACTGGGTTCTTTCCTCAATTCTGTGTGCATAATTAGTGCAAAATATTTAGACAAACAAATTTATTTGTGCRCCATTTTGGGTTATCACTTTTTGTCTAAATCATTGTCTTGCAGCATTTGCAGTATTTTATGTTTATGAAAAGTAAAAGGTACCTTGACAAATCAGAACATTGTTCTCACTAGTGTCACTCTTTATGGCAGGAGCTACATTACATAGTAGATATGACTGTGCCCATATCTATACCAGTGTCAATACCATAGATACTAAAATCTTTGGTATTATGACAGATGAGAAGTAGTTACATTACAGACAACAGACAGCAATGAGAAGTTTTAGGTAATCAGTGCCTCTGAAAAGAAGGTAATGTTAGGGGTTACTTTGTAGGGATTATTTATGAAGAAGGTATGACTTGCAACRACTATTTTCATTAGACAGAGATGGTTTGTAGATACTGATCTAGTATAACGTGGAGATCTTTATTTGTCCTTTTTGAGGAGTCCCTAGGGACAGTTACTAATCCAACGGAAATGTTGCATGTGTTTGTACAGCACCCAGAGACCTTCAGAAGCATTTATTAAGCTAGAAGAATTAACATAGGAATAAATGCAATTTAAGAAGCCTTACACAGAGGGAAATCACAAGAATCAAAAATTTTTATGAGCACGTGGAACAAACTCCAAGTTGGTGACTGTTAGGAAATAATCTAGAGTTGAACAACTCAAAATTTGCAGTGAGTAAGCAGAATTTACAGTAAAGGCTGAAGGGCATTTAACTCTTCATGTAATCACACTCATATTATACTTGATAAAAACAATAAATGATGTACATCTGGTAAAGTATTGGATATTATTTCATCCTTATAATACAGTGAGTTGCTCTAGAAAACCGAAGTAAACAAAGTTTTCTTCAATAGTCTCCAGTTAAGGGAATGCAGGGGCAATGCTGCATGAGCAATGATCAAGAGGTTTATTCCAAACAGAAAGAACTTAAGTGCATCTGTATTTCCATGATGGCCTTAGGGTATTCTGCAAGACCCCTAACTGTTATTTTTCTTTATTGAATTTGGCTCTTTGAAAAACTAGCAAAAACCCCACACAAACAAACTCGAATTAAAATATAAGAAAGGTTGTTCAAAGCCAGTGAAGTATTTGTTTTTCTTATTTCCACTGACATTAACAGATGCTATATAGTGAACTCTTCCATAAGGTTTAGAAATCTATAAGTCGCTGGTATGTATGGCATTTTACAAATTTAATGTTTTTTCCTGTGGTATAACTAAGAGGCCCCCTGTGCTACCAAGTAATCTGCCACACAAAAGCAGTATGCAAAAACCAGTGATTCTCGAAAGGAAAAGTTAGAGCATGAGAGGATAAATGGCTGGGGGAGGGAGGTGTGTGGAGGAGAGGGAGATTACTTCAGTAGAAATACATAATTTTGCAACATGCAAAGGAAGTGCTGGAGTAAAATAAAATTAAAATGTGATTACTTCAGTAGAAATACCTTAAACCAAGCCTTAAAAAGTTAAAAGGGCATCTACCAACTGTAATGAGGAGTGAATTTCACCAAGATTAAAGTAGCATGGTTCAAGGATACAGTGGTATGAATATGGAGGTGGCTTGTGCATACTGTCCTTATAATGAATATTATTATAATAAATGATGATGCTTAGCATCATTGTTTGAGTGTGCCAGGCTCTCTCATCTACATGAGATATTAAAGTATATGGGATCCTTTGTTATTCTTTTGACAAAGAATTATGCAGTTTTAGTAAGTAAGTTCCTGAGACTACCATCTTAGTCATGACTTAGCAGTGGTTTCTAGAAAATCATTAAATCAGACATTGACACACGTTCATGCATCATAATCCCAGTCACCCCAGAGGATTATCTATGACTATCATGCTGTTGAGCGCAGTCAAGCCTACAGGAAGACTGTAAAACTCTGGAGCTTTGCATCTATCCCATCCAGCTATTTGTTTCAGTATTCAGATGATGTATCACAGAGGATGTGCTGCTGGTAAATGAGGTCCCAGAAGGATCTTACTAACATCCCAAACTGTCTCAAGAGCTGTTACAGTCTGCTTGCTTTCTCTGTGCCATTTAAGGACTAGTGCGTTCTGAAGACCATTACTACTTCTTCCACTTGTTCAACTCCCCCCTTTCTTCTTTCCCAAGATCTCTCTTTTTAAATGTGTTCTCCCCTACTTTATATTATCAATAAATATACTGTGAATCCTAAAAAAAAAAAAAAAAAAAAAAAAAAAAATTGTCAGGGTAAAAGGACACATGGCTTTTTCGCATAACAGGAAGTCCTTATTGCAGCCCCTCTGCCTGCTGGCCATTCTATTTTTCCCTGGGAAATAGTATTTACCTGAACTTTTCTGTCAGTTCTTTTCTTAGGACAAATAATTCTGCTATCCACTGAGTGAATGCTGTTTGCCAGACAATACTGAGACCCTTCCTATCACATTTCTTAGAACATGATTTCCACCTGAAAAGGCAGGAATCTTTCAAAAAACATTGAACACCATACCTCTRCAATTCAGCAGAAACTGCAGGCCTCATCATAGGCATGTAACTAATCTGTGGTAAAATTCATGCTCACTGGTCTGGATTCCTGTCCTTCGCCAGAACACCAACCTGCTCTACTCCCTAGATCTTCCCTTGAGCAAAACATTCTTGGATCCCTTCCCAGACCTGAATATTTACCTTGAGTGTCCTTGACATTGTCCCTATCATAACAACTTATTTTTCCTCTAAGATCTTCCCTCCCAATTCTCAGACCTAATTATGCAAGCTCTACAATAAACTGCTGGGTCCCACAAAACTCTCAGTCCACAACTCTTTGTCTTTATTATTTTTTTCCTAACTTATCCCCAGTCCTTACCTGTACAAGACATTGTTTGAAGAGGAAAGACTTCCTAGACCCTACTCAGGACTCAGGATGAGGGGGAGAGGTAGAGGTAAGATGCCAGCTAGATTATTCCATTTGKATTGATCAGCAAGAGGCTGGAGAGAGCTGCTAAACACACAGTGTGAATTACTAATGGAAAATTAAGACAGTAGTGGCTATCCAAGTCTCCACTAGTGTGACTATCGGTCACTGTACATAATAGGATGGCTCTTACACTCTTTCAGGCAGTAGATTTCAACCTGCAATACTCTGTCATTTCCCAGTCTGCATGTTCTCTTCCCTCATTTGCATGTGCCACTATTTAGACACTCATTCACAGCAAGGCTGTCAAAATCTCAGTTCAACAAAAGAATATAGTGGTAGCTACCAAGAAAATGTTCAAAATGCTGACTTTCACAGAAAAAGAAGTATTTTCAAATGCAATTCTAAGTTTATATATGGTGTGAGATGCCTTGCATCTTACAAATTTTCAGGGTGCTGTGCTGAGCAAAAACAGTACAGCTTCCCTGCAAGAAGGTTTGCACAGCTCCCCTGCAATCACACTGGGAGAAAGTATTTGTTTAGTTCCACTGTCAAATCTCGCAGTTCCCAGAATTCCTAACAGCTGCTGCCCCTCGGCTGCATCACAGCAATAGTACTAAACTCAAAGAAAACATCCATTAGAGTCACTATTTATGCTGAGATTATTAATGGAAAAATTTACATCATGTCATTGTACTTCCTTACCTCATATAGTCTCATGCTGATGGATAACCTATACTTACTAATTTTAGATGTAAGGAATTGGGG
>JAYKAV010003380.1:265721-306510 GCA_035582835.1 Phoebastria nigripes
AGGAATGACAGTTAACCTTGAAATCATGTTGCTTTTTGGAAATGCCTGTGAGCCTTGACAAAAAAGTAAATCATTGCAATTTTATTTTGTTTGCCTTATGAGAAATACTGGTAAGATTGTAACTTGTTCATACTTGTTACAACACCCAAAATCACATGCAGAAAAAGTCCCTCTGACCAGCAGGTGTGCATAATACATATTGTGCTGCACTAAGGCACAAAAGTAATGGATAATGATAACTGATAGGGTTTTCAAGCACTTATTGCTTGTGATCTTTAACATTAACTTAAATACAAATGTTTCATCATCTTTTTATAACTCACAATTTCACCATTTGCTTAAAAGAAATAGCAATAAAATAACTAAGATATATTTTACCAAGTCATTATCTATAAAACCTACAAGCTAAACTCCAGATCCGGAAGTAATTCTGCCAGACATTTGTAAGTGTCTCTGTAACATCAGTAGGACTCCCTGGGGGCCACTTCCATAGAGTCTATTCGAGTGTATCTGTATGTTTTCTGTGTCTGGGCAAACTTTTGGTAGATTACCTATGCTGCAATGAGCTGCAAAAAAGCTTTTCGTCCTTTTCATCCAAAAGTTTATTGCCAGGAATTTAAGTAGTTAGATAATACTTAAAGGACAGGTAAATATTGCTCAAAAATTTTTCAAATTCCTTTTGGGTTTGGCAGTTGCAGATTATTATAAAGATCTTTTTCTAGTGTGCCTACATAAGCACTGAGCAGAGTATCAAATCAAGTATGTTATTTTAAAGTAATATTTTGATCTTAATTTCGGATCAGCTAAACCTGATTTACCACAACAGTCACCTCTGTTCCGTATTCCTTCTGTAAACAGAATTATTGTAGTATAGATGGAGCATGTTAATTTTAAATTTTCCTAACAATATTTCTTTTATATATATATATATGCAACAAAAATGTATGTCCCTGAAAAAAAAGCAAATTAAACAACAGCAAACTAGATCATAATGAGTCATTTTTAAAGGAATGTAACTCCTGGGCAGATGCAGCCCAGGATCCGACTTGCCTTTGTTGCTGCTACGGTGCACTGCTGACTCATGTTTAGCTTGTTGTCAGTCAAGACCCTCCCGGTCCCTTTCAGCAAGGCTGCTCCCCAGCCACCCACATCTAGCCTGTAGTGGGCTTTTTGGGTATTTTGTCCCAGGTGCAGGACTTTGCACTTGTCTTTGTTAAATTTTATGCTGTTCTTCCTAGCTCACTCTTCCAGCCTGCCCAGGTCTCTCTGTAAGATACCTCACCCTTCAGATGTATTTACCTCATCACCCAGTTTGGTATCATCAGCAAACTTGGTGAGGGTGCTTTCAATCCCATCATCCAGATCATTTATGAA
Source organism: Phoebastria nigripes (assembly GCA_035582835.1). Lineage (NCBI taxonomy): Eukaryota > Metazoa > Chordata > Aves > Procellariiformes > Diomedeidae > Phoebastria > Phoebastria nigripes. Next base: position 267,096 of record JAYKAV010003380.1, read on the forward strand.
GATGTTGAACAGCGTGGGGCCCGGTATCGATCCCTGGGGGACCCCACATGTGACAGGTTGCCAACCTGAGTAAAAGCCATTGATTACCATCCTCTGGGTGGGACCTGTTAGCCAATTTCCTACCCACCTCATAGACTACCCATCCAATCTGTATCTTTCCAGTTTTTTCAAGGAAGTCTGTGGGAAACAGTGCTGAACGCTTTGCTGAAGTCCAGGTAAACAAGTTAAGTAAGAAGGTGTTTTTATGCCTATGCAATATCAGTAAAGGTAATTTTGGCTGTGATTTTGTTGCTTACTTTTCCAGCTGAAATGTCAGAAAACTGAGAAGGCAGCAGATAAAAGTTTAAAACACATTTTGTGGGTTGGCAAGAAATATTTCGTATAGGAAAGTATAGTGTAGGAAAACTCAGTACATGTGGCTTATTACAAAATAAAAATAGATAAAAATTGAGAAGTAATTAGGTTACAGTGTATAACTGCCTTCACAAAGAAGGACCTGCTGGACACTGTAAGCTTCTGGAGTCTAGTAGCCAAAGGCATCAAGAGAAATTAAAATCAGAACTAAGGATGAATACATACTGTTCTATTTGTAGTTAAAGTTTGAAATTCAACTAGTTTTTAAAAGACATTATATTATTTTCAACAGATCATGACTAAAGGACATGGTCAGAAATCTACATTCTTTGCCTCTTGATGTCCTTAAATGAACTTAAAGTTTTTCAAATTTAGCTTTTTGGTAAATTAAGCTTTAGGTAAATTAAGGTCTGTTCTACATTTAACAAACACTTGTGTAGATTATCAGTAAAGAAAAACACTTTCTTGTCCAACTCAAAGGTATTATTCAAATTTAACTTTAGAATTTAGAGGGAGAGGATCAAAGCTGCATTGAACAATCTTTTCTCTTTGGAACTAGGATGTCATGGAAACCCTGTGTTTGTGTTCAAAGGAGCTGCACTGCCACAGGAGGTCCTATTCATACTGAGCCTCAAATAGACACTCAAACGATAATTATCTGATCCTAGAAAGGCATTTGTTAAATATCCGTAGCACTGAGGTTGTCAAAACCTTGCAGATACTGTATTTGCAGAAGGGTTTTAGGCTGTATGAGAGGTAGAAGGTGAGTGTCAGCTTTGAAACCAACAATAAAACTTGTCTGTTCTTATATCCATGAATGCATTCTGCTCAGTCATCATAACCCCCTTTTTTTCATTCCTTTTCTGTGGTACCACCTCCATCCTTTCTTATTKTTTCTCCTCTTCTAGTATTAAGGTCCGAGCCTTTTTCCTATACTTAAAGCTATCTCACCTCCTCCTGATCCAGCACCCTATCCGCCCTATGCTACACCAGATGTTGAGCAGTCTTTAGAGTAGAAGTCTCTGAAAACCTAGGCATTTCATATTCTCAGATCCTGTAAGGCAAAAGGAACAACAAACAATACTTTGTCATTGCAGATGTCATGCTGTTTTGGTTTGTTACTGTATTAATTTTGTTATTGGAAAGACTGGAGGGAAATGAAGAAGATCAGTATGCTGAATATCGTTTCACAGCATGAGCAGGTGTAACAGGAGTTGAGGATGTAGAAATGAGGGAACAGGAATACTACTTAGTCCAAGCTTGTGGTACGTTTGTTCCTTTGCAAACACCCTTTACCTGAGGAATGTACAAAACAAACATTCTACAATGAAAAAAATCAAAACCCCCAAAACCCAAGAAATTATATTTTTGCAAAAATAGAGGGGAATCATGAAAGATAACGGTGCTGCTGAGCCAGTGGTTTTTCCTTACTATGAGCCACAGTGGAAGAGCAAAACTACCAATTTGGGAACCAAAGGGGAAGCAGGCCAGCTTGCAATGGATGGGTTGCACTGGAACTCTATCTGTTTTTAAAATGCCATTATTGCTGATTGGGTCAATTTTCAAGTATTTTGAGCTGTGACTCCTTTTGTGTTTTGTGATTTGCCTTTTCAGATGTGCCTGCTGCTTCTACTTGGATAGCACTGCTGTACAGCTCACAGTAAATTTAGAAACCACATTGATAAGGGATTTACAGTTTTTAACAGCCTTTAAAAGTTATGCTGATATTAAAACCTTTCTATGATTAATATTGACATAAAAGCCTTTCCAGAATGTGTTTATATAAAAAGCTTTACAAATATTTTACTGCAAAGAAAGGCCATAATGATATTTTATTGATGAGGTTGTAAAAAACCCAAACTTCCACTGACTTTGTATGTTAATTCACCACATGACTAAACCACAGTGTGCCCTTTGGAGTATGACTACCAAATTTTCAGTTTACAATAAATAGATTTTTGTTCTAAGATATCTTCCTCTCCCCTTTCCCCTTTTCTACTCCTCCTCTTCCAAACGGTTAGGGGCTGAGCATATAGCAAGAAAGGAAGATAAGAAAGGGAAGAGGCAGGGTAAATACTTAAACAGTAAGCACAGTGTTCAACATATAGCAATTTAATAGCATTTTACCTTAACCGAAAGGGTAGGACAGAGTATAGAAAGGACAGATACTGGTAGCTGATGACAGCGGTCACCATTTTATGCATGTGACATTAGGTTGTCAAGCAGAGAATGAAGAAATAAATTTAAAAAACCCCAAATGCTACCTGTAATCTTTTCTAGAACCAATTATCCCTTACAACAAGGGTTAGCACTGGCATGTCTGCAGTTCCCTCAGCTGTTTTACTGGCAACCTAAATGCCAAAGTGCAACAGTTAGATGTCTGGGTCATACTATGTGAAATCTCAGTAATGTTTGCATGAAGTAAACATCTTCTGGCTGTTGCTTACCTCCACTTGAAGGAATCATCAATCCAACTGTCTTTACAGTCCCCTGCATCATACTGTCTGTCATGAAATGAAGGGGTTTTGCTGGCTTCTTATACTATAATCAAGTCTAACTCTCCATACTATATATACACGAGTAAAGCATTTCAAGACGTGTTGTAAGGATCTCTGATATTTTCACAGGCAGTCTTCAGGTTCTCACACTTTATGTAGAAGTGTCTAGTACTCTGTGTGAGCTCTGTGCAACACATAAGACCAGCAGGTGTGGTACTAATACAGTAACTCTAGAGTGGAGTCTTTCATCTTGTTCTGTTTATGGCTTCCTAAGCATTTCTCAAAACATTTTTTTTTTTAAACTTTACATGAATGAATTTATGTATAGCTAAATATAATTAGAGTCATAGAATCATTTAGCTTGGAAAAGACCCTTAAGATCAACTAGTCCAACTGTTAACCTAGCACTGCCAAGTCCACCACTAAACCATGTCCCTAAGCACGATGTCCACACATCTTTTAAATACCTCCAGGGATGGATATTCAACCACTTCCCTGGGCAGCCTGTGCCAATGCTTGACAACCCTTTCGGTGAAGAAATTTTTCCTAATGTCCAATCTAAACCTCCCCTGGAGCAACTTGGGGCCATTTCCTCTCGTCCTATCACTTGTTACTTGGGAGAAGAGACCAACACCCACTTCAGTACAACCTCCTTTCAGGTAGTTATAGAGAGAGTGATAAGGCCTCCCCTCACCCTGCTCTTCTCCACACTAAACAACCCCAGTTCCCTCAGCCGCCCCTCACAAGACTTGCACTCTAGACCCTCCACCAGCTTCGTTGCCCTTCTTTGGACACGCTCCAGCACCTCAATGTCTTTCTTGTAGTGAGGGGCCCAAAACGGAACACAGTATTTGAGGTGCAGCCTCACCAATGCTGAGTACAGGGGGACCATCACTTCCCTAGTCCTGCTGGCCACGCTATTTCTGATACAGGCCAGGATGCTACTGGCCTTCTTGACCACCTGGGCACACTGCTGGGTCATATTCAGCTGGCTGTCGACCAACACCCCCAAGTCCTTTTCCAACAGGCAGCTTTCCAGCCACTCTTCCCCAGGCCTGTAGTGCTGCGTGGGGTTGTTGTGGCCCAAGTGCAGGACCCGGCACTTGGCCTTGTTGAACCTCATTACAATTGGCCTCAGCCCATCAATCCAGCCTGTCCAGATCCCTCTGTAGAGCCTTCCTACCCTCAAGCAGATCAACACTCCCGCCCAACTTGGTGTCATCTGCAAACTTACTGAGGGTGCACTCAATCCCCTCATCCAGATCATTGATAAAGATATTGAACAGAACTGGCCCCAATACTGAGCCCTGGGGAACACCACTTGTGACYRGCCACCAGCTGGATTTAACTCCATTCACCACAACTCTCTGGGCCCAGCCATCCAGCCAGTTTTTTACCCAGCGAAGAGTACGCCCGTCCAAGCCATGAGCAGCCAGTTTCTTGAGGAGAATGCTGTGGGAAATGGTGTCAAAGGCTTTACTGAAGTCCAGGTAGACCACATCCACAGCCTTTCCCTCATCCACTAAGTGGGTCACCTGGTCATAGAAGGAGATCAGGTTGGTCAAGCAGGACCTGCCTTTCATGAACCCGTGCTGGCTGGGCCTGATCCCCTGGTTGTCCCACACATGGCTTGCAAGCGCCCCCAAGATGAACCGCTCCATAATCTTCCCCTACACCGAGGTCAGGCTGACAGGCCTGTAGTTCCCCGGGTCCTCCTTCCAGCCCTTCTTGTAGGTGGGTGTCACATTTGCTAAGCTCCAGTCAACTGGGTTACCCAGGACTGCTGATGAATGATTGAAAGTGGCTTGGTGAGCACTTCCACCAGCTCCCTCAGTATCCTTGCATGGGTCCCCTCTGACCCCATAGACTTGTGTATGTCTGAGTGGTGTAGCAGGTCACTAACCATTTCCCCTTGGATTATGATTATTATGATTATTTTTCTTAATAATTTTTCATGAATCTTTAGAAGTGGTCCAGGTCAGATTAAAAAAAAAACAAACTGTTTCTCTACAATTTTCAATTTCAATAATGCACAATTTGGTTAGTTGTCAATAATTATTTGGGATGGCATCCAGTATTTATGTGATCCCCAGAGTAGTAAAGATTTTATTGGAAGTGCTTCATTTGGGAAAAATGAAAAGCAGTCCTGGAAGGAAGATGGCAGGCCACCAGGATATTTCACGGTAGAGAAGCACATGTGCATACCTAGGTGGGAAATGTAACATTCATTTTGTATAAAAAATGTTCTTTCATAAACAAGTGGAGGTAAGCCTCAGCCTGTTAATATTTCCCATAACACTTCCAGCAGAAGCATTAACAGAATATCTTCCAACCTCAAGGATATCAAGCAAAATGATTTTCAATCTGTTTTGTCTACTACTTCAATTAAAATTATAGCTAAGAAAATGGTTATAAAAATCCAACTTGATTCAACATACATTTAAGATTGCATGACCTATGCTCTTGACCCACTTGACTGGTATAATGCTAGCACGTAAACTAGATTTAGTAGGGGTTTCTATTCAGTCACAATTACAGAAAGTTAAATTTTTTTTCTAGTGAAACATATTCCATTAGAAAATGCTGCTTCATTGAAATGACATGTTGCATGGAAATATTTTAATTCCAACAAAGCTCTGAACAGATAATCCTCTAAAGAATTCACAATAGGGGAAAGTATTTGTTTTTCTTTCCTATAATATGCTGTAAAAYGTGAATTACAAATACATTTGCATTAAACTTTTTACTCTACATTTAACATCGCCAACTTTATTTCAACTAAAAATCTTAGTAACTCTGGCATTCCTAACAGCATTCCATCATTGTAATATTTTGTAGTGTATACAATATATAAAATAAAATTCTGCAATCCCTTTCATTTAACAGTAAATAATGTGCTGAGGGAGCTTTTCTTTTAAGAGATACTGACCAGAACATGCTGTGTACAAAGCTCTTTGTACACAGGAGACATAGTAAGATGGTGTTGAAACAACCAGTGCTGGGACAGCAGAGTGTAACAAACACACAGACAGATGTCAAACAATATGACTGCAAAATAAAGGGAACAGGGCAAAGTAGAAAGCTAGAGCATGAAGTCTTTAATGAGATGTAGAATAGGAATTGTCCTCCTTTTCAGTACATAAACAGAAGGGCAGTAATTTGGGAGAGTGAGAGGCATGTTTACAGTCAAGAGTGTACTGAAGCTCTGGGTCTGGATATGAATCTATCAAATTTGTCCAAGCCTGTTTTATGGTATTTCAGCATTTCCAATTCAAGCTGTAAAGCAGGAATGAAATAAACACTGTCAGAGCCTAAAAAGAGTTTAACATAAAGTTGGATTCTAAACATGAACACAATTTTAAAGGTCTATCCTTGCATTCTTTGTGAACTGATTCATCAAAAATCTTATGAAATGAAATGAAAGCAAAATAGCTCCTTATAAATGCTGTTTAAAGACAGTGCTTATACCCAGAAAAGGAAAGACAATCAAAATGCATATTCTGTCTCTTTTCTCTGTTGTCTGTTGTGCCAAATACTGCAGGTGCCACCAAAAAAAAACTGGTGAAAAGAAGCATGCGCTGCAATACCTTGCGCAACAGGACCACTGCAGATGGAGATAACAATTTTGTCTTGAAGTTAATGCTATGCAGATACCTTTGAGTACAAAAAGAATCAGGTCTATGTAAATTCAATGTGATGAGAATTCAATACGAAGAAGACTCAATATGAATGTTAGATATATTGGATTGAGTCCCTGTTTAAAGAGAGAAAAAAAAAATAAAGTGTGTCTGTTTATTTCTTTTTACACTGGCTAAAAACAAGTCTTTGGATGGATTTACAGAATCCATGTCTGCACTGATCCTGAAAGAATCAAAAACAATGACAAGAAAATGATAAAATAAAAAGAATGAGAGACAGATACACATCAAACACTTTTAATTTAGGAAACGGCAGGACCAGACATGTTGGCTGTCTTCCAGTTTCAGTATCTGTTTTCATTCTAAATTATTTTGATTCTCTCTTTCTATAATTAAATATTTTGTAAGTGGGGTACTAGATACACCTTGTCTCTGCAATAAAGTAGAGCAATTCCCCCATCAATGGAAAGATAAGATGGAATAAAATGGAATGAAGCTGAGGCTTAGTCCTGAATTAAGACCTAAACCAGTACAGCAGTGAGACACATARATTTCATCTGTGTCTCTCTTTCTTTCCCCCAAATTTCCACTTAACATTTCTCTTTCTGATTTTATCTTAGGAAAAACAGTATAGACCGTGGCTACTTCTGTTAGCCTGAAACAGATACATTCTGAGCTAGAAACTTATGAAAAAAATACCATGTTTCTGAACTTAGTTTTAATCTTTAAACCAAACAGATTCTACTGAAATAAATTCTTAGTCTTTTCCAGATTTGGGGGCTTATACGAAGCATTGCTTTATGCATCCAAGTACCTCACTCATCTCCCTAATGGGAAAGGCTGATTGCTATTCCCATCTTCTGAAACTTTGGTACCAGCAGTCCAAAGGAGTAAGTAAAAATCCATACATCCTCACTCCATAGAGTCATTTCCTCTTTCTTATCAGCATTGGCTAATGGCATGGAACTTGCATGGAAGAGCAGAGGTTGCTAGAGAGTGAAACTGAGTGAATATACAGTTCCGCTTGTAATAGCCACATTTTGGTAAGAAATGCTCCTAAAAGAAAAGACAAGAAAAATCCTAGCTTGATGTAGTTGTTAACCAGCACACAATGCATAAAACATGGCATTGACAGACATGAATAATGAGATCTACTAAAAGAAAAAATAATTAAAAGTCAAACTATGCAGCATTTAGAAACTCAGACTAGAGAACAGAACTCAGACTAGAGTGTAAACCAGATTTCAAAAGGAAGAAAAAAAGGAAAAGAAAACATTGTAGATGATACAAAGAAATGAGTCTGCATGCACAGTTAAGCATGGAAGATAAACATAAGTTGATGAAGGTAGAGTCTTTTCTATTTCACTGAAGCAGCAATGAGAAGTGAGTAAGACTGATGCTAGAAATAAGCCTGAAAAACATATTTACAGCTGGTAAAGGTGTTTAATGAGTGACATAACTCTCAAGAGAATGAGATGCAGCTTTTCACTTGAAACCAAGAAGCAAAAGGTGAAATAGACTAGTTAAAGCTGACCTTCATATAGAACTTCTGGAACAGTAMAGCTTTCTTAATTAGAGACAGACTCATAATATCAGCTAACAGGAGTGATGGCTCTGAGAAAGAGATCTAACAGAACAGTTAGATACAATAAGCAAACTTCCTCCAAAAAAACAAGTGCAACTGAATCATCCAAGATCAAAAAAAATAGACGCAGTAAAGTTACTTTTAAGTGAGAGACATAGCAGTAAAGACACCACAACATAAAGCTCAATGCATTCTTGAAAAACGTCATGAGAATCTGGATAACTGCTCAGGCCTGTATAGCCTCTATCCTATTCAGCTTCATTGCCGGYAAGTTTAACGATAGTTCAAATATATCTGCACTACACTACTGCCTAAGCATAAGTATTTGTAGCTACTAGTATAAAGTTAGGGTCAAACTTAAAGAATATGGGAGGCAGGATGGATAGCCCAATCAAGAACATAGAAAGAAATACAAAACATAAAAGGAAGAATGCCCAACAACTGAKCAAGACAGCAAAAAAAAAAGCAACATATAGAGTAAACAGAGACTACACACCTGCAGCAGAGGAGAGCATCTGCAGTGGGACTCTAGCAGACACAGACGTCTTCAATATGCACACTATACAATAAAAAAGCTGCCAACGATCCAGCTGCCATATTTACAGTCATGCTATTGGATCAATCACCCATTTCTCTTCAGCTGCATTGTAAAGCCAGCAGCAATGTAATCCCAACGATACAAAGCTGTAACAGTCTGGAAGATTGTGACCAAAGGTTAGGGGATGTACAATAAAACCTTTCTGTGGTGGGTGGATAAATTCAGGCTGTCAGTAAAAAACTCACAGAACAAGACATGTTACTGCATTGAGTTTATAACAGCTGATACACAGAGGTGCTGGAAGAGGGAGAACATCACTGTAGTTTCTGTTCAGCTTTCTAATAGAATAGAGAGAGAATATATCCTCTCAGTAAATTCACATGGAGGGCAAGCTGCATTATGTACATCAACAAAAATGCAAAGATAAAGCCAGTGAAGAAAAGTTAGTAAGCCTGTAAGGAAGAAGCATRTTTCATCCCTTGAGACTAGCACAGAACTCATCAGTGAACTTGTAACAGCAAGACAATCTTTAAGTAAACTGAGAATCTACATTGAGACATATTTCCTGATTTATCCATGGCAACATCTTTCACAGTGCTTGGGACACTTAAAGTGTTCTGACATTTTACACTTGATGTGTCAATTTTCCTCATGTCGTCTTAGTAGGTATTGCAGGACATGAATCCACTTGTAAAGTTATTCTAAGAAAACACAAGAATCTCAGACAGTGAAGATTATAGCCGATGATCTTATCCTGTCACAGAAAGAAATATCAAAGAAAAGGCAATCCAGGACTATGGATGACCATAAGATATCCATATTACAACCACTTTTAAATGACTGCTAACATTTGAATAACATCCTAGAAGAAGACAGGCTGAAACTGATATAAGAACATAAAAGCAAGAATACTGAGTCAAACCAAAGGGACATCTAGACCTTTATTCCTATTTTGTTTTTCTTTTTTTTTCCTCTTTTTTTTTTAAATCTGTAAAGATAATGTTTGGAAAAGCTGTGTGATACTTCATTGTAGAAAGAAGGGAGTGACAATCCAGGGAAAGGGAAAGTTTCAGTCAGTCCGTAACTTGCAGCACTTGTAGTTGGCTGCCTGAAATAATGAGGAGTTGAACATGCTCCTCACACATGTCATTACTGCATAGGCTGGAGCTCTGCCTCTCATTCAGGCTGGATGCCTGAGAAGTGACTAATGAAAGACTTATATGCTTAGTTATTGGTATATAAATGAACTACTACTGTTGCCAAATAGATTTTTTGGCCTGCAACAATTAATAGGTGAGGGACGTTCCTACAAAGGTGGTATCTCTGTATTTGATAGCCCTCAATGGATGTCAGTGGGTTATTCAATCACCCTTTGGACTGAAGTGAACTTTTATGATTTTTACAGTCTTAATATACTTTATGTGAAGAGCCCAAAAGGGACACCTGTTGACTTCAGAGAGATTCCAGCCAGAGAAACTGAGAACCACTAAAGAAAGGCTAAGTAGAAAAGGTTTGAAGAGAGTCCATTCACTGAGGGGAATAGCCAACTATGTTTCCAGATTGTGTGTGTATATATTAGAATCCTTTGAACCCTTCAAACAGCTAATACCTGAAATGCAATGTAAGAATACTTATACACAGTAGAAAAAAAACTTTTAAAGAGGCACTCTTACTGGTACTGTGTGCTAATAAAACAGCCAGAGTTAAAGTGTACTGTCTTAAAGTATTAAAATCTGGGCAACTTTGCATTTGTGAAACTTCCCCTAGCTGCCTTGAATACTTTCACAAAGCTCTTTTAAGTACTTGCTCAAAGTCATGTAGCACATACATGTGTAGTAGCGGAGAACTAAATTAGGGTTTCTCAGATGCTAGTTAGTTTTTTAACCACCAGCTCTTACTCTGAATGGGCACAATTAATAGCAGATATAATTGGGGTAAAACCATTATCACAAAATTTTCAGAGAATCTAATATCCATAACACAAATCTGCTCAATCTTAATGCTGCCTTTTCCTTAAATAATATTTTAAAATCTCCTCTATGGTAGAGATATTATGGAGATAGTTCCACAGACTTTAAAGTACGATTTACTAGGGATGGGCTGAAGAGAAGACCAAGGCATTTATAATAACATCTTTACCTTTGAACTGAATGGCAGCAAAACTTTTGCCACTCCCACAGTATTATAACTGAGATAAAACATCTTCAGGGTTTACAGTGACAAAAAATACATTATGACTGTGGCTGTTGCAGACAGTTTGATAAGTCCCAGCAAACTAAAAATGACAGAAATATTGGTTCTCTGTTAACTAGTAAGTACACATCCAGAAACTTCACTGAATCTAAAAACGATCAATGTGCATAACATTTACCAACTAAGGTATGTGACTTTTACTGAATAATGACCTGTATAATAAAATAGTTGCTGAACTGGATCATGGAATGAGGTGGTTTGTAATAGAGATCATGTTATTGCAACATTATACTTTGGGGGCAGGAAGCAGATAGGTCAAAACTGTGATGATATTTAACTCACATTGTCTATTTAATCAATATATTCCTTAATAACCATAATGATTACACCTACATCAAATGAATGTGAATGCTTATCTTTGTTTAATGTAAACTGTTTCTATGAAGATCAAGCACTAGAATAGATGACAGTATTCTCAGGAACCATAGGGTACTTTTACTCCCYCCCTGTTTTTCACTTGATGCTCTGCAACTTGCCAGGCCAGAATAAAAATAAAAAATATCTGGCCTGACTGCTTAAAGTGACAACCTTTATCAACTGATACTATTCTGTCACAGTAGTTATGCTACACAGTAGAGAGCAGAGCTTTTCATTCTGAGTGACAGAATCAAAAAAGTCATTGGAATATTTCCACTACTGATTTCTGAGCTACTGAGATCCAAAAATCCTAGTACTTGTACTCATGAGCATGTTGACAGCAAAGCACTAGGCAGCACATTTCAAAAAGCTCTTCTAACATGAATAAATACATAATATAAGCAAACAAAACCTCTAGACATTGATGACTTAGCTGTGCCACCTTCTTTACACTCATCCATTATTAGACTGGACTACATATTCGAGGATGATTTGAGCCCAAATTATAGCTTTTTGTTGTTTGTTTTTCAAAGAAAGAAAAGAAATGGAGAGCGCATTAAGGGCCTAATCCCATTCTCTCTCTTATCTAAATACAATGTACACTTCTGAATATGAGAAGGTGTTCAGAAATATTGTTCACAGATGGAGCCAAATGAGTGGAGGCAGCTGGAAAAAAACCCTACAGTTGTAAAAAGGATATTCAGGTTATAGATTTTCATGTTCCCAGGTTTTATGGAAAGAGAACGTACGTCAACAGTTTAAAAGGAAATGAAAACTTGTACTGTTTGGGAAAGGAGCCTAGTAAAATAGTTCAGTGATCCACTGTTGCTGCCTGCTAAACACAGTTACACAAGTAAGAAAAATATAACATAAAGCTAATACTGTTGTGTGCAATATCAAAAGAATATAGGTTGCACAGGCTTGAATTTACTGACTTATTCAGAAACTAACCTTCATATTAATGGATCAAGTAGTTGTGGAAATACATTGAGATTCTGATCCTTTACTGGCAGTAGATAATACTACAAATGCTATGTTAAACGGCGATGAATGAGTGACATAAGAAGGTAGTTTGCAACATCTCAAAAGGCATAAAGGCAATTTGCAACATTTTTTTCTGTTCTTTCAAATAAATTTTCTCATTAAAGTAAAATTATCCTTGCTAGGATGTCTCCCTATGTTTAAACTCCTTACTTCAGAGGTCATTCTTCAAAGGAAAAATGTAAGTGCTTATACTAAACATAAATTTGTTCCATGTATGCATTGAAAGGATATGTAGGACTACTTTTGTGCATGTGATTTAAAACTATGTATTGGTTCATGGTTTAACTTTTATCATTTTTTTTCAGAGTGACTTTGTTTGTTTTTTCCAACAGGTATAATTTCTATTTGTTGGGTTTCTTATAAAACAGTTCAATTTTTCCCAGTTGCTTTATTCTGTTTCCATGTATTTATTTTTTAGTTTCTTTGCAAATTTATTAGTTTTAGCATGCAAAGTCATATCATATGTGAACACATACTCAAGAAGCATGGTTGTTATCTGAAAAGTGTCAAAATGCATATTTTTGCAGCTGCAAAGCTAAAGCTATAAATACATGTCTGGAGTTAATTTATGAAGTGAATGATAACATGTTCATAAGAGTAATATATATTGTGCTTAGTATCATTGTTTTTATCCATAAAAATGACTGTTCATATTTCTGGGTTTTATAAGGCAATTTTCCTGTCCCTTAGACTTTTAAGCTCTCTGGAATCACTAGTGGCAGTTTTTAGCGCTCTTTTTTACTCAGCAGTCAGCTTCGCTGTTACAATTCAGTGGTCAGTGATTTTTACCCTGCTTGAAAAACCTTTGTTGTAAAACACTGCTGGTCAGCCAACAGGCAGATCAAAAGTGCTACCCACTGAATGAGTAGTTGCCAACAAAGAGGGAATTACTTATAGGAAATCGGTCTGGTTTTAAGTCGTAATTCCCAAGAAAATACATAGATGCCCTGAAATGCCATGGCATTCTGCTCTCAAGGATTATTGTTTAAATTGTATTTTTCCCAATTAATAAATCTATGCATACTATGTTGCCTTCGAAATAATTTTTAGTGTAAATCTTTGCAATTCTTTTCAGAGTTTGTAATTGGCTAAAATCGGGTTTATTTGACAGCTTATTTGAGGTTTGCATTAGTGACTCAGAGCTGAAAAAAACAGTCCCCTACTATCTCTAGTCATCCAACACCACTTGGACTCTTTCCCCTACCTGAAAAACATAACCTAACCTAGCCTAGGTTAGGTCTAACAAATGCTATCAGAAAGTCCTCTTTGGACTTGGACTTTTATAGCTGAAGGCTTAAATGTGACTTCTGGCTAATAACTATATAAATAATAAAAGGAGAAAAAGAAAAGTAAAAACCAAAAAGAAAATCCATAAGGAAAATACAAAAACCTGCCACTTCTAGTACCATGTTTTCCAGTACAATTCTTTGCTCTTACCCAAAAACCTGAATACCAAAAATCTGAATGAAGGTAAAAAAGGAGTACTGAAAAGATTGCACATTGCATCGGTACAGCTTCTGCAAAGCTTTATGTAACCTGATAATGGACTGAACAGGTTAGTCTTGTGACTCATGATGTAGATTGCTTCAAAGCCAGTTAAAAATTTCCTATACCCAATCCATCATTTCTACACCTCATCTGCACCCTCCTCTGTGCCAGTACAGCTGCTATTGAGGCCACACTGTAAAACAAAAAACAGAACTTGTGACAATTAAAATAACCCACCTTGGGGGTGATATTTAAGGTGGACCTTTTGGTAATATGGTGTGTAACACAGCCTATAAACAGTAACAGCAACGCAACTGTCATGGCAGTGACAAGTGGCCAGAGGAGGAGCAGAAGCTTCTTAAGATGGCTTTGCCATCAAAACCAAGAACCGTACAAATACCTGCCTTCCTGGTCCAGCCTTGAAGGCTGACAGCAGAAGATACAAGTGGGGAGAGGAAGAGAGGGTCCATTTTTTCAGAAACTTCATTGACTGGGCAGGCAGGGAGTGCAAAAATGGGAGTCATATATACCTCAAGGATTGTAGCTATTCTTTTTACTATTGAGCATATAGTCCATACTTTGGCACTGAATGTAAGCAGAAATGAATCCAAAGTGATGGTTCCACATCTGATTGCATTCAGACTATTAGGAATGTTTGAAAGGCAAATCTAAAATGCAAATCTTTTGGCTTAAATCATTTCTATGTTCTGCAATAAGCAATGATAAAAACTGTCTCAAGCTATATTTACTTTACTTAAAATGTGTGAAATGTTAGTATAAAACAAAATTCAAGTAGACAGGGCATTGGCAAACTGAATGTCAGTATAAAWGTAATTGAGCTTAAATAGATGTCAGTTTTGTCTCTAATGATCTTTGTTATTTGTTGTATTCAATGTTACAGTGTACAAATATATTTTAAAAAGTTTTTTATTGGATACAATGCATTTGATTTGCCTCTGAGTTTCATCACAGTAATTATTGTAGGAATCCGAACAAACATTGTAAACCATCAGTTAATGAAAAATGGTTTGTATGTTTCACTCAAAAATTTCATTGGATTATCCCCATTTAAAAAAATTATGAGCAATTTTGACATTAAAGAGGTAAGAAAATATACCTCATCAATAGACATGAGTATGTGCTAAATCAGAATAATTTATTCCTCTGATTATTTAAAGCCATAAGATATGCAAAGGCTATATAATGGGACCGTTATCAGCCAGCATTCAGAGAATAGTAAATGTAGAGTGAAAGCATCCAGAAAAGTTATTTTGTATTTTACTTTTTATTTTTGGCCAGGGACATAGTGTAAATAAACATTCAGCTGAAGGGAAATAAAGATTTTCTTTTTGCTCAGAACYAAAGACTTGTGCTTTTCATCACTCTGACATACAGAATTGGCTTAGTTACATTTTTCCACATTAAAATCTTTGTAGAGTGATGAAAAGATAGGTGAACACATATAAACTCATTTTCAGGAAGGCACAGGTAATTTCATTCAATGCACTTTCTCTGGGGAGCTTATTTGATGAAACATGCATTGGTTATCTTACTGATGCTTGGTTGTGCTTCTAGCTCACAAATACCCTATGCAGGTTATCCAAGAGAGTTATGGGGATAGGGTCTATGCTTTAGGCATTTGTGGACTCTGGAAGCAGTTTGATTTCCAAATTTTTAAAGTTCTCCATACTCTTTCCCTTCTCATCACAATGTCTCTCAGTCTATGGAGAAGACAAACCATAAAAATTAAGATTATAGAATGGTTTTGGTTGGAAGGGACCTCTAAAGATGATCTAGTCCACGCCCCTGCCCTGGGCAGGGACATCTATCATTATCTATCACGTTACTCAAAGCCCCAGCCAACCTGACCTCGAACACTTCCAGTGATGGGGCATCCACAACTCTGGACAACCTGTTCCAGTGTCACATCACTCACATCATAAAAAAATTTCTTCCTTCTTCCTTATGTCCAATCTAAATCTACCCTCTTTCAGTTTAAAACTGTTGTCCCTTGTCCTGTCACTACAGGCCTTGGTAAAAAGTAAAACTATGTCAGTGGGATGTCTGTATTTAAGCCTCTGATTCCAAATCCAGTATTACAACCATGCAGCAATACAGGAAAATATAAGTCACATGCTTTTAATACAGGAAATGGTATTAATTATTTATACAGGAAATCTTATACTGGTAAATGTCAGCAGCAGCAGCATTTGTTTGGGCACTATTAGACTATGCAGGAATAGGAAACTTCTTCCCTCCCTCATTATCCAATTCCCCACACATGTATGCACATAAATACGCTCAAGGAAGCAACCATGCTTTAGCCAGAGCACTCTTTCCTCTTTCCCTTCTCAATCAGATAAAACAACAGCTCCTACAATGGCAGGTTCATGCACACAGGCAAGAAGTATATTTCTTCCCTCCTTTCTTTCTTGAAATCAAATTCTATGGGAGAAACAGCAGCTTTGGGCTTTCAGACAGGCATGCAAAGGCAGGTGCAGCTTCAACGGCCATTCCCTCCTTCTTCCAAGAGAAAGTATCTGCAGCTTATCATGATGTTCTCTGTGACTTTGAGCACATATAAGCTAAGCTCACTGAGGCTCCATAACAGCTCGCAAAAGATAGCAAAAATACTGGGTTTTTGTTGTTGTTTTTCAAAAGACAAAAAGCAAAATAAGCCCTGAATTTTGGCAAAATTCAAACCTGAGGAATTTTACCTCAAGAGATGAAAGCTTTGGAGTCTGCAAGAAAGCACTCAGAAAACCCTACCTATAGGATCTCACAATCTGTTTTCTCCTAAAGCAGACATATGGAAGATATAAACAAATTTTGCCCCTAACAGAAATTCTTGGTGAAAAATGTAAAGCCATCCTATTAATTAGATAAATAGGATGKTTTTTACATTCATTCTTTTTATTATAGGTGTGTGTGGTGGGAAAGACAGAAGCCTACACAAAACATATACACAAGCACATGTTAACACTGCAAACGTAATATCTGCCCTAAGTTACATACATGGTTGCATTAAAAAAAAAAAAAACAACAACAACTGGAATGAAAAAATCCAGTTAAAAGATGCATTTTGAAAACACAAGACTATGCTCTTGCAGTTTTTAAATTATCACACTAAAAACATTAGTGGTATATTGTCTATTCTTGTTCCCATTAGCATATGAGAAAATGGAAATTTTTGCTTCAGGGAAAAAAAGAGGAGAAAATGAAGGAGCTTTTCCCTTTCTGCTTGTGTATTGCCGACACTGGCTCCCCTCCCCCATCAAGCAGCCTCTTTTGGTGCTTTGGCAAGTTGTTTTGCTGTCTCTTAATGAAATCTTTGCTCTTTCTGCTCTATTAACATTGCAGGTGGAAATTGTATCTACCTGAAGTGGCTTTAATGTACATAATCTGCCTCTTTCTGTCTCTCCTTGTAATACGGCTATGTAGGTGGCCTTTAGTTAGGCATACTGCTATCATTTCAAGGGCAATGGCATATGCAAGTAAGTACCTGGGTCCCTTGCTGGGATTTTAAATGCATTAAATTAAATGGCTTTTCAGTTTCAGCAGAAGAGTTTGGGAACAACTTGGAAGTTTCTGTATTGGATGAGTCACCATGTTTTGTTACCACAGAATGACAAACATCTGACAAATGATAACCCGCCTAGAAATGAGGATACTACTAAAATAAACATTCCAATCACCCTGGAGAAGCAGCATTTCTGCAACATAGATTTTCTTTTCTTAACTATATTCACGACTGAATAATGGAAAAGGCTAAGGAGACGTTAATCTGCTCTATTTTATATAGAAAAGAAAGTGATGGGGGACTCTGAAGCTCTATTGGCAATTTGTGCACTTTATCTGATTACTCTTGCACTATAATAAAATAGTATGAGAAATTATTGCATTGTTATGATATAAAAAGTATTTTCAGGCAATTATAATAAACAAGAAGCACAAAACACATTTATTACATTTTATTGCTGTGGCTTCTTTTATAGTTAAAAATAAAAATCGTGAGAGACATTCAGAAGGATGACTTATGCAGGAGGCATTATGACTCATAGGCCTTACAAAACAGATGGGACTTTTTATTAGGGTTGGGCAAATCAAATAACAAGTATGCTGAATAGCATACTTATCAGATATATTGATGACTGGAATAGGGCTTTATTCTCTCTATGTCTTTAGTAATTTCACAGCAGTGCAAATTCATTCACTTCAGTGGGACAACTCCACAAGTAGATGTTAAGAAAGATTTATCTCATTGCTATATATAAAGGGCTATACGTCAAAAAGTTCTCCTGATCCCATTATTTCTTACATTTTTCATAAACATCCATAAATAACTTCAACCATTTCAGCTCTTTTCTCCATCTTTTTGTATGAGATTGTCTGTTATTATAGAATAAAATCATACAAATACTTAAACACACGGGCTTTTTATTCTGATCAGTAGTATAATTGAAGTTAACTGGGTTGTTCACATGATCAAGAGAACAAATACTTAAGTATATTCCAAATCACGTCCACAGTGAGTCAGTTGCTCTTATTGCTGTTCTGTGGTTCATCCCATGAAGAACACAAAATTCTGTGACTATCCTACCATGCTAGTAGCACCCTGGATAGTAACCTTACAAATTTGAATATCACTGGGTTTGTATAAATTCAATTATACTAAAGGGATAACATTTTCAAAAATGCTTAACAAGTTTACATACCTGTTCCCATTGTCAGAACTTAGGTTAAGCACTTAAGCATTTTTATTTGGAACCATCAATTTTCAGTGAGACTTAATACGTGTCACATTAGATAGCAGAACTCACATATTTTAAAAGTGTGTCCCAAATTCTCATTTGTGTAGTATGGAATTAATCAGTATGAAAGAATGACATGAAAATCCATCCAATACCAACATTATTTAAAAAAAAAAAAAATGTTCCTATTCTTCCTTTCCTGACCCCTAAGTATTTTCTCTACCTGTTCCTCTCCCAGTACAATTTTGGAAATTTTACATACTGGATAAGGCTGCTGTGTTCTGCCATTCTCCATAAAAACAATGTTCAGAAATTGAATAGAAGTAGAAATAGAACATGAAATTTCCAAACATAGGACAAACAGAAAAGCACTGTAATGATTCTGTAGGCATCAGATTTCCTTGAGGAGAAGAAACACACCTAAGCTTATTAAATTTAGGTACAAATCTCTGGGAAAAAAATCACTAGTTTCAGCTGATGTCAATGGGAATTTGATTATAAAATGATATGTAATATTTTTTTCTATTCTCTGAAATAGATTGGTGGACAGAAATAATAACACCTAGGACTGAGAAGCAGAGGAAGCTTTCCACTATCGTACCCTTTACTGTCTATATTACACAACAAAGTTTCACAGAGATGTGCTTGGAAGATGGTAAATATCATATCTTCTTCTTTTAGAATGGGTAATACAGATATGAACAAACCTCCACTGACTTTGAGGCTGAATGCACCAAGTTATGCACTCGTCTGTGCTACTTAGGAACAATAGAGCAAAGCTGAATGGGCTAACAGATGTTGTACTGGGTATAAGCACAGTTTCTCCCTCTCCAGCACAAGCAATAACAAAGTTGGGATCATGCTTCCCAGAATGTCTTGCTTGTCTCATGACTGTGACATTGTTTGCTCAGAGGGGCGTCACATCCTCTTCATGCCTTTTGCTCACTCTAAGAATAACAATCTGCTACTGCCACTAGTTTTGCTCAAGTTGGAGAATGATGCTTGAAGATTTTGAAGATTTTGAGCTCCAAATCTGCACATCGACTTGGAACATATGCAGGTAGATTTTCAGTTTTGGGGTTTTTTTTTGTGTTGTTGGGTTTTTTGTTTTTTTTAATACTCTTTGAAAAAGCATTTTTCTTGTCAGTGAATATAAATGTACTCATCATACTAATTTTCTACTACAGTTGCTGTGAATTCACTGGAGTTGTAATAGGGCTTGAGCCAATATCAAAGAAGATTCCACATCTAATCCTGCCTCTCACTAAGAATATGAAGAGCCTCACATTTATAGAACATCTTCTAGGTTTCTCTTAAGAAAGACAGCATAAATGGGAAAATTATTCTAATGTTTCTGTAGAAAATTAAGAATTCATGCCATGGAAAGCATGATAATGGTAGTTGTAATATATAGAAGGGATTCCTGTATTTTGGAACTCAATGGATCTGATTTCCTATTTCTGGCTTTATCACAGATTTCTTCTAAAAACCTAAACCAGTCACTTTATCTCTGCATGTCACAAATTCCAGCAAACCAGTATAATATTTCCATCCCTTTGACCCTTTTATCTCTTTAGACTTTCACCTCTCCAGAGAAACGACAGTGTAAGTGGACACTGAAGACAAAGACAGGAGTATGGCACTCCTCAACAACTAGGTCAGAAGAATCAATTTTAACTCATTCTCTGCAAAGAGCAGACAGACAAAATTACTTTTCATATATTAAGCCTTGTAAAAGTCCTCTCTCGGAAATCTTAACCATTGCAGACCTCATGCTTTATGTGAGGTTTCAATGTACTGTGGTAGCCCAAATAATAAGTATAGGAATAAAAGAGCATTAACATGTACATTACATTAAAAGATGTTGTTACAACAGTGTTAAGAGGATGAAGTAATGTTCACCAAAATTAAAGTAAATTTATTTCCATCACTTTGTGACTATATTATGTTGTGATATATTTCCAGATTTCATTCTATTTTTTTCCCCGTAGTACCTTCATTGAATTAGTTTCCTTCAAAAAAAATGCATGAAAAGTGGCTGTTTACAGTAAGATTTGTACTTCATATGTTGTAGATACTGGGAAGTTTATAATGAACGAGGCAGAAGATTTCAGAAAAAGCACATTAAGGAAATTGAATATGAACTGAATATTGAAATTGAATATTGAATCCTGAATAAGCAGATTTTCCCTGTCTCCCTTTCACAATGCCCGGACTAATACAAGATTTATTACTTATGCTAGATCCTCAAAAGTAAAAACCTGAGTTCTAGTCAGAAGCCTAATTCTCATTGATTTCTCATTGATGGGGTTTAAACATCTAAATAGCTATAAGGATCCAAGTCATAAACCAGACATTTTCAGGAAGTCAATAATTGTATGTTCCTTGTTAATTTGCTCATCATAGAGAATACTATATACTTGTAATTGCAACTGTGGCCAAGATAAACATTCCTCAAACTGATGGAACATCTAATTGTTTTAAAAGTCTAGAGAGAATTTTGAAAAACTAGATACTGATATATCAAATTTATTATCTCAAGCTCGCAAGTATTTCTGAAAATTTTTTATCATAATATTTGTTTCTTAGTTCTCCAACAGTTACCTGGAATACTAATAATAAAAATTGATCTTTCAAATATCCATGAAAATTCACAAATTATTAGGTGCAAAGGAGAGAAAAATGTTTGTTGATAGTTTGTGTAGTATATTCACTGCAACAGTAATTTCGTTATCGCTGGAAGGCTGGATGAGATCAAGTAAATAAGGCCTATATATAATGACAATAGTATAACATATAAAGAAAAGTTTAAGAGATAAAGTGAATAAATTCTCTATAAGAATAAAACCAGTATGCATTCATGCAATTAATAAATTTACATCAAGGTAAGTAAAGGTTGATGAGTAAATTTTAATTCTCATATTTCCCAAGTTTCAGGCTTTGATTTTCCAAGCTTAATTTGTTAAAAGGTATTGCAGATATAGAAAAGTAAAATGGTTTATTGGCGTATCATTGCAAATACTAGTCTTTGCTTTTCAAAAAAAAGGCAAAAGAAGGAATGCGTATGCTCATAGGTGACCAGATTGGGGAACATTTCCTGTTTAAGTATTGCATCACCAACATGGCCCAGAAACTTAATGCTCTACCCACTTAACCATCTGTCCTATCCTACATCTAACATTTTAGCTATTTAACTTAAGAAATGAAAATTCTAACCAGTAATGTTTCTTGGTAATGTAAAATGTGTAATTATTACTTCTGAATAAAAAGATAAATATCATCATCCATTTTAGATACATGAATTAGCTCTGATGCTATAAAGACTATAATTCTTACAATGAAGCAAAATAATTAGAGGAATTGTTGATAAGAAAGAACAGTAACTACACTTTTTCCCCATTTACAGTCACACCTGCTTAGAGATTAAATTGTATTTTTAATGCTACATTAAAACAGCATTTTCTGCAGGAATCATTATGTTTCTGAAAGGCAATTGCAAATGCCTTTGTGAACTCAGCATTATTTTGTGTTCTGCAGCAAGCATTTGCGTTAGTGTCAATTAATCTGTAATTCCACTTCTGAGAGAGAAAAAAAAAAAAAGAGAAGAAATGTCACTCGGAGCACCACCCATATACTCCTACTTCTACGTGAACTTTGTTGTGAGTGTTTTACCATCCTTTGCAAGCTCCCAAATCAGGCAGATAAAAGTTTAATGTAATGTTTGATCTGAATGCAACCGCCTACCATTGTCACTCTCAGCTGATTTTCAGTCTGGGAGTTCRTATTTTGATCTAGGCACTCCAATGTCCCAGCTGCTATAACAACTATGCCATTTTTGATCATCACATTTGATTACATAATTAATACAAATTATTTTATTTTAAAGATAAGCTWGCCATAATTTTTATGGCAAAATAATCTTCTTCAGGATCCACTGGTCACTATTTCTGTCAAACCTCCTCTACCACTTCACTGAATTTCTTTTCATCTAGCTGCCTTTCAAGAAATTAGAAATGTAACCAGATATTACCAGGCCGTTCTTTCTCCTAGCATCTCAAAGTACAACCGGGTGAAAAGAATTGCAGTGAGTGTGTAGTTACTATGTTTACTATGAGATCTCACAGAGAAACTGAATAGGTTGTTTAATGTGTCCTAGAATCAAAAGAAACAGCAGGAGAACATCTGTTCTACAACTCTGCACCACGGGAAAAGAGATTATAAAGCTATTCTATCATCTGGCTAGAGTAGTTTCAAAAATTATAAAAGGACATGGGTTTACCTGGGCATTTTTCATTTTGTCRGGTACGGTTTTGAACTCCTTGGTGAAGAAGAGACAACAATTCAGTATGTAAAATTCAAGCAAAAAAAAGCCCAGTTGTTCTTAACAGCTCAGAGTGTACTAGATACGTGACAAAGCCAAACCCAAAATGACTGTTCTTGTCAATGGATGCCACCAGCCATGCAATCATACTCATAGGTGGATTAATTTGGCTGTTTTTCTTCAACAATTATTTGTTGGTAGATGTGGCGATCCAATGCTTTGGAAGGTCCCTGTTGGCACCAGAGATGTTCTAAGAAAGATTTGCTTTGCAAGGACAAATAGGCTCTCTCTCTCACATCCACAGTCATAACAACACTACCTTTGTTCTTATAATASCTGCTTCTATGCACAGTGTACAGAGTTCATATTACGACTTCTAAGTCTGGCTGATTACTTTCACTGATTCTAAGTATTAAGTACTAAATATTTCAAATAGATTAAYGATACTGTAAATACAAAAAATATTATATGATGCTTTAAAACTGTCAGCAATAAAATCTAATCTTAATAAGTGACTAACATTCAGAAGTATGATACTAAAAAAGATTAAAACAATTTTCAGGAATCAGTATAAGAGCTTGAATCAAGGAATCCTCTTAATGTATCTCTCTGGCTTATTTCCTGCTAGGTATTTGTATTTGTTTGCAATTACTGAAATCATTYAATTCTTTATCTGATGGCAGATAAAGAATTCTGTAACTACTTTAAAAAATTATCATTCAATATATCAGAACTTTGAAAGAAGTATACTCAGCTGCTCAGCTGGACAAATACTAAGTAGTCTACAGCTTACCCAGCAAATTAATAAATACAAGACATATAGTSAATTTGAATTATTTGACAACTAGTTCTATTTACACATGTAATGGGAAAACATTACATATAGGAAGRCCCTGAGCAACCAGATCATGTTTCGCTTTGAGGAGAAGGTGGAACTGCATGACTTCCAGAAGATATTTGCAGCCTGAACTTTCTATGACTTCCCATGTAAGGTCACATGAATAATTAGCATCATACAGTCTATATTTACAAATATAAATTTAAAAAAATGTGTAGGACACTGTGGTAGATCAYTGCAATTTGAGAGTTTAGTTAAAAGATCAGGATGGAACTCCCCTTCCCCAAAATCCTATTAATTACTTAATTGAAGGACCAAGCCAGAACTGTGCAGAGGWACTTCTAGGAGACCCTTTTAAATGTTACTGAAGATACAAGTCACTTGCAAGAGGGTTTGCACTGCACAGCATTAATTCTCGTTACATCTAATTATTCAAGAACAATTGGTTTAATATGGATTTCATTTTCTCAAGTATTTTTGACAGGCTGTTTTGTTAAATACGGCAGTGAATTAAAACTTCTTAATTTTTTTAAAAGTATGACTTAATGTTTACTATGTTAGTGATCTGTAAAAAAAATTTCTCAGTGAACATCATTACTGTGAGTATAGGAAATAGAGGAATGAACTGGCGTGGAATAGTTCCTAACAGCACTGAGAAAGTATCTCTTGGCTGAGTTGTCTATGAAGAACAAAGGCTAAAGCTGTTAAATTGTTGAGGTCCACATCTTATTTTATAGTTGCTTAGTACCACAGGATCCAACATGGAAATCCAGATAACAATACAAAGCTCCCACAAGACTTCCATGCAATACAGTGACACAAGAAAGAAACTTTAAATAATAAAGACATTTACTTAATTTGGGGGGAGTGATTCTACATATATTATCCATATATAGCATAGATAGTAGCCTAGCTGTTGTTTTATACATATGAGTTACAATTTTATTTGTGCCAAATGAATGTCTATGATCCAAGAACCATGGCTACTTCCTTCTGCATTTGAAGATTAAGGTGATTTAGGCCATAAGATCTATCTTAACAAGTATGAGGCATAAAAAAACACTGAAAGCATAAAGGGGAAAGGATTGATTTTATATAGGTGGTTCCAACTAAACTTCCCCCTTTATAGTTTCAGGAAAATAAAAACTACTAAACACAGAAAACTGAAAACCAAGACCATCTCTAGATATTTCCCCCTTATTTGCCTTCAAAAGCAGTTAATGGTGCGTGATGTGCAATCAATATTGAACACAGTCCCAAAGGACAGCATACAGATTTTGAGTAGTGTAAATGGAAAGGAATCTCTCTGAAATACTTGTTTTTTCAAGTGACCATTGCTTTAAATACAGATCTGAAAAACAGTCTAAACCAGCATACCTAGTAGAAATACACTGTAAAAAAAGCTTACATAAAGTTCCTTGTGTACTAATCAACTTCTGTGGGAAAAAATATTTTTAATCTGATTTTCAAAGCATTTTTAACTGACCCTCTCTTTATGCAAGACAGGGCTACAAAACATCCTGGTTTTCCACAAATAACTCTTCTCTTTCCTACAATTCTGGCCTGAGAGGAGAGGAGGAAAAAAAAAAAAAAAAAAAAAAAAAATTTTAGATATTTTCCTGAAGTGCATAGATGACATACAGCTTGGCAGAAAACAGTTTCTGTGATTAGGCTGAAGGACATATGGAACTCCCACACACGTCCATCACAAATGAAGTACATCTATGAAGAAGATTTCTAAAGTGTTCCAGATGCCTCAGACTGAATGCACCTGTAGTTCATAAGCAATTCCTGACAGAAGTATTGAACACTATGTAAGCAGAATTTGGTGCACATACCTAAAGCCATTTTAGGGCACTTTTGCATATACACTAGACAAGGAGAACTTACATAGATAACAAACAAGGAAATTGTTTTCTCCTTATTAGTTCTATCATCTTCACATACAGCTAGTTAAAAAGAATCACCTGCACATGTAAATACTTGTGACTGATAGCTCTGTGCAAGATCTTCAAGTTCAGAGGCTTATCTCGCTCAGTGCATCAGTAAGAATGCAGAACCGAAGGAAGCAACCCTCCGCCAGATTCCTTGGTGCTGAATGACCTCTGAACAACTCAGGGAGACAGAAATAACAGAAGCTCTTCTGAGTCGAAGAACAAGGAACTAAAAACCTCACTGAACGTAAAGGGAGTAAGGGAACTGGTAAGGATCTAACAGTGCTTTGCTACGTTTCAAACATTATGGCCAGTTTCACATGCACAGATCATTATAATTTAAGTACTTCAGTTGTATTTTGTAATCAAAAATTAACAAAGTTTTTGTATTCTTGCAAATCCTCAGTGTATAGAAATTCTGAGTGAAACCTCCCAAGAGTCTTATGTAGCTTAAAAAAAAATAAAATAAAGAAGTCTCCAAAACTTGTAGCACAGGTCATATTTTGACTTTCTTAACATTCAGGAGGTTTACTGTGTTTTCAAAAGATACTAACTGCTAGACTCTATGGCATAAAATCTTGTAAAATTAAATATAACAAGACTTATGATAAAACTGAAAGATAAAACCATCGTATTTGTCCTGGTTAATAACAGCAGCACAAGGGTCAGAGTGAGAAACCATRGAGAGTGATGAAACTTTTGTGTGCGTGCAGTGCATGTGTGTAACCTTAAGAAGCAACATTATCTTTTATATTATCTTTCTTTCTATGCTTCCTAAGAATTACTATCATTTTTCTGGAAAGTGTTTTGTTTGTTTGGATTCTATTTATTTTAAGAAAGTGCTATCAATGAATCCATTAAGCAGAGTATCTATGAAAGTACCACACTGTTTAAAACCATCTCCTACTGCTGTTTTGTTTATGAATTATTCCAGCTGAAAAAGAGCTTATCTTGAATTCCTCAAGCAATTTGCATTCCTTGACTTAAGCTTTTGCCGCCTGGTTCTTCAACTTGACACCAGCTTGAATAATCTTGTATCAATTGTCCTCCCCAGTCTCTTCACTGCATAGGTGGTTAAGGTCTCTTCTTAATCTTCTCTTTCTAAAGAATTTGAACCTTGATTTTCTAACCTTCTGAATAACTAAAATCCTTGAGCCTCAATTCTGAATACCCTTTCCTACCCTTTCCTTTGCTGCCTCATTTCCTTAATACTTCTATTATAATGAGCTGATTAGAACTGCTCACCGTATTTCAAATGTGGTCTCCATCACTGCTGCCTTTTACAGTGCCAAAATCATATCTTCTTACATTTAGTTCACATGTAACAGTCCTACTCCATTTTAGAATCAAAGATATTACCTATGCTTTTTAATTTTTTTTTTTTCCCCAGTGAGGTCTAGATTCTGATATTTTTATTCATGCTGAATGTAAATTCATTCCTCAAATACTGTTTCTGATTCAAAATGGGAGGTTAACAGAGAAAGAATTTGTGGTAGAATACGTTTTTGAGAGTTAGATGATATGTAGTCTAATCAGGATATAAAGTTTCAAATTTTCTAAATTTCTAGCTCTCCAGATTTCTGCCAGCATAGTAGCTGGTTTGTGCTAGAGCGGATGTATTCACATGTAGGATTATCGTAATCCTAAAGCTGATCCTCCTGATCTTAGCTTCCACTCCCTGGAAGTATATTTGGCTCTAAAGTGCAATATCTTAACAACAACAGAAAATCTTCTGAAGGATTATTGTAGAGAACTGCAATAGACATGTTAAAATCAGTATGAACGGAGAATGAATGGCAACGTCTGCATGTGGAAAAAAACACAAGGAGCAAACTGGAGAGGAAGATCTATGAGAATGGCATGTATTGATAGCACCTAGATGGACACATGATCAACATCACAGCACACCTTGGGACACCCAGATTGGTAAACGTAAGACAAATTAAAACAAGGAAAAGCCAACAGTCAGATTAAACAAAAGATTAAGCTGTAAGAGATGACAAAAGGAAGTTAAAGAACAGAATAGGGGACATAGGACACCCACATAGGAAGACAAAGGACAATGAGTCCTGATGAATCAGACACGGGACAAGCTATACAAGCAAAAGGCTGCAATCATTGTCAGCTTCTAGGTGGCACTAAAAGGCTCACCAAAAAACAGCACACACTGCCTTGGCCTCCTAGCTCCCACTCCTACCTGTGCACATATCTTCACTCTTCCCTTCCTCCCACAACCCTTTCCAGCTTCTATTTCTGTTCTGTCTGAGCAACAGGAGCAGCTGCAGAACAGCCGGATAGGTTTGGGCATATTTTCCCCAACTTGGTACCCTTCCATTTGATACATCTGTTTGAGTACTCCGCGTGAGAGAAATTTTCAATCTAAACTTCTCTCAGATTCTTTTCTAAAATGTTTTCTTCCATCAATACACAACAAAGACAGCTCCAAGGTCAAAGTAACAGTGTCAGTTTAAAGTGGCAGTGGTTCCTGGTATTTATAATGCAGTGCTACATGAACTAAATAAAAAGTTATTTAGAAGATGCCTGTACCAGTTGTGAGGACAAGGCAGAGACGAATCAGCCAAAGTGTCTAGAACAAAACCCTCTGGGACGCCTTTTGTGTGCTCATTGTTTCTCCCTGCTGAATCTTCTCCCTCTCCCCAGATCTAATACCAATTTTGCAATTCTTGTATKAAAGAAATCATGACCACATCCTGGGAACGCCTTAAAGGGTTTTCTTCCCATGTTTTCTGATTTGCTTATTGTCTGAGAAGAGACCTATTAAACATTTATCTTCCTGGGCTGGATGGTGGATTTCTTGAATAGACATCAATTTAATGCTGCTTTAATTCCCACCCGCTTAAATGTTTTCTGAGAGAATTTTTCCCATCTCTTCTGTCCTAAATTTAAAGACTCTTGACCTGTATTTATATGATTTCAATGTTTATATATGGATTTCTGAAAGAAAATGCTTGATCTGTCTCAAAAGGTAGTATCTGCAAATCCAATTTCTAAGCAGCCTGATTTTGGGTGGGTGTACCCCATGCTTTCTCCAGTTTTGGAGAAAAAGTTCTCTTGCTGCTTCGAGACTGATATTTCTAATAGTCTGTCCTCTTCTGAAAATCAGCATATTGTGTGCTTTCTGCTTTGATGATCCTTTAAATCTTTCATTGAATACAGAATTTGCAAATGCCTACCAGCTCCTTCACAGTCTGACAGTGCACAATAGATTTCTGAATAATTAGCTAGGCAGGCTAAAAAGCTTCTCCAAAAACCAATAGCCTACATAAGCATCATTTGAATTGATGCACATCCAAAACCGATTATAGATTAGGGTGATCAGTAGGTACAACATATCCATCAGATCGGGTATTAGACTGTTTAAACCGATGCCTGCTTTTGACTATATTAAAATAGTTATTTTCACCCTGTGCATGTCTCTTCAAACAGCACTGTAATACAAGGATATCCAATTTTGCCATTTCTTAGTAATCTGATTGTTATGGTGTATCAAAACGAGAAATATCAAAACAACCATCCTGAATAGCACTATTCAGTTCCATACAAAGGGCATGTAAGGTGCATGTTCTGAGAAGAAAGCAGGAGCAAGAACTGTTCAAGAACTGTTCAAGCAACATTCAAGAACTGTTCTGGATATATAAATAGCTTTTTTCTTCTCTCTTTTTTTACAGGGAAAAAAAAATGAACCAAGAACAAACACAGAAAATACAGCATAAATATATAGACTTTTGTTCTTACTGAAGAGTATTTTCACGTCAGTTCCTTGCTGTCATAACCTTCACTGGATTTCCCATTAGACTGTAAAGTCAGACAGAATAACTATGAATTTTACATTAACCCAGTATCCTCTAGGACTACGTTTTATCAGATCACAGCCAAGTCTGATCAGAAAGTTGCACTCCTTACTAAGAATGAGGCCCAATCTTGTTTTATACTTTTTCACCCTGGATTTACATATGGATTAGATGGTCCAAACTGAGTGGATATATGAGGAAAGGTTCTAGGCACGTTACTGCTGCTTCTGTTCACTGTCACTAGAGATGAAAGCAGTACTTACTAGTTTTCATTCCCTCTTTGTATGGGATGAATACCATCTGCTCAGCAATGCATTCACACTATTGATAAACAACATCAAGGAGGAAAAAAAAATAAAAATCACATTTTGCATGTTCTTTTCATGCCCTTTCCATTTTCATGTACCCCGCCAGATATTTACAGTTTAAAGGATTGCAGACCACACTGTGAGTGACAGACAACACTTAAAACAACAATAGCCTACATGGCACTGAATGGTATAAATAAAATGATCCTATAATCTATGTAAGCAAGACACATTCTTAAGTGAAATGCTGAAAAGGGCAAACCCCATTCTATATCTTTTCTTGTGTTGCATTCACTTGCGCTTTTTTTCAAGCCTCACAGAAGTGCACCCCATAATTAATTGGACTGTAAAAAGTTGAATTACTCCTCAATTCCCTTCTACTGGATTTTTGGAGGATCTGTTTGAGGAACTTTGTTGGGATGGACTAAAGGACTGTCATCTGCATCACAGTGGTTTAAACTGCAATTTCCCTGCAAAGCATGTCATTATCAGACAGAGAAAAAATTGAACTTGTGTGTTTGCCCTTAGTCCAAGATAAGCCAGCTAGACCAGTATGAAGGCAATAATAAATTTAGATGAGATTTTTCATAAGTGAATAGGACTCAATTAAAAGCCCAGTTAAGCTTTGCAGTGAAGAAAGGTCTGGCAGCTGAAGACGTTTACGCACTTCAGGATAGAACATAAGGGCGCAAGTATCACATTAAATGATCAGCATAGATTTCAGTAGTAAACATGTACTTTAAGATATTCTGCAACTTGAACACCTTGCTGCCTATTTTTCACAATTCATTTTATACACAGTAAGTATAAAGACGAGGCTCTGAGCAACCTGATCTAGTTGAAGATGTCCCTGCCCACAGAAGGGGGGTTGGACTAGATGACCTTTAAAGGTCCCTTCCAACCCAAACTATTCTATGATTCTATGATTCTAACTTAGGGGAGAGAGTGCTCAGTCCAATAACCTTTTAAAACGAAAGAAGCTTTCCATTGGTATCAATGGACTTGAACCAGGCCCTTAAGAAAAAAAAACAAACAACCACCACCACCAAAAAGCCCTAATTCAGCAGATTTACAAGAAACTCCATATCATTTATRTAAAATTCTTCTGTACATAGAACAAATTGCTCTTGATCAGAATGCAAACTACATAATATGYTAATTATTGCTATTCTAGTTAGATTATATTAATCTTCAACAATTTAACAGTTTATATATGAAGTTGTGGTTGGTTTGTGGGGTTTTTTTGCCTGTATGTATTTTTTTATTTAAATTGGTTTACTTATAACCTTCATAGTCATTAAGAAAAGTAGAAGTAGAAAAGTACAAGAATTTTGAGATTTATATTCCTTTGGAATGTGAAATATTCATGGTTTTGTTTCCATCTTTAATTGGAATAAAATGTCAAAATATTGAAAATTTGTGATTTAAAATAAATCAAATTTTAAAAGATGGAAACATCCTTGTTTCTTTTCAAAACATTTGAACATTCTATATAATTTCATTCCTGCAATATTTTTTTTTTGTTTTGAACTACGCTAACACTAAATGTTAATGGTGGTTTATACAAGACATAGTTCAGCTATTTTCTCATGCATAACACAAAATAAAGACCATTATTTTATCAAAGATATAAATTCTGTATTTCTTATATACCTAAGAAGACTACCATGGCTACACAGCATCACTAATTCAGCAACTTATTTTTAATTTCTTTGCAAGAGATTATACGAGACTGAGAGCTCTTTATAGTGTCCAGTGAAGACAATAGAGTCCCATTGATGGCAATGGTTTTTGGATGAAATTCTAACCAGTCACTTGGAGAGGAGAGGACATGAATTCTCAGATGTCTTTCTGAAATCTCTCCCATACAGAAGAAACTGCTTGAGATCATCTCATGAATTATAGCAGTTCCAATAATAAGTGCTGGCCCTGCTTCAAAAGACAAAATTTTGGAAGACAATCTGTCTCTCACAATGTGCTTAAACTCATTTTTCAGTAGCTGGTGCCAAGCAATCTATTCCACATAAATTGAATTGAAGTTCTCCAAGGAGATTTTCTGTTCAGGTTCCCTAGAGATTTCGTAGTTGCCGGCACAGTCCATGTCAAATTTACAGAGGAGGGAAAGACAGCCAAGTATGAACTTAGCTGGTCTTCTTAGAAACATATTAGGGAAAAAAAAGTTTTTCATTCAAGTTCCTTGCGACAATTCAGCCTCAGAATTATGAAAATTCAGCACGGGGATGTGAGAGACAGAAGTATAAGAGAATTCTAAATCCTTGTGAACTCTGTTTCACCATCGCAAATTCCCTGTCGTCTTATCCCTCAGTAAATTGCTCCTCTCTGTCCTCTCATTTTTCTGCACCTTTAGTAGACATAACACCTTTCCTCCACTGCACCTTGCTCTGCTTTGTTCCATTTCAGTCTTACAGTACATATTGCATGGTTTCAAACAGGAGTAAAATTCTCATCCCTGTATCCATCATTCAAATTCTTTGCTGACGAAAGACGAATTTGTTAATTTCTTATGATTAATTAGCTAATGTTTGCATTACATTTAAAACATAAATAACTGTGTCCTTCAGGTGCCAAGTGTTCCACTTCTGCAATTATTTATGCAGAGTGCCCCTGAATTTTCTCAGAAAAGGCACATGGTGTTTCTTTGTGCAGCCCATCTAGACAACATTATCAACTGTTCAAAGACATTTTTATGCTTTGTTCCTTGTTGGAACCAGTCCATACATGGAAGCACAGCACTATAAGAGGTTCAGAGGCAGCTTACATCTTCTCCCAGTCTATGTGTCTATCTAAAAGCTTTAGATAGTGCAAGGACTGATCCTTCTTCAATCCCTTGGAAAGCAAACTCTCCTAAAATAAAATATAAAGCACTAAACCTGTATCTTAGCTGTACTTTTCACTGGGCTGTCAGCTGATCAGTCATAATCATTTTTGTGTCAACTTCCCTACATTTGATGCATAATGTCTCTTGAAAAAATCTGTAAATTAGTATAATACCTCCATGCCAGCATGATATAACTACTCATGACTGCACAGGTGCTTTTTTGAAACTACTAATAACAATACTATGGTCAATTCTTGATGCTGACAAAATATATTATTTAAATTGATTTAAAAAGTGCTAACCAAATACAAGCTCTAATCCAGCAAACGGTTCTGTGCAGATAAATCCTGATTTCTGCAAAACCCGGGAAGGAAGGAAGAACCTTTGAGCTTAGGGAAGCTGGCAAAATCAGAGGCACAGTACATATCTCTGATACTATTTTGGTACACCACCTTGTTACTTCCATGCACACAGGCTAAAATATCATAAACTAGTTCTGTAAATGATACAAGTTCTGGTAACTTTCATAATTATTGGTCAATGCTGTACTCAGGACAATGCATAGCAAATCAGAGACATACACATGACCAGGCTGTTAGCACTCAAGACTGATCAAGTGTGAATGAACTTCACTAGAGAAGCCAGGTAGCTGCCCTTCGCTGGGGTAATCAGCTCAGACACACTGCCATGTGAATCCTGCAAACCAGTAAACACAGTACTATGATTGCTAATAACAGGTCATAGGCTTTGTGCTAGGCTAACAAGGGCTTCAGGATTTGTTATGCTTTGTCTTGTTTTGGCTTGCCTGGAACTTTGTTCAGCTTGTTTACCTGCAGCAGCAACCACCTAATGACCAGGTAGTTATTGCCTAATTGCTTTTAGTCTTGCTTAGCTTTGTATAATTGTGTGGTGTAATATCTACTGTTAAGAATTTTGACACAGATGTGAATAACAAGTAGATACGCTGTGTACAATGAACTGTCTATGACCACAGAATAATGATGAAGCATAAAGGAGTACAGGCAAGAGGTGATAGCAAAGGCCTTGAAGGCGAGAGCAGAGAGTGGTACTAGAGGTCCCAGGCATATCAAAAATTCACCAGAGGCTGGTTACTGATAGTAATGCAAACTTAGGAATTGGGAATATGCAGTTCCAGCAAAGGAAGACGATCTCTGCTATCCTGAACAACTTCCCAGTGAATATCTCAGGATGCTCACAGCTCATCTTAACATTGCCCCTGTCGTGGTTTAGCCCCAGCCAACAGCTAAACACCACACAGCCACTTGYTCGCTCCCCCTTCCCCCATGGGATGGGGGAGAGAATCAGAAAAAAAAACCAAAATTCATGGATTGAGATAAAGACATTTTAATAGGACAGAAAAGGAAGGAATAATAATAATAAYAACAACAATAATAATAATGATGATGATGATGATAGAATATACAAAATAAGTGATGCACAATGCAATTGCTCGCCACCCACCGACCGATGCCCAGCCAGTTCCCKAGCAGCGGTCGCTGCTCCCCAGCCAACTCYCCCCAGCTTATATACTGAGCATGACATCATATGGTATGGAATACCCCWTTGGCCAGTTTGGGTCAGCTGTCCTGGATGTGCCCTCTCCCAGCTTCTCGCTGGCAGGTCATGAGAAGCTGAAAAGTCCTTACCTAGTGTAAGCACTACTTAGCAACAACTAAAACATCAGTGTGTTATCAACATTCTTCTCATACTAAATCCAAAACACAGCACTACACCAGCTACTAGGAAGAAAATTAACTCTATCCCAGCCGAAAGCAGGACAGCCCCCCACCCCACACACTGAAACCACTGACCTTAGGACCCAGAGGAGCAGTGAAATGGTGAGCATAACTTCAGAGAAAAGGGAGAGTTCACCAGAAGGGGGTGTTTTTGTAAATTTAGCTTTAATATTGTTAAGGAGATTTAGTTTGTATTAAGTAGATGACTTGGACTGTGGGTGTTGGTATCCAACATCCATTGAATGTTACAATGTAACTGACCAGTAATAATAACAGTTCATAGTATTTTAGCTACAGTTAAAACTTTTGATTATGCCAACAATGAATTCCTGGCTTCACTGTAAGGTGCCTCCCTTTTGAGAGTAACACCACATAGTCACCTGGGCTGGAAAATAGGCCTGGTGAATGCATGGCTACCTGCAACCATCCATTTACATCCTACAACATGCTCATCTATATTAACTGCAAAGTTTAATAACTTTGCCTCATCCCTCTCTATTCACTAACTGCCTCCTCTCTCCATATACTAATATACGCCAACACAGTTCCTCAATCAGTGGGGTGGACATACACAGACATCAGTGCGTTCACATTCAAACACAGAACCAACTCACTAGAGTGCACTTAAAGAAACCAGTGGCATTCCTCTCCATCTGCAAAGATGTCCCATAGGAATAATCAGAAAATACAAACTTTCAGTATCAGTATATTTTCACAAAACTATACAATGCTGATGAAACTTCATTTGCTAATGAAAAGCTCTTTTAGCCAAGAGACAGTGAACAGCCCTCATATTAAGCTCGGGGGGAGAAGGAAAAATAAAATAAGTAAGAAGAACAGAGAACAAGTAAATGCTTTTTCTGTTGTGCCACATAGATTATTTCAGGGACTGAAGAAAACATTTATAGTTTTCTTACTGTCAGGGGCCAAATGCAGGGTCTCTCGCCACCTCTCCCACCAGATATGGTAAGGCAACAGGATACCTCCTGCCTTTTGGCATTGAGCCCTGCACGGACACAGTGGGCACTGTGCCTCCACTTTCACCGTTAAACATCACTTAAATGTTGATGGCAGCATTTCTTCTAAAGCATTGACAAAGGATATATAAAATTATCCTGCAGGTGGGCTGCCATTGGTTTGACTGTCTTGACTTATGCATACATATAGTGCAGTTAGTGCTATGTATGCACCTCATGTACGTGTATCTCAGCTAAATTTAAACTAGGTAAGAAGCTGTTGCCAGCGTAGCTGCAGCGACAGAGGATTCGGCACAGACTGCAACAATTCACTACCAACAGCATCAGGAGCTTTGGGCTACCATGCCCAAGATGTCAGCTTGGCTTCTGTTTAGCCTATACTTTATCTCCCACAGCTGCAGTCACTTCAGAGACAAGAAGAAAGAGGTACTCAGAATCTATTTATAGTGTGTAAAGGTTTTGCCTAAGGATAGGGATCTCCGGTGAACCTGCAATAAAATACATGTTGGTTTAGCAGTTTAGTGCAGGTCAGTTGTAGGTCATTGTTGGGGTGGGGGGAAGTTCCTGACCTACTGATCTGACAACATTAAGACCATCTGTAGCTGGAGAAGTGAGGTTGTGATAGTTCAGCTAACTTRTCTTATCTGCATATTTAAAGAAATAAAAGTTAGTTATTAAAATGTTAAATATATTAAAATTTATTTAGCTACTGCATACACATAACTAAAAGCATTATTCTTTGATATATATGATGGGTTTAATTAGGGTAACCTAATTTCATCAAGACAACTATAAAGGATCTGGTGAGGGCCATGGAAGCATGGCTTTACCTGCTTCAGCTACTTAAATTGGTTTTGCTTTTATCTTTGAGAGAGTTATTGTAGATATTTACTTCTTATGAAAAAATATGATAATCTAAATCAGCATCTGGTTATCAAGTTAAGGAGTTTTCTTCTTTATAAACAGGAAAGATGGTAATATTTCAGAGTTCAGATAGCCTTTCAAGAGAAGTGGCCTAAGTCTCACCCTATCTGAAACAGTTCTCCTGGAACATGAAACCTAGGATACAGAGTCTCATCCTTTTGCCCTAGTACAATACTTCAGTGGGGTTACTCCAAATTCACACTGTTTTAAATAAATTAAAAATGAGATCAAAATCAAGTTATCAGATGTATCAGAAGCTTTTTTTTCTTTATTTTTAGTAAGTAACCTTGTTCTTACTGATTTAAGAAACATCATAATGATGTTTGTTCACACTAATCATGCAGTATTATTCACCAATATTATTTTTAACACTGTAACTTAAATAYAAATTCTTGTCACAGAGTATTCAGAACTGGAACAATAATGGTGAGCTGCAGAATATGTTATTTAGTTCTACAATTGGATAAGGGCATGACAGTTTCTTGTGTGAATTTTCTGACACATAAGTATAAAGCCGGAGTTCTGCTAACTACCACAAATGTGATTTTGAAAGTTACTTTCAATTAAATATCATGCAGGTAGATCTCACTGTTGATGGAAAAAATCAGGGTCAGACGGAAGAAGTAAATATATTTAGAATACAAATACAATAATTGCCTTTTTTTTTTTTTCTTTCTCATTTTACTCTTCACTGACCTCAAACAGAAAGGTAAAGATCACTGAAAATATTTGATTGCATTTTTCAAGAAAGTCCAGTGATGCTTTTTAATAGTTGAGATCTTTGGAAGTTATGAAAATTGAGGCAGAAATCATGACAATGAAACCCCATGAAAAGTTATATAAATACAGGAGTCACTAACCATAAAACTTAATTGTTTAAAAAGAAGCCTCACTTAAAAATAAAATAGGCGCCCCAGTGAACTCAAGTATTTCCCATATTCCTTGCACTTTTAATGTTTTATTGAAAAAAAAACATGAAAACTTGGAAACATCTAAATTGAAATTCAATGACTATCCACTAGGGAGACCAAAGGTTAATCTTCAAATTACAAAGGGGAGATCATCACAGCTAACATTAGATGTCTACAGTTAGACATGTCCAATTCTGCTAGTCATCCTATGCTCCTTTTGTAGTCTGTAGAAGAGAAACAGGTTTGCGGATGTCATTTTCTTTTTTCCTCTTGTTCTCTTAATCTTCTTCAATGAAATTTCTCTGAAGGGGTATTTTATTTCTCTACTAATTCCAGCATAGCAGTCTCTAATTAAATTAGTAGCTCTTGGGCAACAAGGACTTAAAGTGTCAGCATTAAGTTTAAAATTGTCATGCATCCTGTATGAAGGGTTACACTTCTCACGAAGTTTCACATTAAGTGAAAAATATGAAGAGAAAGGAAGATAGCTGGGTCCACAGAAGCACCAGAGCTGACGTAAATAGGTATATGTCATGTTCATCAGCTGAATGTAATTATTCTGAGACCTGTCCCACTCAATATGAAAATAGCATAGGGCTGCAGTATGAACAGCCCTTCCAAATGGCCTCTCCTGTCAGACAAATGAGGGAAACATATAGTCTATTGTCCTGGTTTCGGCTGGGATAGAGTTAATTTTCTTCCTAGTGCTGTGTTTTGGATTTAGTATGAAAAGAATGTTGATAACACACTGATGKTTTTAGTTGTTGCTAAGTAGTCTGCTAGCCAAGGACTTTTCAGCTTCCCATGCTCTGCCAGGTGCACAAGAAGCTGGGAGGGAGCATAGCCGGGACAGCTAGCCCAACTGGCCAACGGGGTATTCCATGCCATGTGACGTCATGCTCAATATATTAATAGGAGGCGTGGTCCAGGAAGTAGCAATCGCTGCTTGGGTATCGCTCAGCGGGTGGTGAGCAGCTGCATTGTGCATCACTCATTTTGTATATTCTAYCATTATTATTATTATTATAATTATTTTCCCTTCCTTTTCTGTTTTATTAAACTGTCTTTATCTCAATCCACGGATTTTGCTTTTTTTTTTTTCGATTCTCTCCCCCATCCCACTGAGGGGCGGGGGGAGTGAGYGAGCGGCTGTGTGGTGTTTGACTGCCTGCCGGGTTAAACCACAACAGTCCTTTTTGGCGCCCAACGTGGGGCACGAAGGGTTGAGATAACGACATATCTGACCTGACCTGTTAAAACAGATTTGTTATAAGCATTCATTATATCAGTTTAGTAGTTGCTGGTCACAATGGTTGGTTGGTTGGTTGATTTGCTCTCAGAGTTGTTGGATCTGTTTTTGGAGTTGCGTTATGTAACACCTTACTGGCTGTATATACTGCTTATCAGTGTTTTCGTGCTGTTTATCACCTCTGGGAGATAGATTAAGGTTATTGCATTGCTATACTGTGTAACACTGGCTTATATTATGATAAGATTATTGGTCATGAGATTGTACTCAGCATTGTCATCATCGCTGTACTTCTGGAGCTATCTCTTGGAAACTATTAGTAACTACACTTTTTACCTCTTCTCCTTGGAGAGCCAACCTATGGGGGAGACACCTTCCTTCACCTTCCCCTTCTCCTCCAGGCTGATTACAGTAGCTCTTGAGGATTTTGAATATCCTTGGGATGTTCAAACCACCATGTTCCTATTGCTATGTCTCCTGAATGTGTTTCAGGCCTTGTTTAAGGTTTAACAACTATTTAAGAAGATCACCCAGAGATCTGCCCCAAGGCTGGATAGTTATGAGTGGCAGGGTGTGTGGGATAGCATGGGCAAATGCCTAGGACGGTGGGCACCCCCAGTGTTTTGGAAMTTCACCCCYGAACAAGTGCARAAYCCTGAAAAATTAGTAGAATATTTGAAAAAAGTATGCTGTCACYCTGGCAATTCCAGAGRGACACAGATCCCTGCAATGTGCTGGGGCCTGGCCCATGCCTACCGAGCCCTGTTCAACACTATTCAGAACCCTCAAGGGGAAAAGAAGGTCTCCGGATCTGACGACAAGGCGACGGCCACTGCGGCTGCTCCAACCCCCGCAACGGCCACTGCGGCTGCTCCAACCCCCGTGACGGCCACTGCGGCTGCTCCAACCCCTGCGATGGCCACTGCAACTAAACCATAGGACCCACCTGTGATGGTATCAATTGCCCATATACACAGGAAGAAATCTTGGAAGCGGAAGTCAGCTCGTTTAGAAAGGGATGATGGAAAAGCAGGGCCAT
>JAYKAV010003381.1:0-10086 GCA_035582835.1 Phoebastria nigripes
CTTCAGTTAGGTCTGAAGTTTCTCATGCCTTTTTAAGGCAAACAAATGTTACTCGAGTTTAGGCCATATAGAGTGTACTGGTGCAATCTACCACAGAATATCACACTGACTGCTAATATGCTGATTAACCTCTATAGTAAAGTAGGCCATGGAGGGTTTGTTTCACTTCTACAAGATAAATGTTTGGTAACCAAATTTCCTGTATGCCACTTGCCAGCTATTCCGCCTTTTCTTTCTTCCCCGCCATGGCTACACAACAACTTGTCATTAGACTATATTTCCCAGCATAACCACTTCAATTCACATTTCCGGCTGTTTCTTTTATTTAAAAATATTATGGGGCTTTCAGTTAGTCAGATGAGAAACCTGTATTTCAAACAATGAGTCTGTAAAGCCATAGCAAGTGGCAGAATTTGTCCTCCTATGTTACAGAGCTTAATCCCAAACCTTGCATTATTCACAGATAATTTAAACCATTCTGTTCTTTTCAAGTTGGATACAGTCCTTGATAGCTGTTGGACAAAAGCTGATGACATCTGTAACCGCTAGACAGCTCTCTTCTCTTTAACAACCAGAGAATTATAATGCATTTATGAAAAAAGTCAAACATTCAGCATGTACTAGGTTTTTCTACACTGTTTCTAAAGTACTGCTCTACAATTTAAAAGTTAATTCTTGTATCATTCATTTCATCTTTATCTATTTGCCAGCTCAAAGGTTAAATGAAGCAACAATCATGTAACGTTCCTTTAAATCATAATAATTTGAAAAAGGAAAACATATGGGGTAGTGAAAAAAGAGGCATAGTCTCAAGCTATCTCTTAAA
The DNA here is from genome assembly GCA_035582835.1 of Phoebastria nigripes. NCBI lineage: Eukaryota > Metazoa > Chordata > Aves > Procellariiformes > Diomedeidae > Phoebastria > Phoebastria nigripes. The sequence goes on from JAYKAV010003381.1 coordinate 827, forward strand.
CTATGAAAATATTGTCAAATAGCCATTACTGTCATGCTTATTTGTGAACCCAAAACTCCCAGACAATTAATGACCTAGATATTGTAACAATTATTTCTCTTCTAAAATGGTTTTTGAAAGCTGTGACAAAAAATCCAGAATGAGAAAGTACTAATAATCAAAATGCACATTTGCTTTGGGTTTACTCACTTCCTCCTCTATCACTTCTTCTCCTGTATGAACTTTAATAGAGAAGTCCCTAAATGACTGGTTTAGAAACAGAAAAGCTCCAAAGGAAAGAATGCCAAAAATCATGGCCAGAGGCAGACTTCTGTTGAGACCTCAATATTAATGTGCAGAAAACACAGGATGACTATCTAATCTTAGTTCTGAAAATTCTGCCCATGGTACTTCAATGTGAGTAGTTCCTGTTCTTACAATTTAACTGAAATGTGCTTTGGTGAACGAGATTGACTCAATTCCTGCAATTTAGGCACTGATAACAAAGGCCATTATCCAGCAGCACCCGAACGTTTCATGTGGAAATTCCATGTATCTTCATTGGTAAACAAAAGCATTTTTTTCTCCATTTCAAATACAATCCTGAATAGTGAAATAATAGCTTAAAAATTGCAATTATTACTCACTGAGATTCTGCAAATGCTGGTGTCTCAATTCCCTTTTTCCATGGAACTACCAACTAGACCATTGTCTTTCTCTATCCAAATAATTGACAGTAAGGACCTCGTCAGAAATGATCGCTTGTATCATCCAGTTTCTACACTTCATTCTGCAGAATTACTCCTTTCCTGTATAATTTTCACTGATGTTTAGCTAGCTCCCAAATGGCTCACAGAGTTCACTTAGCTTAACTAGCTTCAGTTTCTTCCAGAATCCAATTGTTTGAGCAAAATCATTTTCCTGATATATAGCCCAAACTTCTCTTTTTTGTGTTTGTATGTGAAATACGAGGCCAGAAGAAATACTGCATTTGTGAGTACATATAGTGAGAGACAGAGACATAGCAAAATGCCTGCAGAGGAGAAACAACAGCTCCAACAGCTGAGCTGAGAGAAGCTAATTCACTAATATTTCAAGAATGTGTCACCCAAAAGCACTGCAAAATAAATAAACCATCACAACTAATATACTCTGCTATTGCTCTGTCCATTCCCGGTACCAAGACCTTTTTTCTCAAAATTCTCTCGTAAGAAAAGTAACAAAACTTAGTGTGACTCAAATGTATTTACATATGAGGCCAACATTATCTGTAGGCTTTAAAGCTCCTGTTTTGTTGATCAGCAAGCCTGTGGATTAGCTAGTCCATAAACTACTATATTTCTTTTCACTATTTAAATACAGCATATGTCTGGGTTCGGTGCAGTGTTTCTTGAAATAAAATTTACCTTGACTTTACTTGGTTTTAAGAGCAGGAATTTACTGCTGAGTTGTTGCAAAATTTGTTCTACGATACTTCTTGCTTTGTTCACAAAAATCAAAGAAAGAAAGGATAGCAAGGACTTTTGTATGAAAAAAAGACTCCCCGATGCACATTAGTGGGAATGCCATTTATCACTGTAAAAAAAATAGTGCTGTGACAGGAACAATCGCAGGCCCCAGTTTCAGTGTATGTGTAGTGGTTTAGGTATAGTTGGTCCTGTCTCGAGTGGGGTTAGCTCCTGTCCTGTTTTAATGATTCTATGGTGGTACTTTAACGTTTACCTTATTTTCAACATGGGGAACTGCAGCACTGATCATCTAGACAGATGAAGATCAGCGCCCATCATACGTTGCTGGGGTTATCTTCCCACAAACTATTGATCTACTTTTGTCACTCTCAGGACTTAGAGTACCATTTTCCTATTCGGCAAGGCAACACTAGCATTCATTATAAGCATTTACACCAGCAGCAGCCATTTTTGAGAGACATCAAGATCAATTTTTGATGGATTAGCTGCAATATTAGATCAGATGCAGAATGTTTAAAGTTTAAAAGTATTATTCCACTGTGGTCTTGCAATACATTGTAACAATACATTGTTGCAATAATTTCTCCCAAATTCCATTAGGGATGTGGTTATAAAATATTTCTAATTAGAAGTGGGAATATATGTCAGAGTCACTGTATCTAGCCAGCTTGCGTTCTCTCAGACATACCAGCAGAGAAGGTTGATTTAATATAGTAGCCTCTTCTCATTACAAATCCATGCTTGTCATAGAGGTTTCTTACAGTGACAGACGGACTTGGACAACAATGCAGCCAAACATTAAGTTATGATTTTTCGTATTTGACATGTCTTCATTTCCTCTTCCTTACCCCTGCCCCCTCAGGGATTCTGCAGATCCAGTAGGAGGGTGCTCACCTGGAACATAAAACCCAGGGCCTCCACCTACGAACTCTATTTATTGATTGCTCTTCCGTGACAGCTCTGAGRGTGGTTGTTTAAATTCCACCCCCACCACTAAATTTCTTCTTTGTATCCTTACTCTGTCCGCGCTGCTGTGTCACTCCCTTTCCTGGCTTTCCAAGCTGCCTTTCTTGCCCCCCCACAAAAGCACATAAGAGGTAACAAGCACAAGCTGCCGCCCTTGCTCAGCATTTGATCATGCCCCTTCCCCATTCAAATCCACCTGCCAGATGCTCATCTGCTACCACATAAAATTTGTCCCGCTTCAAAACCTGACACGGCTCTTTCCCCCACTATTTATACCAGTCGTCAARCTTTGCACTGGCCTGTCCCTCCCGATCCATCACCAAGCATCACCCTGTCCATCTGTTTGTCACACTGTCATACAACCATTCCACATGTCTTTCCCCACACAGAGCTCATGCAAGACACACAAGTGTCTTTTAAAGACTCATCTCTGCTCTGTGCCGAGCAATGACTAAAATGGGCTTGTAAAGGGCATCTTGTTTTCCTTCTCCCAAGCTAACCCCTCTTCTCCTCTCTCTGCCCTCAGGCTGGAAACACCTCAGAGCCAGCATCAGAATAAGGATGATTCCACAGACCCTCACTGAGGGCAAGCGTGCTACTGCACTGGGCAGAATCAGTCATATACACAAATTTATTTCTCCTTCACACGCAAAATGTTTGCAAGATCAAAACATATACTTCAGAATTTGGCCCAACAAAATATTGCCTTTTCGTAGCATTCCTTCTGTTTTTAAGTTTTTTCCAAGGGCACCACATCTTGCACTCACAAGCTCTACAGAAAAATGGTGAATGTGACCACATCACATCTGCTGAGACCTGCCAGTACCTTTACGAAAGCACTGTGTCAAACATAAGGAATTAAATTTGAGACCAATCCTATATTATACTTTTTTTTTCTTTTCCAAAGTACAGTGCAAACCATGAATGAGGATGGCACATCAGCTACAACTTAGTTTCATTCTCTGGTTTACTCTCCCTGAAGAGGGAAGATCAGAGCAGACAAAGATTTTATTAACTTCAATTGATTGTGGCCTTCAGTGAAAAATGGATACAATAAAAAAAATAAAACCAACAACAAAACCCAAACACGAAAGAAGGCAGCAATCTGAATATAGTAAAATTCTGGTTCCACAGTAAATTAAGGGACAGAAGTCTAGTACACTTCAAGATGTGTAACTGCTATCCATGTGGAAGCCATTCAATTAGATACCACCCTCCTGGTAGGAAAGCACTGAAGCCCCATACTCTTTGCGGCTTTTCAGTGCAGCAAATAGGCAAACAGTCACCAAAAGGATGCACAAGACAAAGGGAAAGCTTCAAAACGGACACAAACCATGCTTGTTTGCCATTTTATGTTCAAGAAATGTCAATATTGTACTCCTTAGATAGGAGTAGTCTCTGTCATGCCTTCTAAAGAAAAGAAAAAACCAACTAAAACCCAAACCGCAGCATCTAAGGATGTGAAAACGTTTGCTATAATGCATTGCTTTGTTCCTGAACAGTGCTTCCTTAACTGGAAACTGTGTTTCCCCTCCAAAGCCCATCTTTATGTTGTGCATGGTGCTGTCTGCTGCAGCATATTGTCATCCTAACTGAAGGAAATTCATCAATATTGGTCCATGCACACAATCGCCGTTCTAAAAGGTGATCACAGTTAGTAACTCATGCAAAATAAAGTAACAAGATAATTACAACCTTACTTCAGGATATAAAATGATCATGTAAGGACTGGAGAATGGGTTTTCTAGCTCTCTGGTCTCCAAGACTGTGGCAAAATCATGCTCTGGGATCTCCAAGTTTTCACCCTTACAAAGCATGTGCTCAGATTTGCTAGCAGATGTGAACCAACAACAAACCAAACCAATTTTTTTTTTCTCCTCTTTGTAAACATGCCTGAAATAATAACCAGTGAAAGTAAACTACCCCATTGGACAATTTTTGAATGCATATACCTAGGTTATTGTTAATGCAACAGCCTTTAGCATACTGAGAATTACACAACTAAAAACTGTAAGTTAGTTTTTAATAGAATAAATGATCTGGAGTTAATAATGGTAAGTAAACAAAAGAAAAAAAAGCAGAACAAGCTACTGTACTGAATTTATTGCTTTCATAATGCATAAAGGAACTCCATTTTTTAAAATGTAAACAATGCTGGCACAAAACATCTATGTCGTAGTGTCAGAGGCATACAGAATTCAGTGGCCTGTCTACAAAACTGGGTCTTACCTTGTCGTGAAATAAAGCTGTCCTTAGCTGTGGGGTCAAACAAGAATTTAGTACTTTAGTCCATTACCTGGACTGAGGGAGCAAAGATGTAAAAAGAGACAAAGTTCCTTTCTATTAGGCAACAAGTGCTGTCTGTGATTAAGGAGRTGACACTGAGATAGCCAAACAGCTGGTACAGGATGAGACTGAGACTGCAAATTATTGAAATCAATGGATGTTACAGGTGTGCAGCATCCTGACAAAACGAGCATTTTTCAAGCTTTCAAGCACAAAACAGTTTCAAAAGCATCCAAGTAGTTCCAAGCACATGAAAGTGAACCGTGTCATACGTGTTTTAGTCTTCAGGAAAACAAAACACCTTTTTTAAAAACAATGGACTCTCATGGATTCTTTGCAAGAGCTCCATAAGGGGAGGTCCAAAGTATGCTTCACGACTAAAACTAACAGAATCAGCTATTCCCAAGGTTGATATAATGTTAGTCCTCTCCTTTGACTTAAGCGCTCATATCTTTCAAATATATGCAGATTATACTCATATCCCATTGTTTGGATAATACTTAGCCTTTAAATTGTTTTCACAAATCAGTTCCCTCAGTCTCTAAATAATTTTGGGGTTTGCCCTTGAAATTTCAGAGCTGCAGTAGAAAATTTTCAAAGCAATTCTGAAAATTGTAAGTATCAATGAAATTAGTAAAATGTTTAAGAGAGAGAAATTACCTTTTTTCTAGAGGGAGTCCCAATACACAGAGTAGCTATTCTTTTGTGACATAAAACATCACTTGCAGTTCCTCTGCTGTGATTGCAACTGAAAGCACAACACAGTACTTAGTGCAGCTATAATAGAAATGGTTAATTCCATTTGCAAGTCACGAAACAGTTTGGTTTTCAAACAAAACAAACTTTATCAAGAAACCAGAGCCATTACATTGCAAGAGCCACCAAATACCCATTATTAATTGTATAGAATTATATCATCAAGGCCTTGTTTAAAGTTGACCTCGGCCCAGCCAGTGCAATGTTTTGCTTTGTTTGCACATACCACTTCTGCAAGTCTACTAAGTCTGGTCTCACAAACTATGAGTCTGTGCCCAAAGCAAACGGCAAATTTCATATCTGTTTATAAAGTATAAAAAGGAGGACCCAGGGAACAAATTGGTAGTCACTGCGTAACAAACAATAACCCCTTTTGTCCTCAGTATGCTGACATGTCTTTATAAGCACCCCCTTCTTTTTGAGGAAGGCCAAAACCAATGCCCTGAAGACCCAGAGGGAGTGTGAATATAATGCCAGAGAAAAGGGGTAGATAATGGCAAGAATTTTTTCTATAACATTTTTATCATATCATTTATGAGGCTTTTTTGAATTAATTAGGTAAATTTGACTGGAGTAACAAAATATTAACTAGACTAATGGTTCAACTCGTGATATGTTGCCTTTTGCCTGTAACAAGATTTTGAGTGTAACATCACATAGGAGTGCTATAGTTATCTCTTAAGAAAACAGGTAAGTCAAAATGCAACACATTTCTTCAGTTAAATATTTGAAAGGTTAATTTCTAAGATGTATCTCTCCTTTTTTCATTCAACATCTTCTGGCAATCAAATCCCAGTACCTCACACCACTAAAAGTTTTATAACATTTTCTGGACAGCTGTGGTTGACGTAAGAATTTCTCATCATATCATAGTAGGTGTAAGAAAGCTCATTTGGCATAATTTGTCACCTGAGAACGTGAAAATAGGTCACATTAATAAAAGAAAGTGTGAGATCCTTACCACGCATTCTGTCAGCCAGCGGCTTGTACGAAAGCCCTATAAACGCAACATGAGTACATCCAGACAAAAAACCATGGGCAGTGGAACTGCAGCTATCAATTATTTAAGGAAAGTCTGCCTGGAGACAGCCATGCCAAGCACCTGAATCCACTTTAATGGTGGAAGTGGACACATATGCTTGRGGACTTCAAATCCTTTATGAGTAACACTCACTTATGATATATGAACAGAGAGCAAACTTTAAGGAAGATTGCAGTAAGTGTGTGGTGTTTGGGGGAGTGCGCAGTTCAACCGCCTTCGCTCAGCCTGGCTGCGTTGTGGCTGCTATTGTTTAGCAATGCAGGACCTAGTTCAGTTTGTTGCTGCACAGATGAAAAGTCAGGACTTTCAAGTGATCTGGCATAAATTAACATTTCCATATCACAGCTGCTTGCTTTAATAGTACTTACATTAAAAGGCCTAATGAAAAATTAAGTGAATAATGTTGCATGCTGGAAAAAGTACTCCTTTTGACAAACTGATTAACTAGAAAGCCTCCACCCGCACTTCTTGGATGCATTCCCAGGAAAATCTCTTGTGTTCCTGCTATTCCTCATCCTAGATAAATAAATGAATACAAAACATTACTCAAATATGGAGAAAGTTGTTTTCAACAACTGATAGGAAACGTTTTGATAACAGTGTACTTGGTGTTAAAAATACACATATCTCAGCATTTACAGAAAAAACACCATTTCTCATGCTATATCTGCTCTCAGCTTAACAGAACACTTCAAAGTCCCCTATTCATTTGTGAAAAGCAGCAGAATACATAATTCTGCAGAAAACTTTACTCCTAAAATAATTTTTTTTTCTTCTACCAATATTCCTTCACAATAACTTGTGAAGTTTATGGAAAAGAAGAATTTAATTTTGAGTAAACATAGTTTGAAAATATTCAAATCAATTCACACCTGTGCACTTTTATAGGACATAAATCTTTCGAGTTTTTTTTCCATGAGGTATCATACTTGTTACCTGGAAGCACAAACTGCATTGACAGTTGCTCTGAAAGGCAATCTACATCAGTCAAAGCAAAAGGAAACACCACACATAGACTAACAAATTGTAATTACAGAAACTTGTAGGCAAAAGCTGCGCAAGATAGCAATAGGAAAAAAAAAAGTGAGACAAAAAAGGATTTAACAGGAAATGAAAGAGGAAAGACTAGAGAAAAGGAGAAGAAAGAAAAGTGAACGCTTAGAAGAAAAGAGAGCTCTGGCAATTTACAAGCAGAACGCCTGACAAGAGAGAAGCAGAAAATTTGGCAGCAGAACTTGAGAGAAAAGCCCCAGTGGGACTGAGACTGGGAAGAAGGAAGAGAGGCAGAGAGAGAAGGAGAGGGAGAGATGAGTTGTAGTGTTGTCTGGCCATAACACAAAAACCTTCCCAGCCACATGTGTTGTCATGGCTAGCAGTCAATGCAGATAAATACAACTCCAGAAGATATGTCCATGCAACACAGTTTGTGGGGTAAAAGCATCTGCAGGTCTTCTAGGAGAACCTAAATTAAGTTAAAACATGAGGGTTTTATTATGATTATGTCCCTAATTTTAGCGCTGTAACAATGGTCTAGGTCTGTATGACGGTCCTGCTCTTATTCTGGTACAATTATTGTCATGCTCGTTCACCACTCCCTGCTCTTCTGTTCATCACTGGCATGGCCGGAGTAGCCAGATGCAGACTCTCTGCTGTGCTGCCATTAACTCGTTCAGCATACTGGAATCTAAGATGCCTGCTTACATAAAATGATCTAGTGGGTACTTTGTCACGCTAAAATGCACAACAGCAAAACTGGTATGCAACGGGTTCTCAGAAGTGGAAACTGCAAAAGGTGAAGAGCACCATGATTTGGATTCCTTTACTAGAGAATTTAAAACATTCCCACCCCGAAGAGTGTACAATGTACGTAAGAGTGATCAAGCTAAAYTGCCAGGGATTAATCTGTGGGATTCTGGTACTAGCTAGCTTCATATGGTCCTCCATAGGTATGCTGAAATATCTAAGGTGTGAAGAGCTACAGGTAGTCAGTCTTTCCCTAAACACAGATGCCAGGTTTGCTTCTACTGTTATCCCTTATTCCTCTTGCTGGTGTTTCTGTTCTGTTGCTGGCAGTGTGCTCAGAGCAACCTCATCTTGAAATGCACTTTTCTTGCAAAGTTTTTTGGGCTATCCTGAGAGCATTTCTGATGAGCATTCTTCTCAGCTTGTATTGGACAATGATGCCATGTGTTGCATGGACGCCTTTGGAGGATTTTATTCCTAACAGTATTTTTTCCTCCTGTGTAGTTCAGTAGCCCTTCATTCTGTGATCTTAGGACATGCCGTTTCTCTTCGCCACAGCATAATGGTGGAAATTACATCTCCCTCTGTGTTTAGTTTGCTGAAGCTCATAAAAACATAGATGTGTTACGAACAGAACACTCCTGTAACTCCATGAGAAAGAATTGTTTTCTTCCTGGCTCCTCTTCAGCACTCAATGGTTAACAGGACCAGGCTGCCTCTTCTGAACACAAGAGAGATTAACAGAGCTCTTGGCCATGTACCACAAGRACTTCTGCCCAATCCGATTCAAGAAACGTACCGTCTTTTGCAAGGGAGAGGGGAAGAAACATTATGGTAAAGTCTTATTTGGCTCTTTTCAGGAGAGCTGACAAGCTGTTGTAGGCTGAGTGACTAGCCTGAATAAGTTGGCAAGAGAAGAACAGTGTTCTTCAAGCTTGACTCTGTAGCCAAGGCTGATGGGTAGCATAACATACTGTATAGCCTCTAGTCAGAATAAAATCCATTAAAAAAAAAAAAAA
>JAYKAV010003381.1:10116-39205 GCA_035582835.1 Phoebastria nigripes
AAAACCAAAACAAAAACCAAACCAAAACCCACAGCATGCAGTCATCAAATCTATTCATACATTCAGGACTGGCTGCATAATCAAAGGAAAATTACTTCATTGGGCTCGCTGCCCAATAATGAGCTGGAAAGGGTGAGATTTCTATTTCTTGGATTTAATTGTAGGCAATCAGGATGACATCTCTAACCCCAAAAAGCTCATGTTCCTTGAACAGTTTACGATGACCTTTTTGTTTACCACAATCCTGGAAATGTAACAACACAAAGGAAATCCAGAAAACAAATGATGCTGCCATCAAGTAGAAACTGCACATTTAAGAAGGAAGAAATTCCCTGATTTGAAACATAGCCAATGTTTTGTATTTGCAAAATTATTTTCCAGTCCACAATGTCTGTACTAGTTCAACATGCATTTGTGTTTTAACCTACATATCCTTTCATCTTATGACTATTATTTAACTTCTATTAAATTAGAGTGTTTTAGGCCAAACTTTGACTCCTTGGCTGAGGCCATACCATGAAGCAAGTGCACTCCTTATGAATGCCTACTGCCTTCCTCCATACTCTGCTCACCCTTCGAAGAAAATGGGCACACGGGCAGAGAGAAGGTGCCAGGTAGTTTCCCCAGTCAGGGGAAATATATCCCAGCACTCCTGGGACATACTTGTCTGCCTTGTTCTTAAAAATCTCCAAAGAAAGAGACTCCATAGCTCCCTTGAATAGCTGTCTGTTTCAGGAGATCAGCTCTTCCTGACATCAAAATGTCTTCTTCCTGCAAACTACTTCTTGCCCTATCCCTAGGGAACATGCAGAATCAGTCAGCACCATCCTCCTTACATCCAGCTTTACCAAAAGAGAAAAGTTGGACCAAGTCTTCTATCCTCTAGAAAACAAATCAAAATCCTCCGGTTTTTCTAAAACTCTTATTGCCCTGACACTCTCCTCTGAACTCTAACTTCTATACCTTAAATGTGCCTATATACCATATTCCCAATAAGCTTCTAGCACTACCAAGCACTGTTACACATACATTCTGACAAATCACACAACTGACATATCTGCTGACATACTCCAGAATGAAAATTACCTCTTTTCCATTCTTCTCCACAGCATATTGCCTGCTTACATGGCCCCTTTTTTACACTTGTACATTACATTTCTCCTTCCCCACCGTCATAATTTGTATTTGTGCGTTGAATTTCATGCATTTACTTAAGACCATTTCACCAATTTATCCACCATCCTCACTTTCATAGTCTGAATCATTTCAAACTCCTCCCCATCTAGACTTGCTCCACAAATGTTTTACACCAGCCTTTCCACTGGTTGTGCTCCAAGTCATTAATGAACTAGATTTTAAAAACATCCTTGGGTCCCCACCTAAAATACCGTTCCAGTTGACATCTACCTTACAGTTACGCAGTCTTGTTGCCTATGCATATTCCACTAGACCTTAGTAAAAAGTTTTAGATACCAAAGCAGATGCATCTAGTACAGGCACATAGGTGAGGTGCTGAGCAACACCGGGTGTAGTACTTTGATGTGCAGAGAACAAGCGAAGACCTAAACACGACAAAAGCGACAGCTAGATTCCCAAAGTACGACATTCTGAATGAGAACTGAAAGCAGTCAATTCTTTGATGACTACAGTTCCCCAGGTCCTCCTTTTTCTTCCCTCTTAACAGCACTTCCTTTATTTCTTATTGTCTCAAATCTCCCAAAATTGTATCAGGACTCTCTTAGTTCTTAGAGACAGTCATCAAGTTCTTACAGAGACTACTTCAGCTAATCTTTCAAGCGTTACATATTTCAAACTCCTGATGTATGCCTAAATTAGCTACCTATTCTTAAAGCTCTTTTTCAGTATTTAGTTTGCACTCTAAATTATTGGTTGTCAAAAGAAGGTTAAGGATTTTATTTATTTGCATGGTGCCAGATGAGATCAAATGTATTAAAATGAATGTTCACAACATGTAACAGTTCTTAAAATTTGATGCTGGGACCAAAACAAAACTGATAAACAAAAAAAATCTTGTTATTATCTCTTAATGAGAACCACTGATTATTTTTTTACATTTCATTTGACAGTCTTCATCTTAATTCTACATGGCAAAGTTAAATTATTCTGGTTGATGAAGATCATTCTGACTCCAAAATATACTTATTAAATGAAATTAAAGCATGGTGCTAATCAAGCGAATGAGCATGTGTTACTATCCAAACATACAAACCCTAACAATGAGATAATGACAGGTACGGTGACAGATACAAAGCATTACTATTTAAAGCTAGTAAAATGCTTTGAGCTTCCTAAAGGGAAAGAGCAATGTAGGTCTAAATCTCTACACTCTTCAGAAAGAACATCCTTTGCTTTTTAAATTGTGTTTGTTTTGTATCTCAAAAATAAGGCAACATCTGTATTGAAAACTGACTGAAGATGATAAAAGTAGTAGATTGRGAGGTTGTACCAGAGCCAGCCAAGAGCCACAGAGCTAAAAGCATGGCTCGCTGTTACATACTGCAAGGGTAGTTTTCCATTAATGACCACTAATGTTTCCGAAGTTTTGGTTATTTTCAAAACGAATAAAGAAGTCTGGATTGAATATTGTTTTCCAACTGACTTTCACTAAATCAGGATATATTTGTTAGATCTTGAGTCAAGGCAATCTTATTTATGTGTATGTATGAGAATAACACTACACAGGTAAGCAGAGCCAGCAAAGCTTGCATTTTGATGTGACGGCAATTTCTGAATTAGCTTCAAAAGTTTTGTTTTGCTCAGTGACAAGCGAGATGATTAACACCAGAACTATTTGCTTTCATTTGCATAGAACACATGGTTCTCTGGCTGAAACTATTTATAATTTTTCCTGGCAAACCTCTGACACAAAAAAAGGGCTGAAGACCTGGCAGTCCAAATCTGTATCATTTCAGGATGCAGGCTGACATAGTAACTTTGCTCTTGCTGAGCAAAAGAGATTTCTGGGCATAGCACAGGTACCTTTTTGTGGGTCTGAGGAGACGGGAAGATTTCTGTACTTGCCTGCCCTGGGTGCCTAGGAGCTTAGCCCACTGGCTGGGGTGGTTACGCAGCCTATAGGTAGTCAATGGCAGTTTACTATCCCCCAGTCATTTTGGAAAACACATTTTTCAGAGTGATACAGGTATGTTCAAGAACTCTCACAGCTTAAATTAATTTCATAGCTTTTCAAAGATGAGACATGAGCACAAGTAAAGTGGCACGTGCTCTGAAATACTGTGGATTGAACACCTGAATATATTATTTACTAATTTTGCATACCAATTACTCATGGGTTCTCTGGGGAGAGGAAGAAAAGTCAGCTTGCGTTTCACAGAAATTTAAGTCCTAGCCTTCTCCAAATATACAAGGGGAAGTTCACCCAAATATTTTGCTCCCTGAAGTACCCCCCCTTCCTGCCATTTCTTCTTTGCATGGGTTGTCCAAGGATGTAATTAAACCCAGATCTTATCATTCAGGAAAAAAACCCAGTTATATGTTAGAAAATAAGGTAGTGGGGGAGCTAGAACAGTTATTTGCATCATATTATTGTCTGAATCCTTCAGGCTTTATTACTGGTCTTTTGAAATATGCACTGAACTACAGCATAATAAAGTATATTAATTGGTATTAATCTCTTCCTACTCTGAAGAGATGAAAGTCTAAAATAAGTGACATACAAGAGGACAGAAGATGGATGCAGACTATTCTATTATTTAAATTTGCATTCAGCTCAGTAGTCTCATTTGCAGAATAATTTGCACCTGTATTTTGCACCAGTTTGAGCCTGCGTTTTTGGGTCTGCAGTTGAAATTCAGAGAGAAGGTGTAAATAGAGGCACATCTAACTATTTGTTTAGATAGTTCAGATACTTGGGTAATTGTACTTATATCTCCATTAGCAGTTCTGCACAGGAATAAATCATGTCATGTCATTCTGTGAGTGCATTTTTATTTGTAGAAGTCACTTGGGTGTAAAAGTATAGATCTAATTGTGTTTTTTCTTTCCATAACATGGCACACAACATAAAAAGGATATATTCCAACATGGGTATAACTTTCAATGAATTTTTCCAGCTTACCTTATCTGTTTACAATTAACATTGAATTGCATTTGCCATTTTTCAGTCTGGAATTATTTTATACAGATAAGGACTGAAAAAAAAAAGAGAGTTTAAATATATCACTTTTGGTGTAGGACCCCGATTTGCTTCAAATTATAATGACATTTTTATTACTATTGTCTCATTGATTTTCAAAAATGGAATTTTCACATCCAGCTCTTGGAAAGCTTATCCGTTTTCATCTAACAGTAGAGCAGGTACATTTTGTCACACAAAGGCATTTTATTGTGGCCGACATATTTTTCCCTGATTTTTAGTCTGTAAATACATCTGATTTTTGTGGCTGGCTTAACGCAATCATGAGACCCAGTGTTGTATGTGACTTTTTTTTTTTTCCCCAGTTTCCAAATGCAACAACTAACAGATATGATTGTAACATTCAAGATAAAAAGAGGGCATAGAGATGCAACATATCATCTTGGTACTTAGTGTAACATATACTTTACAAGAACTGCATTGATTTACTCTGCCACTGTGCTAAATTGTTCGATAAATACAGTTTCACACCACCAGCGTTCTTTGGAGATGTATTATTGGGGCAGATTCTTTTCCCTCAACAGTGCCTTAGAACAACTAAATATAGATGGTAAAATGAAGCCTAGTCATGAATTGCAAGCATAACACAAACCTGCAGTAAAGCCAGCGAGAGTTTTGGGCGCTCAAGAATGCAGGATACTTTATATAAACTGTCACAGACAAGAATCGTATTACTAATTAGCAACTTGCCAAAATAAACAGGGAACAAGGACATCATGGAGTTAAAATAAGAAGAAACCTTACTCAAAATGCAAGCCAAACTTTTTCTTGGGTTTTGAAAGTCCAGCTGACCAATAATCCCTACACCAACTCTGACCCCCTCTTTCTTGCATGACTAGTAATCATGAGCTATTTTCCAAGATTCCAGGTAAATGGGTCTTATTTTCCTTTTTCTTTCATGTGAGAGAGAGAGAACAGCTGTAAATCAGCTGGATGAAGCTCTGCACAGTCTTGGCATGGTGGAGCATCCCAAAACTCTCCCATTCTCCCCTAAGCTGACCTCCACTGCCAGTTCTACTGTCAGATAAAAAGAGTGCAGTTTAAGCAACCTGCCAGAAGAACTTTTGTTCAACAGTAGGATTAACCTTCATTTTACAAGGTCCCCAGAAGCAATCTTTTGCATTGCGTTTTTCAATGCCACCTCTTCAATATTCACCTCTGCTTTGTATTCTGAGGAGCAGATGACCCATGCTTATCAATAAGGGATGTGGTTGCGCATCCTTCACTACCTTTGTGGGCACAGCAGGCTCTTGCTGGCCTGAAAGGCTGAGAGTCCTGTTCTCCAACCCAATGCCTGCTCTCAGATGTAGATCATTATGCTTAAAGCTTTTGTTTTAATGGAAAGTTAAACCTCTCCTTTTCAAGCTTTCACTCTGGGGAATAAAAAGAGGTTGAAATTGCAAATTCTTAACTCGCTGGCATATTAAGCCAAAGCGTTCTCCAACACTCTGTTTCCATCCTTTCACAACACTTTTCACACCATTCCTCTCCACACAAGCCCATCCTTCTCTTGACTTCAGTTACTCCTGGGAATCTTTCAGAAGAGGGAATCAGTGACAAGACATTTTAACGCACATCCCTTTCTCTCAGGAGCAGAGAAACAAAGATGCTCTGAAGTTATGGCTAAATACGTAAAGACACAAAGACCTCCTGCGTAGCTGTCGCTGATGGGTCAGCTCTGGCAGCATAGTTTGGATGATCTGTTATGCCAAGAAGCCTCTTTTATACCTTTTTAGGCCATTATAAAACTGGCTAAGGTGCAGGATACCGGCAAAAGACCCAGAGTATCTTTCACATGCAAATGTAAGAATAGGAAAAGCTACAATGGGCGGCAGAGAGTCAGACAGAAATATAAATGCCAAATCCTGGCAAATGCAGCCAAAAGCAGCATGTGCCTGGCTCCATGCACCCAAACTGAAGCTTTCTTGGCTCAAGAGGTAACTTGTCCTGGGGAGAGAATGTGGAACCATTTTAACGTCAGAAAAAAATCCTATTTGTAACCCTGCTATCTTGTGAAGAAAAAATGTTGTGGTATTGAAGATGGATCATATGAGAGATGGGCAACAGCCCACAGACAGCCTACGGTCTACAGTCTTCCAAGTTTTTACCATAACATACCACTCTTTGCCAAGTTGAGGAGGAAACATGCCAGCGAAAACAGTTCTTCCTCCCAGGACGAGGCCAATTACATTCATTTTGTTCAAGGCCAACAGCTTCTGGTTTCCCCCAAGTTCTGATCCGGGGAGGTGTGGGGTCACTGCCTCTTACAGACGCTTTCCTCAAAGTCTGCTTCTCCAAGCTTCTGGCCAAAACAGCGCTGTGGCAGTTAATTCAAGGTCTGCCCCTGTGTGAGCTTTGGCATGCATCAATCAATCAATTTGGTGTGATGCTTCTGTCCTGTTGAGTAAACCCTACAAAGCTGTGAACCTCATTTCTAGCGGTTTGCATCTTCTTGTATCATTAGTACCATAGTTAGATTTAGTATATATCCTCGGTTTAAACACCACCTGTTTATACACATCCTACGGTTTCTCTACTCTACGCAAGATTAGGCATAAATAATCCTTCCTCAAAACAGGAGCTGTACTGAATATTATAATGTTTAGAACATATATATGAAGCAAGCATTCCTTAGGATTACTGTGGTACAGCATATAGCTCAATCAGAAACACCTGGAGTGCTATATTCATTTTAATTCATGAGATTTTTTTTTCCTAATATACTTTTCAGGATATTTCAGTCACCCAAACAAGCTAGCTAAAGAACTGACTTGAAAAATTTTGGATCTGGACATCTATAACACGCATTACATTATACTTTTTTCTAGTTAAGAATATGCAACAGCTGATGTATATCAACAAAGCTTTCTTGATGTCAGTGCAGTGGTGCCAATCCATAGTACACAAGGATTTAGCTGTACTGTTCCAGCTAAAAAGCAGAATTTAACTCAAGCTGTCCAAACATACTTTTGACTCACATATAAAATAAAGAAAAAGAAATGAGACAGACTTGTTTTGATGAGGCTATTCAATGAGAGATGCCTTTTCCTTCTTTCCCACAAGTGCACACTTGTACACCACTGACAGCCCCCCAAGTCCCACCCTTCTTAGAATTTTCTCTTTCTCAAAGAAGTCACATGGAATAACCCCATCCTACTTGCATAGCATTCCTGTCTCTCTTCAGTTCACTCCCCCACCTTAAATACTTCCTTTTGATCTCTCAGGACACACAAGAAATACAAGCTTAGAAAAGGGTCTGCCACCTGTGACTGTTAGAAGAAACTTACTCAGAAAGAGGGAAAAAAATACCACCAGGCAGCAAAAAGCTTGTATGTAATTTGGTACAAGCAGCAAAATGGATACTTACCAGTTTTTGATGTCCCTGTTTCACACCCAGAGCTGCGTGCAGGTGTGCACATATTCCAGTTCCAAGTCATACGGGAGGCCTCATTCTTGTGTGCATGGCTGTCCTGGGATCCTGTAACAAAAACTTTTAACTGTAACTACTTGTTTGCTTTCTGCAAAACATTTTTAACTGCTGGCTTTCCCTATTTGCATGATTGTGAGAAGAGCTGGACTGCTGAGGCTGGGAGAAAACAAGCTCTTTCTCTGCCATACTGAAATACAGAGTATACATGCATTTCACATGGCTATATACAAACTTTACTTCAGAATAATGTGCTACTTCTGTCATTTTGTAAACACACATATTAATCCTGGAAACATAAAGGTGATTAAAAAAAAAAAAAAAGTCTGTCTTCAGTTGCAATCTCGATATAAAAGTTTGAGAGTCCCAAGTCTGTCTTGAATACCTGGTAATATTGTCTATGCATTACCAGGAAGACGACGAGATGCACAAATCTGTTTCTCTTTCTGGCATAGGCCAGCAATATCTTTATGAGAGCACAAATTTGAAGTAAAATGTTGAGATTAGGGGAAGAGAAGAAGAGCCTCAATGCAGAACTATACTTACACAAGTACAACATCATAAAAATATTATCTGTAGAGTCCACTTAGTTTAAGTTTTTCACTCCCCAGTGGATGACCACATCTGGTGAGAGAGAGAGAGAGATAAGCTCAGAGCTACTCACAGTAAAGAAGGAAATTTGCTATGGTCATCAAATAAATGCATTATATACATGAGGTAACTTATGCCAGTGGCCAGACTGGCACACACATATGGACAAAACAGTATGTCTGTATGATTTAAATGTATTTCAAGGGAGCTAGTTTTTCACATAGTATATTTCCTTCTCTGTTAAAATTATTAAGTAGAACACTTAATTGAAAATAAATAATACAGATGTAGGTAACAGTAGTCATAAGATTTTATCCAGTTTGTAGGAACAAAAAGTAACATCACTGGAGAATGATAAAAAAAAAAATCCTTTAAAACTTGAGTGTCACATCACATATCCAAGAGATATTTACTGATACTTTCTTTCTTTAGAGAAGCATGTAAGAAAATGAACTTGCAAAGCCACATTTACTTTTTCTTGTTTAACTGTAATGAGATTACCCTACTTGAGTTTAAAAGACTCAGCTACACTATTATAATCTGTGTCTGCCAGCTACAGATTTTTGCTTTAGAAGATAAACAGTACATTGAAAAGTTATTAGCATACAAACTAAATTACTTTTAAAAAGAACTGACTCTTCAGGTGCTGTGTTTTCATATTTATATATAGATACCCATACACCCAGTTTTAATTCCTCTGCTCTCTTGTAGCTAGCTAACAAACAAAAACTTTTTGATGTTTGTTTTCTTTTGTCTTGTTGGGGAAAAGAAAACCAACAAAACCCACCAAATATCCTTGCATGAACCCAGATTGTTAGTTACTTCCACACTTTAAGCCCAGGCTATTAGATTAGCAATAATCATGAGGGGCAAAAGGTCACTGCCATTAGTGGGAATCCCACCACTGATATCAATGAACTATGAATCAGGCAATGAAGCCAGTTTTCACATTTGTTAGTAAGTCTGAATTAATAAACAGTCCATTAATGCTCCATAGAAAGACGACAAAACCAGACCTGCACTCCTGGTATTTACTCTGAATACAAACAATGGGAAATATGACACACAATGATGCCATTTTTAATTTTCTGACTGAATCCCGTATTGAAACAAAATAATATTATTTAATATCAGTGGAGTTTCCCTAGKCTAAAACAAGTGGAAGTGAGATCAGAGTCAAATCCAGAATTTGCTGGAGAAAATGGAGAAGACTTGAGGAGAAAAAACAACCTTAAGACCTGTTTTTCCCTTGAAAACGTTGCCAGATGAGACAGTCTTATCAATCCTACAACACAGCCTGACATGTTAATTAACAGTTATGAGAATAAGAAGAATTAATTTACTGTCCCTGCACTTTCTCTTGAAACCAGCCAAATTTTATCTATAATTTCCCCCAGAATGAGGGCTTGCTTTCCCTATGGGCTCTTAGAACAAGCACAAAGCAAATTATCAGAGAAAGCAACCTGAAGAATATAAAACCCATACTTCATTCAAATGACTTGAACTATTTCACTGTCCACATAGTCATCTGAAGACTGAATCTTGAGTTGTAATTGACGGGGAAAAAAATTACAAGATCTGGTCTCAAAGATTTTGAAAAATAACTTGCCCTAACAAACTCTACCTCAAGATCTGCATACATACAGTTGTCCCTGACCTCAAGTCAACAGATTATATAAGCCTGCCACTGTTCTCTGCTCCTAAGTCACCAAAATAGTAATTCCTCCAAAGACAAAGATTTTTTTCTTAAAAAAAAAAAAAAGTTATTTCAATAGCATTTATGAACTACCAGCAAGCATACACTTAACTGACCTGCTGAATCATGCCAATGCTTAGTTTGAAGTAAAGAAACACTACCTAATTTCTGTTCTCATTCAGAAGGCAAGATTTACAAAACATTATGCTGATGGCTTATCAGGGGTGCTTTTCACTGAATAAAAGATGTATTTTTAGCTAGCTTTAAATCACGGTAAACACAAGAGAAAACAATGGCTGACTACCGAAGCAAAGAAAGATTTTTTTCAATTTGAAGAATAAACTTTTATCTCATGACTAGTGAAGATGCAGAGTTTTGCGAGGTATCCTGAGAAAACACAGATTGCACAGATCATTTTTATTCAGAGATTGTTTTCTGTGATATTTTCAGTAAATTACCCCATCTTCCCACTACATACACATAAATCAGACACACACTTTCTTAATTATTGTAGGAAGTGGCATTATAAATCTCTCCTTTTCCCAAGATCTACAACCTCATAAAATTAGAATAATGTGCATCATCTCTCTTGCGTAGCTTCTGGCATGTTGTTTTCACCCTTCTTCCAGCATAATTGAATACTCTGTGTGAAATTTGTAGTAATAGTCATCAGTCTCTCTAATGAAAGAAGCCTGGAAAAAATATGGCAGTTTAACTATCAGATGCTATTTCATAAAAATAAATCTTAATGTTTTCCAAATACATATGATTTTCTTAATATCACTAAATTTGGCTATGTTGATGAAAGCATTTGTATATTGGGGCCATCAGTACCGAAGCTAAAACTATTTGCAGAAAATAGGTGTAATTTACAGTTAATTTAATGAAATTTCTCTATCACCAAATACCTCCAAGAGAAAACTCACTATTTCCCATCAGACCACTGTCCCTCAGAAGAGGGAAGATGGAGGGTCTTTAGACCTTGATGATTGCCCAGTTAAGTGAAAGCACTTTAGGGCAATACCCCTGCCTGCTGACCCAGGTGGGCATGGGGGTTAACTGACCCAAATAAGGGACAGTACAGACCAGGACTGCTCGCAGGCGAGTTACCCGTGCCCCTTCTGTTCTTGGGGATGTCCAGAAATAGTTGGTTGGGCAAGCAGGCAAGTATAAGGACCTCAGGATCATAATTCAGATGGGTGTTGCCTGAATTTGCTTCAGGTGTAAGTGTTGGGAGCAACTATGCACCCATCTCCAAATAACCAGAACTAAAGGAAGAAAGTCATTCTATGGGCACAGACCTAGAAGTCCCATTTTGCCAGGGTCTGATATTTTCTTCATAGCCTAAAAGGGAATAAGCTGCAGAAGGAATCAACGGTAAGGTGCTTTGTTTGTCACCATTCAAATCACAGGCTACTGGAAGAGACATCGGGCAAAACTGGTGCATTCAGGCAGCCAAGGGCCAGTCCTCAGCGATAACACACCCCAGATAATGGACCAGACTTCCAGCCAGCGTCAAGGGTCAACAACAGGACATGGGCTGACAGACCTCGAGCTTTGAGGAAGAGATCCAGGCTCCTACCGCCAATACTAGCTTCCAGGATTATGCAGTTGGGCTCATGAGGTCATATACCAGGAAAGGGATGTGCACAGAGATCCTAACCAAAGGACCTCTGTAGCTCTGCCTGAACTAAAAAAAATAGGCTACATTAGTGCCACCCCCTCATCACCAGCACAGTATTTTACCAGCACACAGGATAACGGCTACTCCATTAAACTGGTATGAGCAGGAGCTTGAAAATCAGCTGTTTTTAAAGGAATTTCGTAGCATGCCACTCAATGCATCTTTATCGAACTCCTAGACAGGATCTCTTTCTTCTTGTGTGCCCAAGGCTCCTACAAGACCCTCTGCAAAAAACAAGACATATTTAAAATAATCTCTTATCACAAATGCATTAGACAGTTCTTTTGTCCACTTATATTTCTCAGTGCTACTGCGACTCTCACCACAGCTTTAGAATATAGCATATTTTAACACAGCAATGATCCTAACTGCAGTACAAAAGACATGCAAATGGAGTCTTGCTTGTCAACAAATGCTAACAGAAGCCAACAGAGGCCCATCTGGAATTTTTGGGGACTTATTGGCTTCTTTTCATCGCCCCCATCTACTTTTTTCTTTTTTTTTTTWWWTTTTTTTTTTTTTTTTTWWAATCTACAGCAAATTTCTCACTTTTACAGGTATCAGTCACCAGGCAGACTTTACCCACAGATGAAAAGCTCCAGTGTAGTGCTGTTTCGTTTCTCTCCATTGCTGTTTTCACAATTTTGCAATTCTCTTCTTGTTTCTGAACTTCAGCCATTCTTGCACACTGACTTATTCACCTCCTCTGCTAACCCATTCAGTGAGACTTATACCAAGTTTGAAGGCCAACTTCTGTTCTGTTTCATGCAATTCCAGTTCTAGAATAAAAATAGAAAGTAATAAGTATTGCCTAATAAACCTACACTGTAAATCTATAGGCACATAAACTCCTAATGCTAGGTGGTATTTAATTACACAAGCAGCCCTACTGATTTAAATCATATTTAACATGGATAAGAGTCTATTCCTCATGTACAAAATCTAGAAGTCTGGAAGTTAACCAGAAACTAAAATAGGAAAGCAAGTTAACAAGCATTTTATTGACTTGCTTGTTGCTTTACCACAATAATTCCAGATGCATTGTGTTTAAGTTTCTATCTGAGAGCTACTATCAGCTCAGTTTAAGTTTCTATTTGAGTACACACTACTACTTTTATAGAGTTGCTCCTATTACAGAAACTATAGAAAAAATACTATTTACCAAATGTGGTAGTAAGCAATAAAGATAAATCTTGGGCATTAAGACAAACACAGTGTAATATAAGTTTGATTGCAATTGACTGGAGATGTTGCCACATCAGAACTACTCTAGATTCTGCAGAGTAATTCTATCTTAAACTAAAGAACAAAGAAACAAAAGCCCCCTCTTTGCATAGTAACTGACTTCCGTCAGGTCGGTTTATAACGAAGGTGCTCACTGGGAGAGTAAGGCACCAAAATACATACAGCCCTGAAATTTCTAAAACCCAGATCCAAGCCATGCTTTAGAAATACATTGCTAGTCAAACTGTTTCTTTGAATAACTCAGCTTTGATTTCCACCAAAAGTCTTATTATTCTAGAAGCCTCCCTTCTTACCTCCTACTTTTACTGTAGCTACTCATCACATTCATTATCCAGCATATTTGATCATGCAAATCACCATGCTCAGTAGAGATGCAGTAGAAATTAAGGTAACAGGAAACCCATTGTTCCAAGCTTCTCCATGACAAATAGGGTATTCAATAAAATTATTCCACTGCCCGACCTAGAATTTTATGCTCCCTCTGAGCATGACATATTTTGCACCTATGAAGTCAATCAAATGCCAATGTTATTTTTTCTTTTATTACCCAGGACTGGTAGAGCAGTTTCAGTAAAAATAATTTATACCAACTGTTTCCGGTTAATGGAAATTCAAAGTCTTCAGACAGTGTTTTTTATTTCTGGTGCTTGAATTCTCAGAGAAATAGTGAAGTATAATTGATACCATACGCTTTTTATTGTTTTCCACATGAAAGAATCACGATTTTCAGTGGATCATCGAATTATGCTGTGGCATTGTGCCAAATCATCAAACAGCAAGGTCACACATGATGAAGGTACGGTGTTCAAAATAGGAATAGCATGTATCATATCTTTGAATTAAAGGTTTATTTCAGCTTGTCTGAGTAAACCCAGCCAAGAAATTTTCTGGGGTTTTCCGCAGTCTACAAAGCATCTCCTTTTAAATTACTGGAACAAGTTCAAGAAAATGTGCAAATATTCATCACCAAACAACAGGATTACAAAACACTATCATTTCAAAGAATATATTACATTAGAACCAATCCAGTTGCTTCAGCCACTTCAAAAATGGTATAACTACCAAATATGAAAATAACAGCACCTACCATATATTTCAGGAATATCGCTGTCATAGAAAAATAGTCTCTTTCTCCCACAGTTCTGCCTGCTGAAGCATTATGTTCGCTAATTGTTCTGAGTATTAATTTATCTGCTTTACACATCTGCTTCACAAAATCACAACTAAAGGAATATTTTTAGAAAATCCCTGCAAATTTTTCAGGTTTGGGAAAAAAAACTTTTCACTTTGTGTGCAACTCTACATCAGATTCAGTAACTGAATCTTTTTATCATTCTTTGACTCATTTTGTGATGCTACTTCACACC
Organism: Phoebastria nigripes; assembly: GCA_035582835.1. NCBI lineage: Eukaryota > Metazoa > Chordata > Aves > Procellariiformes > Diomedeidae > Phoebastria > Phoebastria nigripes. The sequence goes on from JAYKAV010003381.1 coordinate 24,304, forward strand.
TCCACTTCTGCTGTATCATTTCAAGCTGAAAACTTGCTGGAAGGAGAACATCACCTTCACAACACGTGTCTTACACAATGGAGCAATTAGTACACATCCAAGAATTACAATTCCAGCACCAAGTGACAGTCAAAAACTCTAAGGTTTGTCACTAATTACAAAGTCATTGCAGTGCTTCTAGTTTGGACAGGGCTTTAATACAGGGGAGATATCTTCCATTCTCAGAAAGTTTGCTCTTCACGTCAGACAAGGAACAACATAACACAAGGAATGACCAGGCAACAGGAGTATGCCTGGACTTACCATAAAGCTGAACTGCTTACAGAGGTATTGAACATGCATTTCTCATCATCACAGCAACTTTTCTTTTTAATCTGATATACAAAGCCATTTCTAAAATAATGTACACAGCACCAAAAGAATTCATCAGAGGCTGATGAATTAAAACTTTCACTTAACAGTTCATGATGCAAGTATTACCAACTAAAGTGTAATTGGCATATTTTATTCAATGGTAGGATTTTTGAAGAGAAACAGAAAACAAGGCAGATTTTATCTCTCAGCACTTCTCAGGCAGGAAATTTAATTTTTCGCCTTCTGGAAGGGTTTCAGTTGTAAAGACTTTTGAAGGAACACAATGGCAGTACGGCCTAAATTGATGGTTTTAAAGAGAGGAAACACTAAATTTATGGCAGGGACTATGTTATAATCCAATATCTTGGCCTTTGTTAAAGACAGAACAAACATTGCCCTGGGGTTTGAATGACTCTGTGGACAATCTTCTTAGAATCTTTGTCACCATGGCTCTTCCAGGTCACAGACGAATTCATGAAAAAAAGCAACCCTCCCTCAAAACCTAAGCAGGCAAACAAGACTGAGAAAGAGCCTTGTTAGTCCTTTAGGTAATCTTGCTATTTTAAAGTTCTCCCTATTTTGTGCCTCTGTAGATACTCCCTTGTTTATAAATAAATTCAATATATTAAAAGATTCATTTATATCAGATCAATATCAAGACTCTCAATGGCAGGTTTCTCCATGGCTTGTTAAGCTCTTTATCTGCTGCTTAGACCAGAAGTAGAAAGCACAAATAACGGGATGAAAAACCAACAACAAAAACAATTCTAGCTGATGTTCATCCTACAAGATTTTTGGATTTGATTGACTGACCTTGAAAATTGGGCCACGTTATGATCAATGACCAGCTGCATCCCCATCAGGATAACATCAGATGTTTGCCCAGGCTGGCAGTCCTCACTGGAATGGTGTGAACTATTTTCGGTCCATCTTGAACCAACCCTGGCACACCCTGGGTGCACTGTTTGAAGTGTTCTGCACACATGGGCACAGGATATCTGCACAGCTGTGAATCTGGCAGGCCGCCTTCTTCCCTACCTAAAGACCCATCCTGAAGCCATTTGACCTCCAGAAGGAAATGTGGGAGGATAGGTCGTGAGGTTAATTTCTGAAAACATTTAAGGGAGGTTCTGGGATTTGCTGGCAGAACAGAGGTAGCTACAGAATAGAACAAGGCCCCAACATTTTCCGTAATAAAATGAAAACATACACACCCTAGAAATATTACCTTTTCCTTTCATGGGATGTTCAAGGCAGGAACGAGAATGCTTCATTTTTTCTTGAGAAAGCAGAAAAATATCCAAGAATTCTCTTTCTGATGAGAGAATCAGAGATTTATCCATTTGGCATCTCCATAGAGCAGTATCTGTTGCAAGACAAGATGGGAAAATACCTGTCTTTYAGTAGTATGCATATATGAGGTACAAATCAAATGTTTACCTATTAAATATGTACATGTGTAAATATCTATCAAGTGTAAATACCTATCTACTGACTAAGTTTTTACACTCAGAGGACATTTTATATTTGCCTCTATTTTCTGGAATTGGTTATGAATGCAGGATTACCCTCGCAACTATCTTATTTTTCTTTTTCTCTTTTTTTTTTTTTTTTTGTGGGTTTTTGTTTTTTTTTTTTTTTTTTTTTTTTTTTTTTTTTTTTTTTTTTTTTTAATCACACATTCCTGGGTGTCTGCCTAAGGGAATTTGGAAGTTCTCAAAGAAAGGGAATGCTTAGGTCTGTCTCAGCAAGAGGAAATAAGATGTATTTTTGCTGGAAATTGCTACAGGGGAAAGAAAAGGATTGGGGAGGAATCTGAAGTATTAAAACCCATGTAAGTCCAACTCCCTGTTGTGAATTCAGCAGCAGTTTACAGCCAGTTTTGATCTGTGTGTCTTGCCCTCATTTTCCGAAATAACTTGCATGTATGTTAAACACATACCAACTTCAACCTCTAAAAATGTTAAAACCTCTCACAAATGAGCTTCTGTGTAAATACTGTTGGATAAACAATACTCAAAAAAGTCAAGACACTATATCAAGTAATTGGAGATGATGACTACAGCCATTAAATGCTTTTGCCAGGGGCAAATAAATTAATAATCTTGCTGTTGTACTGTAGCATATCTTATGCAAAATGCTTGTCTTTAATATTTATTTAGACATATGCAATGAGATATGAAGCTATGGTTTCTGTAAAATCCCCTAGAGGAAGCTTGTAGAGCCAACACATCAGGGTTTTCTTTTGATGCTGTGTTCTGTAATACCCTTTGTATGTGTTTCCCAGCTCTACATATATAAGATTAGAAGCAAAACACATCAATTCTCCAGCAGAAATTTTGCCATGTGGCTTGAGAGGTGGCAAGGCATTCCTTAGTGTACTGTGACTCCACATTTCCTCCCTCCTTGAAAATTTTATTTGGAGGGAGGCACTAGCAGTAATGATATGTGACAGTGATGAAGCATCACTTTCAGAGTGCATTCCACTCCTTCAGGTGTATTCTGGGGATTCACGATGAGCGCCTGTGCTAAACGTACTTTCACTCTTTATTTCTGTATATTGGCATACATCCTTTCTCACAAATATCCCACAGAGTATATCCCCCTTGTAACAGAGAACCCATCTGGAAATGCTTCCAACTGCACACAGTTCCTATTTATTTGTTGAATATATTCAACAAAAGGACCAAACCAAATGGGAGGAAGCATAAACTTTTAAACATAAACAAATGAAGCACAAGACAGTCCTCCTCAGATTTGCACGGCTTGTTCAACCCCAGCTAAGTAGTTGAATTAACAACATTTTTACCGGACACCTGACACACTGACTTTTCATCTACTCCTAAGCAAGTGATTTAGAGTGGAGTATTTAAAACACACTATCAATTCTGTGAAAAGGGCAATGCAGTTTCACCACATTACTGCTACACGTCCATTGCGGTCAACTATTTTCTTTGCATCGCTTCTCAGCCTGGACTTCAGGCCCAATAGCATGAACGCAATTATCCATCTCCCTTCTTACTTCACACTCTCCTGTGAGAATATTCTGAGCCATCTGTTGTCAGCACCAGTAGGTCTGCAGTCCCTGTAAGTGTGTAAATTAGTTCAGGGTCAAAGAATACAAAAATCTCTTTTCCCAAATGTTGGTCACTATGCTGCTTTGCAAGTCACACCTGTCACAACAATCCCATCCCAAATATGCTCTATGCCCACAACTCGTCACAAGAGCCACGAATTGCATGGTTCCAAGATATAATTTTGTTAAATTTTTCATAAGACTTCTCACAGTGGATCAGTATAAATAATGAGTGAACATTCTGTTCATTTTTAAAAGGTGTGTGTTTCCTTGCTGAACTCTGCATTGAAATGAATTAAGTACTAAAGCAATTAACCACAGGGAAGAAACAGCCCTTGTGAGCATGAAAGAATGATTCCCAGAGACTGCCACCACTGCTAACAGACACAGCTGTCACCAAAGCAAGTAAGATTTAAATCCCAGCTGGGACTCCAGGGACTCCCCAGAGCAAGCCATCCAGGAGACAGATGATGAACTAGTTCTCCACTTGCCAGCTTAGCCATGCTAYGGTGAAGATAATCCTGACAGCTTTTGAATTAAACAATACTCCAGGCTTCAGTCAGATACAACAGGTTTAGTAAACCTAAGCAGGGACCTATAGCTGGGGCTAGAGGTGGTCAGATGTGGATTTGGGATTTCTTTTTCCTGACAGAGGTAATATTTTACTGCCATAAAGCCTAATGAAAAAAGACCTAGGTGCCAGAGCATGCCTTGTTCACTTTTGTAAGCAGGGGACCAGTTTGGGACATGGGAACAATGTCCTCCGACAAGGACCTTGCATCCTTCCCCAGAAACTCTGCTTAGCTTAGGGAACTATAGACTGTATATCAAAAATAAATCAAAATGCCACAGTTCTCTCTGAAATGAGACAGGATTAGAATACTATACTAGAATACCAATGGGGAAGATCAAATTCAATTTTGGCATCCAGAACCAAACTCTGCAGCACTAGCACATTTTTTGGCTCTCTTTTGGCTTATTTAGCCAGTAGCACTGACTCTGCAATTACATTTTTCATTATTGCAAAGTAGTAATTATCTCTCCCTCTTTTATTCATATTTGTCACAGCAACTTCCAATCAAGTGCAGAAACTTTTTACAAGATAAATGTGACTGAGCAAATCTGAAATTCAGCATCACTTCTCCCTCCCTTTCAAGGCAGCAGATAAAGACAAAAAATGTTCCTGGAAGAGTAACTTGATTAATAAAAACATCTGTAGGCCCAATGCTGAAAAAAGCAAAAGTCCTCCCCTCATCCTTTTACTAGGAAATCTACCAATATAGACTGATAAATATCCCATTTTCCTACCAAAATAACATGAATGAAACAGCTGAGATATATAGTTATGTATGTAGAGAGGCTAGAAGAAAAACCAGATAAGCTAGAAATGTAATATTGTTTTAAAGAGGAACTATCACTGACAAATACTGATGATACTAGAATAGCTGTAGGAGAAATACTTCAATATTGGCACTGTCCAAGCCAATTTGAAAACTCATCTGATTACACTAATAGATAAAACAGGAAACCATATCAGTGATTTCAAGCTAATAGCTTTCCTAGCTAAATTTCAAAAGGTAGCAAAAACTCATGGCTGTCAGACTGCACTACCAGATTTCCGTAAATATAAATAAAGGTCAAATGGGTTTCATAAATTGGGTGTTAAAAGCTATGTTCAAGAAATAATACGGTTAATGCCTGAGGCCTGATCATCTAAATATTCTTCAACTGTCCCATCACAGGTTGCCAGAAAAGCATTTGATGGTATTGAACGGCCCTTATAACAACTTGTAGCAGTTCTCAAAAAAATTCTGCTTGGGACTAACAACATCCAAAAGGCTTGAAATAACTATATAAAGTGCATTGATATAACAGATGGATATAAATCCTGTCCCTTCCAGCAAAAACCATGAATGCTTCAAGGATGTCTACTTCCTCTCCTTTTAACTCCTCCTTGGGGACAGGCACTACTTATGCATATTATGTCCACATTACGTTTTATGCTACAGGTAAAATATTGCTAGTGTGATCTTCAGGCAATCAGAATAGCTACAATCAATGTCATAGCTAATATGACATGACTGAGAGGAAACACAAAAATACACTTTCAAATCTTTTCTGTACTTTACCTGTTCTAGTTGACTTAAGTGGACTTCCCCCACCAACATCCTTTATTCATATATAGTATAAATTATACCAGTATTTTTCAACCATGCATGATGCCGCTTAAGCACACTGTAGAATAAATCATAGCAAAAGATGGGGGGACTGTAATAGGGTAATGACAAGAGAATACTGAAAACAAGAATACCTGTAGATAAGTAAGAAAACAAAGAGTAATTTTCATCTGGTTTTGGTTTATTTTTGGGGGTTTTTTTGGGTTTTTTGTTTGTTTGTTTTGTTTGGTTTTTTTTGAGACAAGCATCTATGTTCTCAGCATATTTTCTACCCTCGGTTTCCCTTTTCCTTCCATTCTTGCCCAGCAACAAAAATTGTCAAGCAAGACTTTTGGTCAGCACCCACCAATACCTACATTTCTCAGTGCAGAATTCAGGCATACATGTTTTCTTAGCAGCTACTGACAGGCTGCCTGTATTCTAAGTATTTCATTTCAACTATTCTACCTGCTGTCTACAAAATTATGAATGATGAGATTTTTTTAAAAAGACTGATTATTACTGTCCAATCTCAACTTCTATTACACCCAGAAGAGTCTCCCTGATGTCTTTAATAGGAACAGACTCTGGCCAACAGAGCACTTGAAAATCCCCTCCTCAGCGACAGGAGGGAAGCACAAGCCACCGTAACCACATTAAGAAATATCAGAAACATATAAGCTGTCTGTTACCCAGATCTTTTCAAAATTAATACCCCCACCCAGCAAAAATGATAGACAGACAGACCTCTGCCCCCATGTGGAGATGATCACAGGAGTGAGGGTTGCATTTCTAAATAAATCCTTATGCACTCTCCACAAAGACTGCACAAGGCAAGGCAGAGAACAAAAAGAAGGGGCCAGAACAGCAATTTGTTCCATATTCTTCCAGGAATATATTCTCTTTTGTTTTAAAACATTCAAGTCTTCTTTACCTTCCTATTACTTGCTCCAAGATCACTAAGAAAACAAGACACAATTATTCAATTTCCAGATGAACTCGTGTTATAACAATTTAGGGTTATGATAGGAAGACAAACATTCCTGCTATTGCTTGTTATTCTGCTAACTGCTCCTATTTTGGTTTTTTCTGGCAAAAAGTATGATTCACAAACAGTGGAAACCATCCTCCAAACAGCACATTATTCCATTATAAATGCAAGGCTTCGTAAGTGGCGATAATGTACAACAGAGCACGGGAGTCACTGGTGTAAGCTGCTGCGGCTGCTATGAAACTGGTTGGAAAATGTTTCTTTCCCCTCTGGCAGGGTGCGTGCGTGCCGTTGAGCTAAACAACCAAGCTTTTGTTGGGAATTCTGCCCACAGGAAAGGTACATACCACACAAAAGTATAAATAAACCCCCAATTTTCTGTCAAAAAAAACTCATCAGGAAACTTTCTCTCAACCTTTGCACAGAGTGCAATGTCTCACTGCAGGTGAGATTCAGTTGTGTAAACATAGGTGTCCAGGGGCATTTCAGCTGCCTCGGGGCATGTGAAAACATCTCCATGAGGCAGCTGAAATGAGACAGGACCTCGTGCCCTTCTGGGCAAATGCAGGCCCAAGTGAGTTGCCCTAGGGCATCTTCCAGAGCACAATAGGGCTTAATGCTTAGGCAACTGAATCCCACCCACAGTGAATGCCTCACCAGCATCAGAGTCTGCACGTTCAGATCTGTTACAATAAATTCAACTTTTTGCTTGTTTGTTGGTTGGGTTTTGGTTTTTTGTTATGAAAATAATTTGAAAACAAGAGAGCAAAAAGCATTAGTGAGGCACAGAGAGACCAGAAAAGGTATACAAAGATGAAGGGGGAAAATAGAGGAAGAACATGGACTGAAGTGTGGAGTCCTGAGATACCCAGACAAGGATCCTGAGGCAGGAAATCCTACCTGCAAAGCTCTCTCTTGCAGCCATCCGCTCCTGCAACTGTCATTCACATTTGCATTTACTTTCTATCTCACCTTGCAGAGTGGAACAGCATCTGAGTGCTGCACAGTGGTAACAGGTGGTGATAATCCCATGGATTTCCTTGAAGATATTATGGGAAATGAAGTTTTCACTGCTTGGCACACACTACTAATGTAAAAATGTGAGCAAGAGTACAGGGGACAGCTGGGAGAGGAGGATCTGCTTCTGATTAGAGGGGAGGAATATTGTCCACTTTGCATGAAGGCTCCAGGACCAGAAATCATCCTATGCCAATGTCGGCATCTCCCTCTGAATTTTAATGTTCCTGACTCCGTAGCCACCTAATTCCAGCTGATGTATTTAGGGACAGCTGATAGGTGAAAAGCTCTGCTCTCCAAACACATATTCTGCACACACTAATGCTTAGCTGTTTTGGAGGCACTGTGCTCTTCCTGCACTTGAAAAAAAGAAAGTGACCCCAGTGAATGTAAAGAATTTATTTCTTTGTTCATCCTGAGCATGGAGGATAACACTGATGCCTTGAAGGTATCAAAAGACTTATTTCCTGAGAAATATTTTCTGAGTTACTTCAGAGTGATTTTCTAAGAGATCACCACAGTTGATAGTCAAAATAAATCAAATTACAAACTATATTGTACAAAGGTCCCCAGTTAAACTGCTAATTACATCTGAGAAGACAGGTATTACATATATATATGCCACAAGTTCCCAAAAGTATTCAATTTTAAGCAAGGGCAGAATATTACAGTCTTCATTCACCATCTCTGTCCATAGATGTAGAGCGTGCATCATGACTAGATACTGGGGTACAGTGCAAGGCAGTAAGAATCCCAGTCCACCCATTACCCAGACTGGGCAGCCTCTCTGGGCTGCCTGCCAGAGCTGCTTTGCATTAGAAGCTCCACTGAACTCAGAAATGTAGACAGAGCCATAAATACAAAAGTGAAGCACACTTTAAAACCTCCCAGCGTAAGTCATGGGTTTTACACTCATTTTGCAGTGGTATAAAATGGTTACACCCAGCACAGCCAAGCAATGAATCAGTCATTCTGTGCTGCATATGCACTCAAACAACAGGACCTATCTTACAATCAATGTAATCTCATTTTATTTCTAGGAGCAGACAATGTTTTGTCCCTCCTCCAAGGAAATCACAGAGGAATTCACATTGCAGAACGGACTGCAAAGCAAACACCCAAAGCTACAATGCACTGAGCTACCTTCAAACCCGGAAACCATATAGTTGAGACTGCACAGCCCTTTCCCAAATTAAGACGACCTGAGAAGTGGGTTTGCTAACTCAGGCCAAGAGCTAGGCTCTGCTGCTTCAAGCATCAATGCTAGTTTATCTACAAGGTATTGAGTTGCACCTTATGGCATCTCTAAATCAGAGCTAACTTAGAGGTCTTTGCACTCCTTTTCCAGTTACTTTTGTCCTAATTATGAGCGCAGGTTTATAGAGAAACCCAAGCAGCAAATGTAAAGGGTTGAATGTCATGAAGCACCAGGCTCAATGGGTATGCATTCTGCTTAGTTCAAGAAAAAAGATGACAACAAATTCATAGCATGCTAATTTGTAGTAGTGTTAACTAACGTAGAATGAATTTGTGCATTTTAATACAACTGCAACAAGCATCAGAATTCTTGCATGCAACCTCTTAGCCCATTCAGGAGAAAAAAAAAAAAAAAAAAAAGAAAAATGTTGAATGGTATTTAGTATATGGGATTTCATTAAATGCATACCACCAGATCCACAAATGTAATAAATTTGATCAACAAACAAACAAGCAAAACACCCCCAATTATTTGCAACTGTGCCATTAATGCTAAATCTCCTCAAGTCTGAACCCATTTTAAGAGATTGAAGTTCAGACTGTTGGAATACAATGCATTCATGTTTGATGCTACAGCCAGAAAAATAGAGACATTACCAGCTCCATGTCCTTGTCTCAAATGCCTTCCATCCAGACCTTTGATGTGGATACAGAATACATGCTGCTCCATTTCATGTCAGTGTTCCAGTTTACTTTGCTTCTTGCTTTACATACAACATATGTTCAGTTATTAGAGGTTTTCTGCATATTACATCACTTTTACAAGTGACCTCATGAGCTTGCACCACTAATTCAAAAGTATTAGCGACATTCGCTCGACAGTTCTTTGAACTTCTACTAAAGGATGGGCTGTTGAACAGAAGTTCATCCTCCTGCAAAAATAATAGAACATAGGCTTTGGTATCTGTTAAAAACATGTGTATCAGCAGGCAATCTCCTGTTACAACAGGGAATTACTTTTGATAACGCACATAACTTTGATCAAACCCTTATACTCTGTTGAAATACATTCACCCCTATTGTCTTATGCAGTTCCAGTGGCTAAGCTACTTCAGCTTCAATTACTGCAGCCTGGCTCTGACAGAACACAGAATAAACTAGCCACAGTAAAATTATTCAGAATTATTCAGAGCTCCAGATTATAGCTGTTTCCAAAATATTCCCACTGAACTTGAGGATATAAGGCATTCAGCAGTTTACAGTTCTCAAACAACATTTTGTACTGAAAATACCTTTTTCTTTCTTAAAAAAAAAAAAAAAAAAAAAAAAAAAAAAAAATTTTTTTTTTTAAAAAAAAAAAAAAAAAAAAAAAAAAAAAAGGCACTTTTTGTACTTTAGAGAAAAATCCACCTTTAATTAAGAGGATAAACAAACCATGCAGCCATTTTTCAGTTCAGATTTCTAATGTGTTACTTCCCAGTGTGGCAAACATTTAGGGTTTTGTTTTCTTGTTCAGATTTGTAAACGGAGAAACATGAGGAGAATGAACAGAAGAGTAGACAAAAAATAAATAAAACAGAGTGCAGTGCAAAAACAATGTATGTTTTTTACCTGAAAATTGTCTCTGTCCCATCTGGCTGTTAAGACACTGTCTTTGCTCTAGTGTCAGAAGCAAAGGTTCATAAAGAAACTCAGGGGTCATTCCTTTGCCACTTCGGGATTCAAAGCCTTGAGTTATAAAACCAACTTTTCCAAGGATAAAGACAGCCACAAAAACCATCTTTTAAGGACAGTGATGCACCTGCCTCCCTCCCTCCTCAGAGTGGCACGTCCCAAACTGTAACAAACTCTTCTATTCCAGGCCATTGCTCTGCAAAATAGGAAAACCAGAGGGCAAAACTCAATCCAAGTTTCCCAAGGTCAGTGTGCACGCTCCAGTCACTGAAATAGTGGATAAAAGGAACAGATGTCAACTCCTTGTACCTGTTCTAAGTGAAAGTGGCAACTACTGTTGTGCTGAATGTTGAACATTTTTCTATTAGTTATATTGCCAGGACTCCCCCTGATATGAGCCTTCAAGAGATATAGGAAGTTATGTGCCTAATACATGCACCCTACAGGCTGCAAGCATGAGACAAAAGATCGATCTTGTCAAGAGTAAGGCACCTTCAGCAACAAAAGAGTTGCAAGACTTTACTCATCTCTGGAACGGTATTACTAACAACTAACACCCTTCCAGGTTTAGGAAGCAATTAAACAGGTCTTCAGTGAACAACACATTTTGGGCCTACATTTAAGCATTACAAAGACCCCTTCATTTGTACATATTTTCTAGAAAATTACAGTAAATCTAATACAGTTCTTTTTTAAAAAAATACATGGAATTAAAACATATCCACATTTCTGCCTTTATTCACCTTTTTTTACTTTCCCTTCTATTTACAACTTTTATTTCACGGAGCTGGACCCACATTTTTAATAATTTTTTGATCTACCCATAAGTATGTAGGATATACATCTGAACACATGTACAATCAAATAATCTTTAAGATACTTAGTACCCAAGTAATTTTTGCCACACACACATTCAATTACGACTTGCTCAGACTTATATAAGTACTTTATATCAGGATACAGGCGCAGAAGGAATAAAACTTAAAAACGCATTTTTATTTCTTGGCATACTTGAAAAATATTTGGTTTAGAGATCTTCCCAGCTACATCGCTGCAAAAGCAATGGCAGACCAAAAAAACCCAAGCCTTTGACCTGATTGGGGTCAGATTTTCATAAAGGTGAAATTGTTTATCTCACTTGTCATGTCTGTTTCCCACTTGAGTTTATGAAATCTTTAATTCATTACATCATGTTTACCTGATATAGACAGAAGCATTAATGTCAGAAAGAGAGGACTGTAACTCAAGAGAGAAATAAGAAATGAAGCAACAAGAACAGGAAAGTTTGTTTTCACATGTAGGTTATAAAGGTAAAAAAACAGAAGACGCACATTTACAAAGCATGCGCTATGCTTTCTGCAATTGTATGTTTTCTCCAACTGCAGCAAAGACCACTTTTCTTATTCTGTGCATACAGCACTTCGCACAATTGTCAAGGACCTCTAGACTTTACTGAAATACAGAGGACAAATCAGATAATGGAACACACATAGTTTAATTTCAACAAATMTCTAGATAAAATATTTTCCCTGAAACAATCAGCCCTTAAAGAAGCATGCATCTTTCACCTATTTGCTCTGTTTCACAAAATTTGTTTTATATATAGAAAGATGGAGGGGTGGGGGGGGTGTTGTGTGTTAAAATTAACTAAGTGTCACATCAGTCCAAGAATTTGACACAAAACAATACAATATACTGCTATCCTATAAATCTAACCCGGGTTGGAAATTGGCTAGGGCTGCACCATTTGAAATACAGTTTGCATATTGTCACATATTTTAAATACATGGGTAATAATATACATCAAAACCAGATTTTTTTCACATGGGGAAAATAAAATAAAGGAAAAAAATAATTATAAAAACATAGCCAAATTTTAAGTTAACCCAAATCCAAAGAATAATCCCCAGGCAACCATAAATTATGTGGTATCCTCAACTCAATTGAAAAGCCACTGCTGCATCTGTGGCTTGGGGGGCAGGGATGGGAGAGATGGGAGAGTTCTGGTGATCAAATAAACCACAATAGTTAACGCATACTTAATACTACATAGTTTATTTGAGCAGATAATGTAGGTTGAGAATGTTACTGTAGCCCCATGGTATACAGCAATTATACCCATTGTGAAGTGCTTTCTCATCACCTACCCTTGGGTCCTGCTGGCAGAAAATATCCAATGCCAAGTAATGCCTGGGAAGACCCAGATCTTATGTGCCTCTCGCTTATCCATTGAAGGCTGACCAGACTAAAGAACACCTCTTTTTATACTGAAGTTGGCGCTCACCAGATGGCTATTAATTTTAATGATAACAAAAGAAACTATAATGAGAGTATGTCTTGCAATTCTGTTCAGTCCAGTATATAACAGAAATTTAAAGTTTACAGCTCCACGCTATTTACTAAAATAAGCCAGCACAACACCCTCCCCTCCTCTCCCACTAATAAAAGATAAAATACAACTCACAATGTGGCTGTCCTATCCATTAATAATTCACACGTGGGCCAGTATCAATCTGCTGGCCGATGCTGAGCAATCTTTTTTTGGTCAGCAATGTCTGTGTCCCTTCAGCTAATGAAAAGTCAACATAAGTCTCTTGAACTCTGTGCATGTCTTAGTTTATACACCACTCATAACAAGAGCTGACAGTTTCATTTTGCAGTTCAGTTTTCTGATTTTTCAGTCTTTAAATTCAATTTTTACCCTTTTTTGCCTGGATGCAATTTCCTTCAAAAACTTTATAACAAGATAAACTTCCACAGGCTGTAATTCATCCTAAAAAAATCTCTGATCTGGGAAGTTCAAAAATATCAGGGGAGGACTTATAAAGCTGTTAACAAACGTTTCAGACCTGAATGCCAAAACCTAGGTTCAGATCACTGTTTACATACTTGATCCTCATGGGAATTTAACACTTCAGAAAACGGCAGACCTTATAAGAAATAGTTGCAGAGTTTTTTGATTGACTGCCTCCTCCTGAAATCTTGCTGAGTTTTACAAATTTGCCTTTCTACAGTGAGATATAACTGAAGAATACTATTTGAAGGAAATGAGTTTGTCTTGAATGTACTGGCTTTGAAACACATTGAACTATAGCTAGATAAAAAATATCAAGCGAGTTCTGCAAATTATTATGTTTCCATGAGTTTATTGGAACATGAGTTCGCCTATCACAACATGTGACTTACTGCTTTTATCTTTCAAGAGACTAACTGGCAAGCAAATTTCAAAGTTAAATGCCTGACTGCATAAGGAAGATGAATTTTGAATCACCTACAAATCCCGACCGCAGAGCACTCATACCCTTCTCCAATCGGAAACAGAAACAGCGCCACATGACTTATCTGAAATTCAATGCTATTTGAATTTCAAATACGAGATTAACACGCTGAAAAATGCAACCACAAATACCAGCATTGAACAGGCGAGAAAGAAGATATTCAGCCTCATAGATATTCCTTCGAGGATACGTAAGTTAAATTACTCAAAAAGCTATTCACTGTAGACTTTGCATTCGGATCTAGTCAAAATGTAAACAACCCTTGAAAATTTAGTTTGTTTTTCCACTTCCTGTGTTATGCAATGTACTCAAGTTACACAAGGCTGTTTTTTCAGCTGGATCACAACATGGTAGCATTTGCAGACCAGTGCTGATGTTTCATTAATGATCTCCATAACAAGAAGATCATTGTTTTCTTTTATGTAAATGCTGGCTAAGTTACAATCACATTAAAATTTACTACATTCTTTTTAGTGGCCCAGTATCAGAGAGAAGGTCATGCTTCCTACCAGTAAGGACACTCCAACAATATGTAGGCTATTTTGGGTGAGTGCCTGGTGATTAAAAAAGCCACATAGTTAATGAAGTCTGCCAGCAAAAGAGGAAATCTCAGTTGTTCATGTCAAAACAAGAAGAGAACTTGGTTTGTTAGGTGACATTCAAACTACTCTGTATAAAAAAAGGTTTTGTACAGCTGAAACTCTTGACAGTCAAGGAGTCTGATCTAATAGCTGACTCAGAATACAGTTTCAAATTCTAGCTTTGCCATAGACTTCAGAGCATGGCCAGGCCAATTCATTATCTCATTCCTCATTTATCAACCACAAACTAGAAATAGTATTTTTCTTCCTTTTTCTTAACTATTAATCTAAACTGTAAGCTCACTAGTTAGGAATAACTAACTAGGTAGGTGCAAAACAGTACAAAGTAAAATAGTATCCCAGGCTGTAAACGAGAACAAGCAGAAGACCACAGTGCACACATCACGTAAAACTGTAATTCTTAGAGTAACATTTTCAATTGACAGCAAGGTTTCAGTTCACAAATCACTCAGCAAATGTCTTTTCCCAAATCAAAATCTCTTAGCATCGTAATGAACTATTATCAGAAGAAGAAAAGAAGAAGAAAAGAAGAAGAAAAGAAGAAGAAAAGAAGAAGA
>JAYKAV010003381.1:39270-70978 GCA_035582835.1 Phoebastria nigripes
AAGAAGAGATCACACTCTACATAGAGTCACACTTAGTTTCAGGTACAAACTGGCAGGAAAATGCTGACCGTTCTTCTAACACCCAAACACTATTCCAAGCTGAAAACAAGTTTTTGAGAACAAATGTTCTTTTACAGGTGTCAGTACTAACTTTACTGAACAGAAAAACATGCACAAAAATCCACCCAATGGACTCCTCACATGCAGACTCTGACCAACACTTACAAAGCAGCATTTATGCAAACTGGAGATGCTTCTCTGACCAACACTTACAAAAGCAGCATTTATGCAAACTAGAGATGCTTTAGGGAAAAACCACCACAAGATATAAATAAATAAAATATCTGCAATAAACAAATAAGATATTAAAAAAAAAAAAACCAAACAAACAAAAACAAAACGAAAAACCACACACACTAAAAATAAACCACGACATTACTAACAAATGCTTTCAATAAATATGCCACAATTAATCTTGTAATTGCCTTTGCTAGTTTCCTGAGGTAACAAGTTATGTTAAGAAAATGCTGCCACTAGCTGCAGCCTACACAGGGACTGCCACGCAATGGGCTCCTCATTGTTGTGTAAAGTAGGCAGCAGAGAAGCACTCCTGGAGGGACATGACACCTAATCATCCAACACAATGCCTCTTTCTCTCATGAATACTTGTGGGTCTCATTTGGCTTCTTCTTTTGGAAATACTGAAATGCTAGATAACTACAAATGTAGTAAGGAACTATGTATCTTGGTATCTATATTCCCAGTCACTGCTTGGACACAATCACAAGCAGCCAGTCTCAAGGGCTCTTCTGAATGAACCTAACAATGCTGACTGCCTCTATTCATGCAGCTCGGAAAATGTTAGAAAAACATGGTTTAAAAAGAACAGTACTTTAGCAGTTCAGTAAAATAGCTATAGCTTGCAGGAAATAGTGACAGCCACATTGCATCAAAGTTAAAAATACATTATAAGGTGTGTCAAAGATACCAGAACATAGTTTTCTAGGGACCTTGAACTCTGCATAATTACTTATGTTATAACTCAGATGCAGAGGAAGTGTTAACTTTTCTCTACAGAAAAATATTCCTGCTTTTACCACTCGCAGTCACATTTTCCTAGGTCGCATCTTATCCTAGTAATCCACAGCAGTGCATAGCCACAGCAGTGTTGGAGCAGGGATCAAGATCTGGCAGGTGCCTCTGGAGGAAGGCTGCGAAAACACTGTGAAAAATATTGGTTCAAGTTGTGAAATCAGCAGGGAATACACCACTCATTTTGCGCTTTTGTTCTTCTACTTGGAAAGAAAATAGATGAATGCATCTTTCCAGATTTCTTGGAGAAAGATCTAAACACAGAGAAAGACAGCCAGGAAAGGAAGGGTTGAGAAGTTGACATGTGTAACAGCAACAATAACCTGAAGGGAAAAGGCAAAGAGGGGGGGGGGGAAAAAAAAACAAAAAAAAACAAAAAAAAACCACTTAGAGGGAAACAGATTTTGTATCATACCTAATCTACTCCAAGAATTCTACTAAAATAAGAGAAAAGGTTCAGTGGAATTGAGAACACAATGGTAAAATCTTCGAGGGAAACACTCCTGGCATTTGCCAGCACTTTTGCAACAGCTAAAATTCCAGTTCCCTCTATTTCACATGCAAAACCACCTCAACTTAGATGAAATGATGAGTTCCTTCTGCATCTCATTTACCCTACTCCTAATCTCCGAGATACTCTCTCATATGTTTACATACAAAGCTATGGAAATCCACCTAAGGTTCCACAGACGTCTCTTTTCTATAGCCTTTCTGCTTGTAGCCTACGCTTACCTCACAGTCCTTTGTTACCTTTGTGTCCTTTGTACACAAAGATGTACTTTTACTAAGAGTTAGCACACCAAATCCAAAATGTCCGAAATTGTGAATTGCTGCTGTCCTCCCTCCAGGCACAACCACATAAACACTTGAGGTCTCTTCAGTATCAGACAGCGAAAGCTGTTTCAATAAAATCAACAATTTTCGGCAAGTAATGCAGTAACAATAGCAGATGGTGCAAATAATCTGAGCTGCAAGGAGAAAAAAAGCCATTCTGTTACTGTACATCTTTACTTCTACTAACTCCAGTGTAAAATGTGGGGTCAAAAGGATCTTGTCATTAGGTGGCAGACTGGATTAAACTTCATTAAGATGGGTTGGAATAACACTGGCCTTTCACTTAAGATAGTTTTATAAAGCCATTAAAGCTGCTTTAGAGAGTCAAATAGATGAAACATTACATATGCTTTCATGCAAAGCAAGACCACACACAAGGCCACCTCAGAACCTGAGCTACGTAGGTGGAGGTGTTTCACGGGATTTTTTTTGGCAGAACTGTGTATCTGTACATCTGAAATGAGAAGGCAAAACAGTACAGACAAGAGAAAAGAAAACCAAAGCCAGCCAGGAAGTCAGAGCAAGAATTGCATGCATACACCTGAAAAAAACCGCTTTGATGGAAGGAGAGTGTTTTATACTGACCACTACCAAGAAATTGTTGGAATTGCACTCAAAGACTTTTTAGACTTTTTTTAATGTTTTTTGTTTGTTTGTTTTGGGGTTTTTTGGGGTTTTTTTGTTTGTTTTGTTTGTTTGTTTTTAATTTTTCTGTATTCAGAAAAACAGAGTTTTGTACCTTCCTTGTAAATAAGTAAGATTTCATCGAAGATTTTCTTTACATTGCCATCAGTTTCCTCTCTTGCTGGAAATTACCTGCAAAGCCCCACATTTTGACTATTCCTCCTAGAGAAGAAAAACATTCTTGCAGTCTGTTGCCAGCACATTCTTGCTAGTTATTCTAGCAACAACACTGCAATATCTGAGCAACAAGAATGATGTGAGGAAAAAATTCAGGCTCTAAAGAGGGACATTTGTGTTCAAAAAGCAAATATGGCCAAATGGAAGTAAGGAAAAAATCTGCTGCTCGGCCACCAATGCCTACAGCACTTCAAAACTCAGGAGAGAAGCTTAAGAAAAGAAAAAGGAAAAAACCTCACAAGCTGGAAAAAAACAGCAAAAAATCAGGAGTTGGAGATTTCACAAAAGGAAGTAAAGCATCATTTAGCRTGTTTCCAGAAGAAAAGGCTGGATGATGAGTTGCATGGAAAAAGAAGGCATGGTTCATTCAGTTTTGTGCTTAAATGATATGATGCATGCTAGAAGACCTGATGTCTTTACAATGCTCTGCCAATCTGAAGCTAAATCCAGAAAAGTTTGTAGTATGTCCAAAAGAGATCATCTATCTTTCATACACCGTCAGCAAGACAGGACTTACCACTGACCAACCCCTACAACGCTGCATTGAACAAACCATCTCCTTAGGCACTCCCAGACGTGCAATTCTGTACATCACTGCTGTAACTACAGGTTTATTTGTGGGTATACCAATACTATAAGCCCACTATTCAGCAAAATTATTTAAGATTTTCAAGGCTGAAAAAGGCCCCTGTGATCGCTCCTTTCTTGGCATACCAATGCTGCAAACCCCTTCAAACTGGGCACAGATGATAATGCTTATGGATTGACAGTGGTGTCAGCACAAAGTCATGAAGTATTTTAAGTAATGGACATTTATTACTGAAGTCCTTGCTCCACAAAAGGAGATTGGTACATCACCTGGAAAGAACTTGTGGGAAAGGTTGAATCTATAGGATATTTTCACTGATGTCACCAACTTGTCAAGTGTCCAGAAATACTGCTGTGCTGTGATTTCAGTAGCTCTGAGGCCTGGCCACAAACCTGCTGACAAGGATGCAAATGGTCAGGTTGGTATAGGCAACCTTTCAAGTGCATCCTCATTTATACCTGTGTGAAATATCCTCTGATGTGTTGTGGGGCTCTGGAGAATTAGACTGGAGGTAGGTGCAGCCCCTCGGATAACATGGGAGCTGCCTTTCTTCCCAGGTCACTTCACATGCAGGTGACTACATCCACATTTCGCAGCTCTGTGCGGCACTTCCAGTTCTCTCCAGCTCTTCACACCAGTCTTTTGTGGCCACAGAGGAACTGCAGTGCTTAGCTAGGAAGATCCAAATTGCCAGTGCCACTGCAAGGGATTTTAGTGTAAGGAAACACCTGATTCATTAGCAGCTTTCCTCTCTTCCCCTCCTTACACCTATACCTAGACCTCCATTCTGTTCTACGGCTGAATCACTACAGAGGTTGGGCAAGTCAGATGTAACCAACTTGGTTCACAGAGGTCATAAATTTCTGCAGCTCTTGTTCCAGTCAATGGAAGACGCAAGTGTTTGGATTATCAGCAAATACAGCAATTAACTGCCTTGTGCTTCAGTTCCCACATCCATAAAATGGGAGCAATTATTCCTTCTTTCTAAAGTGCCAGCAGAATCTTAAATGAAAACTGCTGAAAACTTCCTCTTTCCTATAGACCACAGTGGTCTGTCATTATGCCAGTTCCTTTATCCAGTGTTACCACCTGACTAGCTGCCCTTCTGTTTAATGAAACAACCAGAGCAATGAGCTGGAAGTCCTCAACACTCTTTCTTCCTACTCGCCCATCTTACCACACGGCTATTTATGCCACCCCTGCCTGGCTACCTCACAGCTGGGGACACCTGTTCTGCTGCAGCAGAAAAGAGGTAAAAAAGCAAAAAAGGAAACCGTCAGAGAGCTTATTCAGGAGTAACAGGGATTTGAATACTATCTTCCCCAGCCTGATAATTACAAGGAAATGGCAGCAGATCTAAATCATGATTGGATAAGGAGGTGGCCCTGCCAGCAAATATGATAGTCCTAGCAGGCCCCGTTCAGCAGCTCCTTTGCTGTAAAAATATTGCACTGAAATGAAATATTTTGGCCTCACTCCAGTAATAACCAAGGCAGGCTATTGTTGCTCTGGAAGGAACTTTTGCTCAATGTGACGGAAGCAACCACTGCCTACTGGAGAGAAAATTCAGCAGAGAAATATCTCTTTGTTCTAGTATTCTGGACTGAGCCTTGATTTCTCTCCCTGCTGTCAAAAAAAGGAATGCTCTGCAAAGGGGACCTTAGCAGCAGACAGTGGTTTGAATATATGTTGCCTTGGTCTGGCATATTGCCTGTTAAAACAGTTATACATTTTCTTACAGCCCTAAGACCTTCTGGCTTTACTCTGAGTCAGACAAGTTCACCTAAAACAAAGCACAGAGTGCAAGTTAGATCTAGTCAGAGTGCACACATTTTATTGCTGGAATCTGCTGGGCATCTTAGAAATCTTGATATTACAGCCTAAGAGTATAAGATGAATATAAATAATGAAAACATTTTGATAATTAGACTGTCAAGCAGAAAACCTAACAGAACACATTTAGATATTCAAATGCACTTTAGATGCATGTGCATCAGCCCTTTGGTGGCCAATATACTGAAAAGAAAACAGCAATAGTTTGCAGAAACAGAACACAGACAAGACTTAGCCAGATAGTGCTCTAACTGCTAGACTCTTACTTCCTGGCTTGTCACTGACACCGTTACCTTATTAAGCAACACTGAGCAGCAATTAAGTAGGGCTGTTATTCACCACTAACTTAGCAAAGGAAAAGAAATGAATGAGCTTTCCCAGGTTGCAGTAGTTCCAGATTGTCTCTCAAAGGGCTGCATCAATTACTGTCACTTATTTGTCAGCAGTATGCCATGATTAATTGGCGAGATCCACATTTTTGCGTGCCTTACGTCATACACAGCCCTGCTCCCCCATCTGTTTTTATTGGTGTTATAGACCAAAACGTTCCACACCATGTACCTTGTCAAAGCTGTATTAATGTCTCACAATGGACCCAAGCTAAAACAACTTAAAACCCTACAGATCTCCTAAATGTGCTGAAAATAAAGATGTAAAGAGAAGTGACTGAAAGATTTAGTAGAATTGAAAGTTGAGATGCAAAAAAGAGCAGACTTTAAGCTTTCTTCAGCAAAATGAGAATGTTATGTTGGCAGAATAAGGGAATTTGTTGTCAGTACTAAAATATGTGGAAAAGTTTTTATCACTAATTCAGAATAAGTAGCACTTTACAAAAAAAAAAAACCTCCAACACATTTACAAAGTAAATTGTTACTTAGCAAGAATAAGTATGTATGTCTAAAGCAGCCTTAAGTTTCAGTTCCTCACACCCTTACTTTCCTATTTAGGATGGTGTTTGAATGCCTCTTCCTTATTCTCTAAAAAACATCTGAGTCCTATGGACTTTCAGAGAAGTCCAGCATGCATTTAAATGTTTCCTTGGAGTCTTAGTGAGCACATACACACATGTATGTGCCAGGTAGCTAGTAAAAAGCCCCATACAAATATTAAAGAGCAGCATAGCAGGACAGCATATGATAACACACAAACTTATGGTTATAACTATAATAAAGGCTTAATCATCAAAACACCTTTCAACATTTATGTGGTTGTTTTCATGTGTAGAGATGAATGTGCTTTAAAAAAAAAAAAGCAATTAAACAAATGTTATTTCCATTCTAGCCTTGACAGCCATTGGGACTTTTTATACGTCTTGTGATACCTGTCATCTTTCTGAGAGCATCTACTCAGAAATTGTGCCATTTTGAGAATAAAATCCTCCCGATAACAAGTCTCCCTTCAACCTGCAAGCACTTTTATAGAAACAGAGCCTTCTGATCAACTTTGTGCTCCTTCACCTCAGAATTCTGGTGCTAATATCTGCTTGGATATTAGGAAAAATTTCTTCACCCAAAGGGTTATCAAGCACTGGAACAGGCTGCCCAGGGAAGTGGTTGAGTCACCATCCCTGGAGGTGTTTAAAAGACGTGTAGAWGTGGTGCTTAGGGACATGGTTTAGTGGTGGACTTAGCAGTGCTAGGTTAACGGTTGGACTTGATGATCTTAAAGGTCTTTTCCAACCTAAACGATTCTATGATTCTATGAAACAGAAAAGAAACAAAAGCACAGAAAAGATGACCRCCAGCCTTACCAGTCAAAACTGAGTTTACAGTTGCAAGAGATGTAAATTGTCTGTAATGTCAAATACAAATAATTTCAAATACAACTAATGAAATTTTACTTCCATTTTCATACATGTCACAGCATAACAGCAGCATCTTCTTGGGTCCAGGAGTTGTGGTCTATGTGATCTCTGCCAAAGAAATAGCATAAGCTTACTCCAATGCCTCTGTCTCTCTCATTTTCTGTTGTTTCACTACTCATATCAGCAAGCTACTACCTCCACCTTCACCAAAGTGACCTCTAAAGTCTCTGCTGTCATACTGCAGGCATGAAAATGACCACAGACACCATAAAAAAAAAGCAAAGAAAAAACAACAAAAGCAAGTTTTGACCTGAGGAATTACAGAGATTAGGAACCAGGTCTACATGAGGCAGCAACACTTCACAATAAAAGCTTAGTTACCAACAAGAAATGAATTTTCATGCTTTGAATATTTTTGCTACTTTCTCAAAAATAAACAGAAAAATTATTCTGCAACATCGTGCAAATGATGCAAATGTAAGCACAGAGGAATAAGGTTAAAATAATGGGACATTCAGGCCAAAATGCAGATAGCCATGCTTTTGTGATGGCTATATACCATGCCTGCATAGAGGTTATGACAGTATCAACATTGTCAGTAAGATAGGCTTTGACAGTTACTCATCCCATGCTGTTGCGCAGAACAGAACAAAGCCTGGCTCAGAGATCTGTCCTGTATCTGGGGGTTTACTGGTCCCAGAAGGCAGGTCCCCACTTTTGTGGTGCAGAGGTTGTCCACGTCTCAGGTGCCATCAGCACCTTGGACAGTGTGAGCCTGGGCCTAACAAGTGGCACATGCCGCTACCCACATGCAAAATGCAGACAAAAACAACCCCCGTGGTCACCCACTCACACCCCACGATGGCTTAGGGACATCTCTACTATGGCTTTTTGCCCAAATTTTCATGGCTTCTACCAGAAAGATGTTGAATTTTTTCAGTAGGCCAGTTTGTGTGCATCCAGAAGAGAAAAGGATTCCAGTAAAATAGTGCAATCAATGCAAGCTCTTGCCAGAGACAGTTTTCTAGTTTCTGGCTGCTGTGCTAGTTGAGCTGCTGACAGCAGCAATGGTAGAAAACTGAAGAGGAAAAAAGCAAGATTAGACTGGGCTTTTGTCTTGACCTCCATTTTGTTATAAAGCCCTTCAGACTGCGCCTCCAGAACTCTCCCTGGTGCTAGAACACCTCCTCCTTCTAGGAAACCAGCAACCTATTTCAAATTTCTCTCCAAGAATTCACTTTTCACACTTTTTTAATTCACGACTTGGAACCCATGCTATTTATTTCTCCTTTCTTGTCCTTTGGCTGTTATATTTCACAAGATATAAGCCAAGAGGCTATCTAAATTATTTTGTGTTGACCATTATATTGCCACAACGATACTGTCTGATAGGTCATTTTACATTAGCTGAGTTTTTCTGTCCCCAGCTGCACACCATGAACATAACACACATCTTTCTCTTAGTTCTGTAGCAAAATTCAAAACTGCATTGACTTAAAAAACAGAAACACAATGAAAATGACAGATAATTTGAATGACTCAGAAAACCACAGAATGTATACATAATTTTTTTTACTATCTGGGCCTAGATTTCCATTTCTATGCATTATTTACTATATTCCAACTTGCAGGTTTACATACACTAATCCTCCTGGACGTATTCAATACAGGGAGTGATCCCTGGCCTCCAGCTTTGAAGCAATTTACTACTTCTGCACACACAGCAATATTTTAGATAGAAATTATAGGTAGTATTGGCAAAGTGTTATGCTGTAGAAGGCTCTGATCTGTTCACCTTATGACCTTAGAATAAGTTCCCAAAGCTTTGAATAAATCAGTGGTATTTCATATGCCTTGTCATTATCTTTCAATTCATGGTTTCCTGAGACAGTCAAATTTGAAGAGCAATTGTGTGACAGTAGGGGGATGAGAAATGAGAACAACATGTAAAAGATCTGGCAGCTATGCCAGTTTGACAAACATGGTTTAAAAACAGAACAAAAGAACTTCCCAAACCAGAGGGTAGGTAGAACAATTCTTTTAATCAAACAATGCACTCAGAAGAAATGCAGCAGATCCTAGAACATGCACTCCTGTTTTTTTCTAGATAATGCAAATTAGTCCTAAGATCATTACAAAGACCTGTAGTCTTAAAACCTGGATAATATAAATCTACACTATTTAATACATTTAAAATCCACAAGAGGGCAGAAGCATAGGTAAATTGATGAATGTAAAAAAGACACACACAGGCACTAGATAAAAAGAAGCTCAAGACCCTGGTGTTCTGAAATACATGTGGGTTTGGGTGGGGTTTTTTTGTTTTTGGGGTTTGTTTGGGTGTGGTTTTGGGTTTTTTTTGTTGTTGTTTTTTGTTTTTTTAATAGTAGAATTTGACCATTTACTAGGGGAAATTAGATTCATAATTGCATTTAGATTCCTGATTGCCTTTACTTAAACATATAACCTTGTCATATGGTGAAAATATGAATCCTGTTAACCAGGTTCAGACAATTCTTCATTTGTTCTGAAACTGGCCTGCTTTGGTTCCACAGATAATCAAAATGACCACAATTTAGTCATTCATATTTGTTCACTGATTYCAGCTGGAAAGTCCTTAATCACTGCCAATGATATAATGACTTTTTAAAACACACAGAGGAAGCCTGCATCCTCAGCTTGGCGGTGATATGATCAGTTTGTACAACAGCTAGCCCAACTCAAATAGAGCTGCAACTGGAGAGTTTGGTTTCTCACATACAGTATCTCATGCTGTTTGCTGACAAGGACAGGACAAAATTGTCCTAACTGACTTGGAAGCCTAAAACCAATCTTCAAAAGACATTCAAGTATTCGGGGCTACAGCCAGACATTCTTTCACCCAGTAGAACCTACAGTCCCAAATTAGACGCCAAGATTCATCTTGTAAAACACACGGAAAGTATACAAAAAAAAAAATGCAAGAGGGAAGTTGGCTCATGTAATCAGTATAGAGTCAGAATGATTAGGCACTTCATTTCAAAGCAGGTAAGCACCTACCTGATTAGGGATTCTCTATTCTAAACCCTGTTCTCTGTGGTGTCCAAGCAAGGACACAATTAGACATGAGAGAAACCTGCCCACTGCAGCCTCTCTACTAGTGTTATTATCTAGAAGGTGAAAAATTTGTTTTCAGTTTTCACTCTTCTCCATTAGAGTAAGGACTCCAGTGTAGCTACTTTGGGAATCCAAGCCACGGGATCAATATAAATCAGATGTGTAACTCACACTTTGGAGAAGTCTGTTCATACACAGGGATGCTTCTGTTAGTCTGCAGACATGGAAGCCAACATTAACAGGTTGTTCAATGAACCTCATCAATGAAAAGCCTTACTACTGTCAGTTTTTCCTCACAGACACAAGGAAGAGACAGACTGTTCTCAGCCTAATACACAGAGCAGGTTTTCATCCTTTCCAATATAAAGGTGGATCTGATTTGCCTTGTTCGGTCATTATGTAAAACTTAAGTCATATTCATAACATCTCTTTCCTACTGTGTACACATTTTGATCTGTGTATGTGCATGCATGCGTACATGTGTAAACTTTAACTTAAATATATTGCTTGTGCCTATTGTAAACAGTGAACGCCATAACCATACACTTGCATATGTATTGACTATAGTAATTTATTTTTCTTACACCACTATAAATCAACTTCCCAAAGCAAAATTAAGGAAGTATGAGATGAGAACAAGAAAACATTTTCAGTTTTCTCAGACTATATATTGCTAAAATCTACACCAGCTGTAGATTCACCTAAGGTAAGTCTGAAATGGAATATAGACCAAAGGATTCATCTGTGATCTATTTTGCTTGGTTTCTAGAAAATGTTGTTCTTTATATCTGGGTCTTCTCAAAATATGTCATGAGGGATACCGAGTGGAAAAAGAGATGGTAAAAACAGTCACTTTATTCAGCCAGGATCTGCTTTTAGAAAAAGCAAAGGCAAATGCCACAGCCATTTTGAGTGTACAGCAAATATGTAGCTCTCAATTCTTTTAGAGTAAGTGCCTTCATAAGTTGTTTTTATCTTTCTGAAAATATCTTTTGAAGCAAAACATTTAAGTATTTATCCCCTATTGATAGAGAGATGAACTATGGCTAAAATGAACAACATCCTTGTTGACTTGACAGTAGCCCATATCCTGAGCAGACCTTGGTGGACTGTAATTTAGGAAACAGCACAATTAATCATAGGAAATTTGCAATTACAGAGTTGACTACTGACTGGGCTTTTATATCCACAAGGGAATTTGCCAGCAATTATGAAAGAAGTCTGCTAGGAAACACGTACATATTAAGCTTTCTTAGGTTTAATAAATGTATTCACCTTACTACTAACTTGATACAATGATCAGTACTATGCTCAGGAGTAACAATTTACAATCATGACTAAGGACTCCACAATCTGACTATTAATTTTCTATTTCTGGAAAAATCTTGCCTTGTAACTGGAAACTAGTTGTTTTACTGGCTAAGAGCTGTATTTCTGCTTACTGATGGCATTTTAATATTGATGAATGGGACATGGTTGAATGGGAAAATACCATCTTCTACTGTTAGTCTTTTATAAAGAAATCAAATCATGAGCTAATCATAAAAGATAAAGATATACTAATATATATAAAATAAAGCCCTTATACTAATATGACTCAGAAAATAGAACCCTGTTCACCGTACATAGCAAGCAATCACGTGGCTGGTAGCTAGTAGACTGAAATTTAAGTAGGATGATTCTTTGTAATACTTGTTGATTTAAAAAAAAAAAAAAAAAAAAAAAACTAGACAACCTCAGCTGAAAGAGTAGATCACTGAAATATACAGCAAAAAGGT
The DNA here is from genome assembly GCA_035582835.1 of Phoebastria nigripes. NCBI lineage: Eukaryota > Metazoa > Chordata > Aves > Procellariiformes > Diomedeidae > Phoebastria > Phoebastria nigripes. The sequence goes on from JAYKAV010003381.1 coordinate 51,158, forward strand.
ACCATTCTGGTACAAAGCAAATGCATTAATTTATACCAGGGAAAAAACAACATTTTATTTTCCTTCTGATGGGCTGTTAATTCTTTAAGTTTAAAAAGAAACCATTAAGCTTGCTTACCAATCATAGTAGTTTTTCCATCTGACTGAGAACAGCTAACTCTTAACCAAAAGGCAGTCCCTTTGCCATCTCTCCAGCGACTAGCTGAATGATGTTCAGTTTTGTGGTGGCACAGAAGACCTGCTTTCTACAGACTGATTTTTAGAATCAGGAAAACAAAAAGGAAGTCCAAATCATTAATGTCCAATCCTCATTTGAATTCTGAGGCCATATTCAAACCTTACTTATCTTACTATAATTACTAAGCTGATGAAAAGTATCAAAGCAAGGAGAACAAATCACTGCTTCCAGCCATCCTTGCTGCACGGTAAAGGAGTGGGCAGAAGAATTTACAGAAGCTTTGGTCTGCAGGTCAGTACAGCTAGCCTCATTCGTAGCTCTAACAGAGGGCTTGTTGAGCCTAGCCCCGTCACCCCACACAAATATTTTGGACCTGGGTGAGGAGATAGTTTAGAAAGGGATAACCTCACCTGCTTGGCTTACTGACAACTACCCTCAAGGCAGAAGAAACTTTGCATTGCACTCATTTGAGAAAGACTCTTAGGCCAGGTCACTAAAAACAACTGCAGGATTTTCTCTCAGACACACCGTGTGAGTTTAGAAAACAAAAGTATAGGAAGAGATTTAACAGAAGGTGTTCTTATGTGACTCACGGCTGCTCAAATCACAAGAAGGGATATGAAAGCTCAGGCCTTGGCACCCTTTGCCCAGAATAACTAATTCAACAATCTTTTCTTTCTGTAAAAGCAAAACAGTAGAAAATGTCCTCTACATAAGCTGTCACTGTCATCTGACAAGATTTAGTTATCATAAACTAAACTCTGTGCTCAAAACCAGAAGGAAAGGCAGCAAGTAGCCCTGGTTAGAAACAGCAAGCTCCAAAAAACAAACACAAAAAACATGCATCTTGTCTTTTTGTAAAGATTAGTGTAGTTTTTAATTTAATAATTCATCCTCCTCTTGCATTTTCTAGATTGAATTTGATTAAATAGATCTTTTCAACTTTAGTTTTATTATTCAAAGTTTTTAATAATTTAGTTCTAAGTTATAGAGATAAGAAAACAAAGCAAAAGTGAGATCTGTAATCACAAATTTTTTCTTTTGTGCCCAAAGGGCTTTTATTAGTTCATGTCAGCAGATTCAATCCCCAGTCTACCTACTATGAAACTGAACAAATTGCATACAGATGTAGAAGATAATGTAGAGAAGAATCCTTCTGAGTTTTATCACAGTATAAATGACCTATGTTAAAAAAGTCAGCATACACCAGACAAATAGACTTCCATTTTTTAAAACATTTAGAAAAAAGATGACATTTTGACCTTGAATTTGGCAGATAAAGTTTGTTAAAGAATATTTTAAAGTCTGAGGCATGACACAGAAAATGACCACAATATTAGTTCCAAAGAGTTAACCTGGATAATGCTGCAGTGAAGATCTTTAATCCAGCAGCAACATTACCTGTTGTAGCACTTCCTCCTAGTTTTGTTTGAACAGCTGTTAAACTGGAAATGAACTTGTGGATTTAAGGGCTTACAGTCTTTTCCTTGTAGAAGGATACCCAGCCCACCCCACCCCCCCCCAAAAAAAAAAAAAAAAAAAATTCCACAAACAACTTTTATTAATGGTTCCTTTTTGCTGAATGTCCTTCTCAAAGAAAAACAGAAATGAAAACAACCTCTCTTCAATTATTGTTCAGCAAACAACATGGTTGCTTCACCATGCAACAAATGGAACAAGAAAATTGTGAAACAGTTATTCACGATTTACTACTTGCTAGATCTACCTGATGCTAGCTGCTGTACAAACACGCTGAGAGACACTTTCACTACTTCAGGGATTTTGTAGCTGAAGTGTATGAACACATGATCAATGATATCTGAAGTACAGCTGTTTAAGTAAACTGTATTGCACAACACCTGAAACACCATAGCTAACAATGTATTTGCTTGTGATGCAAGATGTGTATGTCTCATGGGAAATTAATCTTACATAGAACCGACATGATGTACTAATAAAAGGCTACAGTTTTGTCTGATTGTTGTTCTAACTTTTTTTTTCTTTAAACAAAAGAAATATCAAATTAAAACTGGGACATTTTCTGGTTATTTGTAGCCAACATTAAATTCACAGTCCTCAAATACTGGTTTCACCATTAGGTCCTATTACCCTGTCAGTAATTATCAAGCAATGCTCCTATTATTACTACTACATTCAGTAAAGTAACTAAGCAAAGGCAAATGCAAGGGGCTATACAAGCAGGAGAGAGATATTTTGTCTTTAAGAGCTCAGAGGCTAATCAGGAAGAAAGCAGTGATGAGAGAGAAAGAGGAAAACAGAGAGATATAGCAGTTTGTCCAAGTGGCAGACAGTCAACAAGCAGATCCTGGAATATAACACCTGCATGCTTCGGAGTTCCTCAGCCACCTTCTATCCTGGGCCTCATGCTTGTTCCAGAAAGCAAAAAGGTCTCAGAAGCCATGGCTCTATTAAAATGTCTTCTCAGCTAAGTGTAATTTGTTTTATTTTTAAAGATAAAGATTTCAATGCTCTTCTCACTTGCACTCAAATTACTCTATTGACTCAAAGAGCAACTGTTTTCCACCTATGCTCGTATTTGTACAGAACTGAGTTCCTGCTTACCAGGACATCCTCTCAGGAAAATCCTTAAGAAAGCAATCAAATTCCAAAATTTACTTAAATGCCACTGATATCCAGGAGCACACGCAGAATCGGGCTTCAGAGCTCTACAAAACTGTGACCTTTTCAGGATAGACTGTCTTTTATGTATCTGACCTATATAACAGTTTATGCATGTGCATATGTCTGTGAAACACTTGTGAGATGACAATGTTTCAAAAACCCAGGTGGCAACTCTTACCACTTTTCTCTTTATTAAATTGAGGACTAATGCCTAACTCCAGGTTTTCTTCGGRTTAGTTGTTGGAAGGACCTCATGGTCTTACAGACTAACACCAGGAGGTTTCATTTTCTTCCTTCAAAAACATCCCATCTGATATTTCAGTTGTATACAGTAGAAAGGTGGTAGGAATCTAAATTATTTACTTGAATTAAACAGTTTCAGTTTGTATGTACAATGCATCTCGTACACATTTCTAAGATACACTGCTTAAGTAATTTCTCAAAATCCTATTCCACTCAGGTCACACAAAGACTGAGAGCAGTGAGAACCCTCTCAGGACTCAGTTGACTCCAGTTACAACCGATCATTGCATAGTCAGTGCAGAATGACTGGGTTACCCAAAATTCCAATAGAAGTGGTGAAAGTTCCACTTTAAAACGAACATACTTCTCAACAACACACTCCTTGCCCACTCCTGCCACACACTCAAATCAAAGGGGTTTTGTTTTTGTTTAAGCTACAAAGCACTTACCACCACTTTCAAGGCAGGCATCAAAACATATTACCGCATACATTTCTACCGATAAGTGAAACACTAAGTAGCTTTGGTTTTGTTCCTCCATCTTACTATCTAGATTTTTCTGAGGTGATCAGGCCCAGGACACACGCAGTGATGGAGATCCAAGAATATCTTCTTGCCTACCTCAGCTGGAGTCCACGGAGACAAACAGACCATCACGTCTCTCCTCCCCTTGTGACATGGGCAGTTGTTTCCCCCTGGTTTCTTTCATCACTGGAGGGTGATGACAGTTTATATGTCATGCACAGCCTCTGATCACGCTCCTGTTGTAACATGAGAGGTAGCTGAGGTTAGCAAACTCAAAGAGGCATGCTACTTGAACATAACAAATAGGGCTTGGTGAAAGTGACACAGCATAGCAGCAAATGCTTTGCAAACACTGAGTTTGCCAGTATACTGTCTGCCCCTGTTCACCAGATATTACGGATTCAGTACCAGCTTCCAAGAGAACAGGGATGGGAGATAAAGCAGACTAAAAAAAATAGACAATAACTATTAAATAAAATTAAGACTGGCAGTCCCAGGTTGAAATGTTCAACAAACAATCTTCCAGATCAAGGAAACTGTTTATCAGTGACAACTTTTCAGCTGTTACCGCGCATCCTTAAACTACTCCATCTTCTTGATGTGCCACAGTATATACAAGAGACAAAAATAAGCTGTCAGAATTCAAATATGTTCAAGAATATAACTTTACAGCTGTAACTGTTATCATATTCTGAGCTAACACTAGCCTAAAAAAACAAATAGGCAGATTTCAAATCTCACTGTGAAGGGAATCCCTATACTTTTGTGCAATGGGTATGTAACTAAACTTAAAACATTTTATTATAACCTGATCATACACTCAYAACAGCACACTGAGCTCCTCCACCTCTAAAAGTGATGCTTTAGAGGGACTATTATGCTATGTCTTTTAAACTGAAAAATTAAAATAAACTATAGTCAGAGGTCTTTGAAGAATAACAGTATTGGTACATACTGACACAAATGCAGAGCATTAAAGGTTGCAATTTTAAAACACAGACCAGAAACATATTCTTGTAACATCACAAATTAACTCACAGAACAAACTGCTTTGACCACACTATGTCTGTACATTCAAATACAACAGCATAAAATGCCCCAGCACACGTTAACTTACACTATTTCCTCCTCTGTCCGATTTCTAATTAGAACTTGCTAGCATAAACTAAATGATGCATCAAATCCTTCACAATCATATAAGACAAAACAGAATTATAAATATCCTTTGCACTTGCTAATGTTATCATATCACTGACTTTTATCAGCTTTTGGCCGTAGATCTGATCAGAATGGAAAGCAAAAGGAACAAGAGAGTTTGCTGCTGTTCCTAACATCAGAGATGGAATTGTCTCCAAGAGGGGTTAACTGTAATGGAAAAATAAAGAGAACAAATTGAATGTTATGATCTGCAGAAAATTATACCGGGGGGGGGGGGGGGGGCACGGGGAAATCACAGCCTTCTAGAACTTCAGTGACTACACGTTATTTCAGGAATAACTCTAGCTTTTCATGTTATTCTGCATGGCACAACTTAAAATGGAAAAGTCAGTATTTTAACTAACGATGAATTCTGTCAGTTTGTCATAGTAGACAGTAAAGCAAAACAAACGTACAAATACACACACTAAAAAATTAACAATTACCTTTAAATGAACGGGTTTCAATTTCTCATTTTTCAAAATCAGCTGAAAGGAATGTTCTCTATCTTTTCCAAAGGTAATACCAAGTGGGAGACTGTCAATGGAAATTTTTACTCAAAGGAGAAGGTTTGTTGGTTTCTTTCTTTTTTTTTTTTTTTTTTTTTTTTTTTTTTTTAAGAAAGCTATGACCAAACAGAAATACATTGCATAATGGTAAGTCTGCATTGCACATAAACTCAATTGTACAGTTCACCACCATGAATTCAGTAATCTGAATCATATTACCTCCAACTGCAAGAAATTCAAGCACCTCATGGAAAGAACAGGGCAGTTCTTGCTGTGGAAACACCTGCAGCTGCCAAGCCAGGTGCTGGCTCTGTAGGAGCTCAGGCAGATCTGCAGCCGCTTTAGCCCACAAGGAAAGTTCCTGGAGGACTCCATCAAAGAGTCATCACCTGGAGCTGGGCTTCAACCTCCTGCACCTACTTCTTGTGTTTCCCATGAAGGTCTTTCACTTGCACATTGATTCTGTCTATCCCTTGTTCTACTGAAGCCATTAACAAGATCAAAGCTTCAGTTAGTTAACTGCTGTTATTGATTACATACAGCATGATTAATCTTAATATGTATAGTGTAATTTATCCAGCAATAATTAAAACAAAAAAAAAGTTTCTCCTCTTCACATACCAACTTTCAGCAACTAGCTATTTTTCTCAAATACAGTTATTAATCCTAAACATGTAACACAACTTTACAGCAAAGATCTCTGGCAAAAACCCTATGCAAAATTCATAAAATATATTAAATTATCCTTTTCTTTTTTCCCCCAAAAGGATTTTCTTCTTTGTGTTTTAATAGCATTATCCCTCCAAAACTGCTTAGAAAATCTTCGCTTTTGAACTTTTTTCTTCTTTTTATTTTTTGGGTTTTTTTTTTTCTTCTGCTGTTCTCTGTGCCTTAGTTTGCACTGACCAAATGGAAGAAGGAAAAATGTAAAGGAAGAAAAATATGAAAAATTGTAATCTCAGTTTTTCTATGACTAAAGTCTTGATTTTATTGATGTCAAAAAGGCAAACAAACAAAAAAGTCACCTTTGCAATATTGTCTCACCCCAGACACATCAAAAAAAGTCACCAACCTAATTCTCCTTGCAGATAACTAGGAACATATAATTAAAACACCATCAGACATCTCAGTATATGGTACCGATTGATTTTGCTACCTGAACACTTAAATTATATTAATTTTTATAATAACTGTAGCAATAAGTTAAAGTTCTCTGGACCTAGAAATATACTAGTCTGATAAACTCTCTAACAAGAGCTCTCCAAATAAGGAGAGAAAGTATTCTTTACTCAACTTTATAATGCCTATTTCAACTATATTTGTCTTACACACATACAATATATTTGATTTATACGAACAAATGATTTGTATGGAACTGGCAAAGACTCCAAGTTTCACGTACCTCTCGGAAAACAAAAAGGGCATGAAGAAGACTTAGTATGCTTCTACACATAGGTGGTTGTCACAAACAAGTGAAATATTCGTAATTACACTTCTTCAAAATCTGCAGGAATCCTAAACAATTTAGAAACAATTAAGTATATGCATTTCAACAGGCAAACTGAATGCAATAAAATATTCAAGTGTTACTGAATAATTACAATTCATGAAACATCAACCATGCAGTTTGCCTTCAAAACTAATACTGCAAAAAAACTACTAAAATTACATGAAAATAAGTTCTATATTTAATTAAAATTAAAAAGAGCATAAAGGTTATAACAATACACCATAGGAGTTACAGCGTAACACAAAATTACATAACACATACATGTAGTGATACGCTTTCCTGTCACACACCAGTGTAACACCTAAGTCACTTGGTTCCACACTGAACAGATACATTACAGAAAAACATTATATGAAATTGGGTTCTCCATATGCAGGTCTTCTCCAGGATCCTCTTCATACGAATTTAGATCAGTGTAACTGCTGTGGCCCATTTCATACATTTACATTATGGTCCGGACCATATGTCTGTTGCTTTACTATGCTTTATTCTTTTTTCAATTCAGATCAGCCTAGGGGACACTGGATTCCAATTTCAAATCTGCAGATACAGCCGAAGGTTACCCATTTGCCTGCAGAAACCTTGCAGGTGGTTCATTCAAGTTTAACTAGTCATATGTAACTTGAGCCAAGGACCTTTGAAATAAACAGGAAGACATCACTTCGAAGTTTCCTGTAATGCTGAAAACAGTGACAGTTCCTGCTTGTCCCTGATCAACTTTGTTAGAATTGCTAGCAGTAAGTGACCTGGTTTCGTTAAGAAAGGGAACCTGTGAACTTGAGTGTATAACTTCCTTGTAAATGGGAAGGACACCTGTAAACTCATTAGTTTGTTGTCATGTAGCATTATAGGCTTCCAACAGAAAAGAAAGGAGGTTGAAGACGGTCTCATAACAAAACAGGAGGCTTCCTAGAAAAAACTAAGACCCTCTGATATAGACCCTGTAATTACAATTTCCCCTATTAGTGGCATGCCTTCTTCAGCTTCTGAGAAAAAACACAAAGTGTCTTCTGCTTATTTTCTGGAGAAAAGTAATGGCTTTGGAAAAAGATTACTATTGGGATCCAGTGCTGGGTCTCAAAACTGAACATGTAATGTACAGATGTCCATGCAGAAGAATGGGATCCAAACTATTAGTAGAGAAGGAAGGAAGTGTTAATCACTAAATATATCAACATCTTCTATTGCTAGCTATTTCCATCACTAGCAATACTACTACTGCTATATTTTTTTGCTCTTCTGAGTAGAAAATCTACCATGTGATAAACAGATTTGAGTAGAGAGTCTACTGTGAGATAAAGAATTATGCTGTTCATTTCAGCATAATTGTCCCCGCTGCAGTTCAGAAAGAAGCTGAATTCTTTTCCCATGAAAACTAGAAGCAAGATGTCCCAATGCAAGTTCATTTTACAAAACATTGACAGGTCCAAAATGAATATGAACAGTTTCCTAATGAGAGAGCCTTAATATTAACTGCTGATAACTCAGGAATTTCACATACAATCACCCTCTGAAGTTACAGTTTTACTGTCCTTGTAGATAAAATTTTCTTGGTTATCTAGCTGTGGTACTAGAGGGCCTGTGGGAACTCTTTTCAAGAGTTTTACTGCAGTAAACAACTCAATCTGATAACGTGAAGAATTTGATTGTTACTTAGTTGTAAAGCAGTATTTTTCCCAGTGCTTATTAACAGAATTAAGAAAACAAAGGTAGTTAAGTGGGAAGAAGAAATCCAGGGCATCTGATTCAGCAGGAAGAAACACTCTGGGAACAAGCTGTTCACCAGGAAACCAAATACATGTTAACTAGACAACTGTAGCTGCTCAAGCCACTCTGTTAAGATGTCTTTCCACTTGCCTTGCCAGTCACAATGATGAGTATGAATATAGTACTTAAACTAAATTGCTCAAAGTTTTCACTTCAGTCTTGTTTCATGTAACCAGAAGAAATACATCCTCCTCAATGCTCATACAGAAATACTTAACATGACAGATTTCCACAGTTTCTGTACCCATACATTCTGGCATCTCAAAAACCAATTCAAGTTAATCAGTTTCATCTAGTAATGAGAAAGCTGTAAAGAAAATGAGACAAAATCATGTTACAACAAAATGCAGAATTAAGATCTGAATAAAATATGCCTGGATGCAATCAGCAGTCAATTAGAAAGACAAATTCTGCGTGGTTTCAAATTAAAGAATTTTAATGGAGTCTTCAAGCTTAGATACAGAAATGCAGTTGCAGACAGACAAGGGTTCAGTTCCAAACGTCCAGGATTTCCAGGTAACGCTACCAATATCTAAGTTTCCAAGGCTGTAATTGAGAAGGTGAAGTTTGCTTAAAACTTTTTTTTTTGCTTTTCTTTTTTTTTTTTTTTTTTTCAAATGAGGATAAAATTTTCCCAAAGTTCTTTTATCTTCAACTTTTTATTTTCAAGCTATGTTTTACTTCAGGTGAATGTCTTTCTTTGGTTTTTATCCTATTAGTATATTAAAAAAAGTGGGGAAAATAACATGTGAACACATTACAGTTGTTTCTCCTGACTATGCCTACTAGTCAGGTGAGAAGTCTGGAGTTTGTACACATACAAATGGAGCACTTTGGAATGTGAGATCCATTCTTCTCACACACACCATAATTAGCTGTCAGTTTCACCATGGACATTTTCCATGTGCACTTTGAGGTAGTCATTTCTTGTAAACTTCTTGTGGCAAAGCTGGCATTCTGCCATCGGTCGATTGGGGTTGTGAGTCAGCTTGTGTCGGATCAGCATTTTCTTCAGGCTGAAGGACAGATCACAAACCTAAGGCAGTGAAGACAAGACAAAGACAAAAGAAGTCTTAAAAATTCAAGCATGTAAAATGCTCCTTATGTTACATCACTGAGACTACAGCCACACATACCTGCAATACTTAATAAATGAGCTGGTCTTTGGAAGAATAACTCCTTCAGAGAGCACCTTAAAGATTATTACTCTGTTTGGTATCTTTCAATGTCGTACATTAACAGTGGTACCACAGGCACACGGTGCGGGGGGAAGGGAAAAAAGACCCAATCTTCAAAATATCAACACACTGAGGTGTCCCAGTTACATTGTGGGTTTTTTTTTTAAAACCTATTACTCTATCTGGGATGCAGCAAAAATTATGACAAAACATCACAAGCCTCTGTCAATTCAACATCAAATGAAATATTTCCTCCCTGACCTCCAGAATGACATCTGCGGGTTCCTAAAAAATCAGTTCAAATTGCTCAGTTACAAGGAGGGAGGAGTGAGAAAARAGAGTCTCTGAAGACTGTGAGAAAGGTTAATAATTATTATAGAGGAAACCTCATTGTTCCAGTCTTCCTCTGCCTGGCCAAGAAAACAGAAGACATCTGGCAAACGAAGGTACAATCCTTTGCTATATTATCTGGTGTGCTGCTTCCCTTCCTCCACTGTACTCCAAGCAGTCCAGTTCATTCTGTGATTTGAATAAATGGATAGAGGGATGAGGGACTCTGCCATGCTAAAACCATCACTTCTTATAAAAATTCCTGTACCGAAGTAAAAATGAAAGGTTAAGAACAAGTTCAGCCAAGAGAAGTTAGAATGAAAAGTTAAGAATCTGTAGGCAAGACATCCAGTCAATTGAAACCATGCAGTTATGTTATCACAATCACCTTCCATCCAGGTATATATTGTATGCATGAATTTCCCRGGGTGGGGGGAAGGGGGAGAGCATGCTCCTGATTTAACAAATGAAATAGGCAAGAGTCATATAATTAAATAAGAATTAACATCCATACGCTTGCAATCTTAGAATTCCAGGTTCATTCCAGACAAAAATGTCTTCCATGCAGAGGAAACTCAGGGAGCCCAGCACAATCCGTCTTTAGGAAAATGAAGTTTTAAATTCATATTGGTATCAAACTAGTAATGAAAATGCTGAATGATTACTGATTCCTTTCGAAACTAAAGACAGACAAAATAGAGCTGACTATCCAAGTAGATAATCTTGACCTGCAGTATATGTATTTTATGCCAATTAAGGCAAAACCATACAATGACCATAAAAAGGGCAACTGCCAGAGGCAGGTTTTGTACGCAAAATAGTTTTTCCCCAGACAAGAACACTGTATGTGCTGTTGCAATGGAACATTTCTGAATTTATGACATGACGTAATACCGAGGACTTTTATACAGCAACTGTAACTCTCCAACTTTTTCCCCTAAATGTATAATTACCTCTTTCAGACCCAAGTAACAGTCACCCTTTTGTTATGCGACAGCGAACGTCACTTACAGCATCGACTGGTCAGGTCTTAATATTGCTTTTGCCAAGTAACATTTTCTATTCCTCTTCCACAGAACACACAAAGTGAACTCATATCATTTATCTAATCATAACCATCATGCTTGCTCACAAGTATCAACATGTTAAGAGTATCATATACTTGTAAACACAACATGTTTCTTGGAAGCCAGGATCAAGGATATACACACATACAAGATACGTATGTGTCCTGTGTATCTTACACACGCCTCTTCATTTTTGAAGTACGCAGATTATAACACAGTCTTAAAGTACATTTTTTTTCATTTATAATGCTCATGTAACAACTACTATAGTGTGTCCTGCTGTTCCTTCAAGGCTCTAGCATGTTCTACTACCTAACTTCTTCAAAAAGAAGATGGAATGCACAGGATCATTACTTAAAGATATGATACATCTTGTGCTGTACTTATGCATAAAAGTTTTCAGGTTTTTTTAAGAGTTTGCTTCGTATTTCAATTTTATAAGCAAGACTGACATTTTATAGATTTACAACCATGCTTGCTAATGTGCACTTGAACTCTAATCAATCTCTTCAAAACGATCAAAGTTTTGATCAAGTAGGGAGGATGGAAAAGACTGACATTTGAAAGTAAGTGTAGGGTCAACTAAAGGCAGAGCGGAGGGAAATACTGTACTGGAGAGAAACCAGGACAGGCAGTACCTGACCTTGCTGCCCCAAAGAATAATCTGTTGTTTCCRAGGCAACTGAAGTTCAATTGGCCTTCCAGTAAAAAACAGGCTGGTCTTCAGAGGACAGAAATCTAATATACTCAGAAAAAACCATGTTTTGTATTTCCATATTTCAGTTATTTTCACCTTCCTATGTGATATATACTAGAATTTTCACCTTAAAATGGGAATATTCAATTTCCAGTACTAGCAGTGGGATTGTGAGAGCTTTGAGTTATTAACAGTAAGTTCTGAAAATCTTTTGTTGACTGATAAGACACAGAAATAGCCACATAAATAAACTGCAGCACCTTCATCAAACAGGGTACAAGGATTACTTTTACATGTAGCACAATCCTGTACTGTAATGTCTGTTCCATACACCTGAGAGAGAGGAGAGTGAGAGAGGAAGAGAAGACACGGCTTTTTATTTCTGATTCTGAAAGAAAATTCTATTTAAAGCAAAAATGCAGTCTAAAAAAAATTGGTATGTAATAGTTTATATTGGGTGGGGCGAGGTGCATTGTCAAGTGAAGCCTATTCTTGAGCCCATAAAATACACTTCTTTTTCAACAGCTAAAAGTTTACTTTCTTCAGTTCTTTGGCACTGAAGGTAATTCCTGTTTGTAAGTGCTAATGGTACTAAGAAACAAAGAAAATTCTGACAGCAAATGTTAATATGTTATTTAGAAGAAGGAGCTGAACAGTTTCTATGACTGCTTCTAATGCCAGGTAGGAAACAAGACCAAAACCCTCAATCCTCTTAAGATTTCCGTCTTTCAGTGTAGCTTCATGTATGATTACATTCATGAATATCCTAATCATTGAAAAAATAGCCTGGTTTTCACCTTTAAAGGATTCTTAGTAGGTCTGGGCATTGGACTTACTCATTAAAGTAATTGGAAAAGTCCATAAAGGCATGCCGATAGTATGGCTTCACCCCTTAAAATATGCAATGGAAGTGGGGAAAAAAAAATCCAGAAAAATAGTAACAAAAATGATTATGAACATGGGAAGTCATCACGCAAAGTGTTGGAAAGAGAAACAGCTTCAGAGAGGTTGACTAAGAAGGAACACAGCACATGTACAGAAAACAATGAATGGAATAGCTATTAACCCTTTCTGTTAATGAAAGAACTAAAAGACAGTTATTGAAATTCCATTGCAGTAACCTGACACACTCTCCCCTCCCCAAAATCTCTTTCCACAGTTAAGAATTTGTGGAAGTTGTTGCCATAAATTACCACTCAAGTCATTATAAGAAAAATAATGAGAACATCTACAGCCATCTTTAGCAGGATAAAAAATTCTAGGTGAGAATATTTGAGTGTAAAAAGCAATCTTTAGTATCGGGGAGCCAACAATAGATGTCTCCCATAGGTACATTTTTCTGTAACTGTCCACTACTGGTTTTCCTGTAACTTCTGCTGAAACATCTGGTAACATGCAATGTGCGAGACGGCTCTGGAGGAATGGTCTGCTCTGGGTAACATTTACGATGTTCCCAGCATCTGCAGAAGAGGAGTCTAGGTGAAATAAGGAGTAACTATYGAAAACAAAACTTTCAACACTCTCCAAACGTGCATTAAGCAGCAGACCACAGTAGGCACCTGGGCAACTGAAGTGTGTATGAATGAATAGTAGAGGCAACTGCTGTTCATGTCCAAACCCCGAAAAGTCAATCTCTGCAATGTGCAGCTGGCAAAAGACTAGTGCTGAAGAATAGTTTTGGTGAAACATGGCAGTAATTTAAAATACAAAAAAAATCTCCAGTAAATGAAGGTACATAAAAATTCTCAGAGAAGGACTAGAACTAGACACAGATTACAGCTGTTTCTAGAAATACTATGATTGGCGAAAATACAGTTCTAATTAATGAGGAAAACTGAAGGAATAGTTGAAGTAGGAAAGTGTGCTTTCATACAGCTCCTATTTTCAATTAAAGAAAGAAAAAAGAATAAAATATAACCACCACCCCAAATTGGTCTGAAAAAGCACACTGTGAATCCAAGACCAGCAAATCTTGGACCCACAGCGTGGGAAAAATTGCATTTACACTGCAAGCTAGCCAACAGCTGATAAACAGTATAGCAATCTGAAAGCTGAAAAAGTTATTGACAATGATTTGGAATTAGAGAAATCCTCAAGGCACTATCTAGAGCCAGGCTGAGATTATCCCAAAAGAATACAGCAAATCTCCTGACTTGTAGACATCAGCAAGATATTGTAGCTGAAATTTTTCATTAAATTAATACATTTTATTCTCAATGAAATGCCACCAGTTCATTTATTAAAAGCCAGATCAATTAACAGACCCTTACGACTTTCATACCAAGTGGTTATTCTAATTTTGCATCTAATTTTAGAAATTTGTGAGCAAATTTACAACTGTTCAGACTGAGCCATCTAGGATATAACTGAAAGCTGGCGGTTCCCTTGCGACTAGTTCATTAAGAGCTAGTATCACGAAACAAAGCACCTATACTAATTCTATACCCTATTCTGATGCCCTTCTCTAAATCCTCAGGTAACAATTTAAATTCTGGCATTTGATAACTCTGAAAGACATTCTTTTCCAACAGTTTCTGCACATTCAGCCTCCCCACCTACCTTCCAAAAGCTGTGAGATACATTGTATACAGGATGGGGTATGCTAAATGACAGGTACTTGACAGTGATCTATGAACTGTAATATGATATGCTGCATTTCAGCACTGCAAACATACACAGCATCCGTGACTTCTTCATTGAACAATAAAAAAAAAGTCAACTATAAGCAGATGTTGAAAATATCAGACCAGATTTCACTAAACAGAACTTGGAAATTCTGAATTAATATTTGTGTCATTCAACAATATCAGAAGCATTCAGATTCCCTGTAATGAATTAAATGCCTTTTCCTGTATAAGATAATCTCCAACTATTAAACTGTCATACAATTTATACAGGAACCCAACCAGCATGAATTTGTAACTTGCAACATCCAAATTGCATTAATAATGGTGAAAATAACTCTTAAGGGATCCAAAACCATAAAATAAAAAGGTGTGCAATGCTCTTGGCAACTAAAGAGGGTACATAAAGTTCCCTGAATGGTCTTTCATTAGTTAGGCAAAGACCATATGAAGTGTAATTTTATGCCACAGCCAATAGGTGCAAGGCCATAGTCTCACTGCAATTACGTCCTGCTGCTGCACTGAAGTCAGGAAGACGAAGGGATAGATCAACTCACATCACACTGAAACGGCTTCTCTCCGGTGTGGGTTCTCATGTGCTCATCTAGGCCTCGCTTTTGACTGAAAGCCTTGTTACACTCTGAACATTGGTACGGCTTTTCCTGTATGAAATGACAACAGTGAGTGAAAGTGAGTGAAAGTGAGTCAACACAGAGCCCAAGTCATTAAAGGAGTGGAATTCCATGCTGGATGGTGCAAGTTTTATATTCTCTCTAAGGGATTACAGTCAGTGAAAACAACAGAAAACGACTTTCAAATGATTAAGTGAAAGCTGGGAAAGCTGTGGCCTGACAGTTTCCACTTCAACACCCACTTATGAATTAATTATCTGTTCCAGTCTTTCAAACCCGGCCATTTTGGGAGTCTGTTTTTCATAATGTGAAAGGTACAGAAACATAAAATTCCAATATACTTTCCTTTATCCTCCACAAAAGCTTGAAGCATAAAGACAAGTAAGATGTCTATAAAAACCTCAGGTTTGTTAGCACGTTTCCAAACAGGGGAAGAGGTGAGGGGAAGAAGTGGGGGTACAAGGAAAGCTTGTGGTTGAGAAAAAAACTTATTCTGAAAAGTGGCGACAGAAGGTTAATCACATATTCATTGCAGAATCTCAAAAGAAGTGCAGATGGCAACCAAGCCATCTGTATTTTTATTAGAACTATTGGTTAGCAGCTTCTGTAACACATGATGTTATAAAAGTTGCAAGCTCACTGACATCAAATAAATAATTAGAGGTATGTATGGAAAACCACTTATATAAAGACTTTCTTCTTTGAAGTTCTTCCTTAATATAGAAATTTTTATATAAGGTGCAATTCCTCCTTTATTCCACTGAAGTTACAAAAGAGCTGTATGGAAAACAACATTTAAATAAATTAATTAAATGTAAAAGGTAGTATTATGGCACTGCACATTGCCTCACTAAAATTTTGTTGCTCTAGAGGCACCTTTATTTTGAATCAAACAATTATACTTATTTCACACTCATCCTACTTTTTTCTGTGGTCCTTAATTCTGTATTACTTAAGTTCTAAAGATGGGTATTTTAAGCAACAAAGTAAACATTTTTTACTAAATTAAATTGAAAACAAAGACTGAAAATCAATAGGCAATAAAAATCGAAGCCCATGAATTAACAAATAATAGGCAGTAATCTTAATGGTCTTTTGGGAAATAATGTGGGATCTAAGGATAAGTGAGAAGGAACAACTCAGGTTAGGTGTTGAAGCTACAAAGTGAAGAAATTCTCTGGTTATTGAATTCCTATTCTGAGTATGTAGGGGACAATCAGGTCTCCATATATTGCTGAATCCTGCTGGGCACTCAGCATAAACCGTACAAGTAATACAATGGACTATAAATCAGTGTTGTTCTGGCTAAGTCCTAAGCTTTCTCTTTAGGGCAGCTCTTTGCAGGTACAGATCTCAGCGGGGGTGAAGACTGGGTTCTTATTTTGCTCTAGTTGCAATGGACTACCCTCTCATAAGACTCCCTAGAAAAGGCACTGTCATAGACAGAAACATCTCAACTTTTAGTGGCAGGAATCCTCCAGCTCACCAGAACCAGGTCATAAGCTGTGTACATAGGGAAAAACATTTCTTCAGCAATTTCAATTTCAGATATGAGTAAATCATGAGATAAATAAAGTACATTTCAGTATGATGAAAGACAAATCTTTCTACTGACACAGGCTGAGTACACGGTGCCCAGCTGCATATAATCAAACTGTCCTAAAGGGAAGGCACTAATGAGCTTTTCTGTGCGAGATTCTCCTTACATGTTTATCATCTTTGTGTTTTTTCATCATGATCTTAATTTTGTGATTTCCATGATTCTTCAGTATACAGTAAAACATAACAAATTACTTAAAATTTATATTATTTATATATTTATATATTTATAAATATTTATAATATTTACTTAAAATTTATAAAAAAATAAAATAAAAAAACTCAACCTGAGCTGATCTTAAAGAAAAAAAAAAAATCATGTAGACCAAAAACTTCATGTCACAGGGAATTTTTCTAGACTGACTAAAGACTTCATGGAGCAGGTCTGTAATTTTTAAGGAAATGTACGAATAAGCCATATGAAAAGCAGGTTTCTGCAACACCCCCTTAATTGGTTTTGCATTGTGGTTAACATAAACCATATTTTCTGTGAGTTCGCTGAAAACAGCCTTTCTCTGCGTAGGTTGTTCCACAGAAAGTGCAAAGTAAAGTATATGATGTGTACATCTTAAACACCTATGAAAACATTCATTATTGCAAACTGTACCAGGTGTACTTGCTCCCTTTTTATCATCTTGTTCTTCAGGTATCTGAAGAGTTAACTTGATTATGATTATCTTATTCATTTCAGAGTTAAATGGACTTCAGGATTCCATTTTGGAGAAAGAGCTGTTATAAACTCTGGGAAGCTGAAGTCACAAATCTGGGCTGTAATATCTTCCCCAAGGTTATGTTTGGCTATTTGTATTATTCTCTATGGCAAAAAAGGGTATATCTAACCATCCCCTTGGCATTTGTATTCAAATTCACATATGTAGTGCATGAAACACATCCAAAGCTGTCTTTGATCTAATTTTAGATTCCTTACATCTGTACATTCCAGTGACTTCAGCAGACACAATTCTGATTCACACCAGCCCCCTCTCTCCACTAAGCTAAGCTGCCCTTCATTCACATTTGCATCCATTTCAGTAAAATCCATAGTGTTGTCTGGAGCAAAACTTGGCCCTAAGTTTCTCTCTAGAGAAAAAGACTTTTTCAAAGTTTCAAAGACAACATTATTCTCAGAGACTAATTTCTTCAAAACAAAACATTCTGTGCTTTTCCTTTTCTCTCTCCCCCTTCTTCCCTTCATATCAAATTTCCATTGCACAATACTTGGAGAAGGCAACGTTTGTAACATGGAAAAGATGATGTTGGCTTGGCATAACCACCACTGCTCTAAACGTGAGCAGAAAAAAAAAAAAAAAAAAAAAAAAAAAAAAAAAAAAAAAAAAAAAAAAAAAAAAAAAAAAAANAAAAAAAAAAAAAAAAAAAAAAATCGATAAAAACCACAGCAATAAGTCTGAAAGAAAGTTCATGCCACCACAAAAGGACAATAGGGACCGACAATGAGATTAGACGAAATTTGGACAAATTTAAAACATCAAGCAAAGGGGAAAACCTGCTAACTGTCAACAAAACAGGAGGTCATTGGGAAGATCATATAAGTCTGACTTCAGAGGAGTTAGCAACTGCTAGGACTATAAATCTACCCTCTGTTCAAAAAGCATCTGCCAGGCCATGACTATGGTGGCAGCAAAGCCAAAGGATTACATGTGTTTTCTTTTATTGATGATATAAATGAGGAAGGGAGCAGGGAGAATGAGAGAGACAGGATGTAGCTGATACTGCAGTGATTTAATATTACATTTTTAAGTATACCAGGTATAAATAGAAATATGTATATCAGGATTTATAACCTTCCTGCCTCTAAACAAAGAAAGGCCAAGGAGAGCCCAAATGGGACTTGGTATTCTGGAAGGTGCTTCGCTGTAAGACTGGTATGCTAACTTAGAAGCTCCTGTCTCTGATGATTTTCACTTCACTACGTTAAAACTGAGAGGAATTCAACATTTTAACAACTATGACAAATAAAACAGTGCCTGCAATACACACTTCATCTGTCTGTGGATAGCTGAATCATAAATGACTACCTTGGATTCTATGCAAATTTTGCTTTGCATTAGAAAGACATCAGAACACGACAAATTCTCAAGGCCATTTGACGCCACCTTTAACAGATTGATAGAACATGTGTACAGAGTATCCTGCAACCATGGCAGATGGAAATACTTAAATGCAGAATATTTGAACTGCTAACTGCTGCTGTAGTTGACTGTATCTCCCTTAAGAAATATAAATACATTCTGTATATTAGCTTAGCACTAGTGCATGTGATTGTTTCTGTAAACTTGGTAAAATTGATTACACAGGTAAAACATGAATGACTTTGGCAGGAGTATCTCCAAATAACTCTTTAAATCTGAATTTAGAACTACTACATGAGCTCAACAGCAACAGCAAGAAAAACATAATCTAGACACTACTATATCCAAATAAATCATAGCTCAAGATACAAATAAATGAGAGTTAAAAGCAGTTCTAGTAACTCTTTCCAAGGTGGCAGGAGCAAGTTAAAACTGGGCTGAACCCACGCTCAGGAGACCTTATTCTTTACTTTTTTGGTTAAATTAGTTTACTACAGTGATTGCAGATTTATACTACTCAGAAAGTGAACTTGTTGACTACAGAAATGTTACTCAAAAATCCTTTTTAACAGTTAGGTTTTAATTGACATACAGAGTATACTTAAAATCCCAGAGCTATCTAAGATTTAATCTCTCTTATGCTCATTTTTTTATATCCTACTGAATTCAGCAGATTTACTTCTGATTTACTTCAGAATTTCACATATTGCACGTTTCTTCTTGTAGATCATGTTCATACATCTAAGCACACATTAGAATTACTAGCATCTTGGGGTAAGACATACTGACCATGTTAAGTTTCACAAGACTATCAACTTGCTGGATCTGTATTTTCTACATGCTGAAAACTGAACATTCAGAGAAGTTCAGAGAAACAAGGAAAAGCACATCAGATCTTATACTACTTGTAAACATTTAAGTGCAATCTTATATTACACGTAAACATTTATACTCGTGACATGAGTGTGAAAATTGCTAGATATGAATAATGGCAATGATACAGGACCAAAAAAAACCAAACAAGAAAAAAAAA
>JAYKAV010003381.1:70998-84942 GCA_035582835.1 Phoebastria nigripes
AAAACAAAAAACCAACAAACAAAAATATCTCTTTTCTTCTCTGGAGACATACAAAATTGAGATCTGTGTAACAGACAAATCTGGAGACAAACATGACATATTTTGGAAAAATGAACAGTAAAGGCCCAGTACATACATGAAGACTCTTGGTAAAACCTCAATAAACCTGAAAAGGTCTCAACCTAAACTCCTTGGGAAACAGTGGGTTTGGAACTTTTTTGGGTGAGATTTATTCTCACAACAGGAAACACAGAGCTGAAGAAAAATATCAGCTTGTATTTTTGATAGCAAAATATTTTAAAATATGTAGATTATCCTTTAGTTCACCTATTTTTTTTTCTTGTTTTTAATTGCTTCCATTATTCTAAAACAAAGAGCTTTCCTTTGCTCCCAAAAAGAAAGTCTTATAATGCCTACACATGAGATGTAGATACAGTAACACTATCTGCTTTCAAACCTTATGTGGAGAATCTGAAAATATTTGTATTACTATTAATAAATATCATTTGCTGCTACATGTGCTACATGTATTTGCATTATCACTTGAATACAGGGTTAGTAAAAAAATTGTTTTGAAAAAATTAGCAAGAATGGGAAAATGTGAGCTAGAACGAGCAAACATGACCAGACAACATTAAAATATACTAGGCTTGCAGCTACCAAGAGCTGACCTCTCAAACAGAATCCTGGAAATCCTATAGCTTTGCCAACCTGAAAATGGAGAAAAGACAGTGGTGTAATCAGCTTACAAACCAGGAGGACAGTGACAAATACAGACTTCGGGAAACATTAGCTAAAGGGTACCTTAGGCATTGAGGGAATGAGGTTAAGTTTAAGACACCTGAATATTTCACATAAACCCTTTGCTTTGTTTTAAACCTTTTCCTAATACCAGTAACACTTTGTTTCAATTATTACTAATTATTAGTGTTAACGTGTCCCTCAAACCACACTCAGGAGCTCTTCAGCCAGTTGTACACGGCATGTATCAAAGATGGTGACCAGAACAGGTATCATCCTGTTAAAACCTCCACCTGAATGTGAACTGAAGGTTCGGGGCCACAACAGACTGAAAAGCATGATCTCAGGGGCCTGGAAAAGAGTCCAACCAGAGGCAGCCTAACACAGGGGCCATGATGCATGCCCATAAGCAACCCACAACCTACCTTGCAGCCTCGCTAACAGCAAACTTCTACCAAAAATTAAGCAGAACAGTGATGAACAAGTAACAGAAGTCCTAGAGAATCGGACGGATCTTTCTGCTAGAAACCCCCCCACAGATAGTGTCAGACCATGCTGAGGGCCAGGCCAAGCGAGTCATTCTTTACAAGAAAGCCTGTTAGACAGCAGCTGTAGTAATAGACCTTTGAGCCTCAACAAATTCCAGTGTCAATGCACAGGTTTTTTCTACATTTAAGAAGAGTGATGGGTAGTTTCACTATCAATGAAGTGGTGACATGCAATGTATTGCTCAGTTCTTTTTAAAAGATCCACTTTCATCTTAATTGAAGGGCTGGGAATTGAGGTATAGTGCAGTAAGAAAGACAGTAAAGTGCCTACTGAAACAAGGGTGGCTTATGTAGCTGATGTTTAATTACATATCAGCCCTAAAAAAAAAAAAAAAAAGACTAAGCTGATTAATGTCAGGAAAAAAACATCAGTGATACTTTCTGCTAGGTCATCACCACTAGCAACACATCCCCTGTTGAGAAGAGAGGCTAAGTCACTTAAGATCACAGATGGTGCGAGTTAATGGAGTCCAGTTTTGTATTTAAGTGTGAAAAATGTGCAAGAACTAACAAGATGCTCTCTTAGTAATTGGAAGGTTTTTGGAAGTTATAGCAAGTGGCTCACCCACAGACAGAGGCCTACTTAAACTATCAGACTTGCATTAAATTACTAAACTAATGTTGACACAGGAAGACAAAGGCTGATGAGAATTTACAACTCTACAGAAGTAGTAGGGATTTGAATCTTATAATGATTAAAACTCAATAAACAATCACTTTACAAGTACACATTTCCTCACTTGAGAAGTAAAATCCTTTAAAAAAATATTTCCAATAACTAGAGCAGGCACAGAAACTTTCCTGCTGAAACAATTGTGAAAGGATTTTGGCAAATTTAAACAAAAAAGTCACTTTCATTAGAAGTGACTGATGTTTTTGTTAGAAGAGTTCTCAATTAATTCAGTTTTGGGGGTTTTGGAAAAAAAAAAAATCTGAAATTCTTGCAATAAAATTTGTAATGAAAATAAAAACATGCATCTTCACTGAAATGCCTGCCAGAAGAAAAAAGGTATATTTCTTCAAAAGCTCTAGTATATGCAATTAGTTGGACTTTACTATACCATTAACTTCCCATTTTCCACAGTAGTTCTGCCTATTTGCTTCCTACAGTCTGTAAAGTTTTTGTTTCTTTAGTTTTTTTAAACCACTGAAGTAATTTCTGCCCCTAAGATTTAGTGAAGGAGCGTTTATTTAATCAGCCATGATGAAAACTCAATAGATGTTGATCTGCTCTTGGAAAAAAACAGTATCAATATAAAAAAAAAAAAAACCAAACCACCACACAAACATTTTCACTCTACAAGGAAAAGACGATCATCAGTCAACATTACATAAAAAAAGAGTGTGAAAATATAGGTGCAGTGGGATTCAAACCTTCTATGTTCTGTATAAAAACACAGATTCCACAGGCAAGGAAACCACAGCACTGGCAAAGTCATCATCCTCAAACAGATGTTCGGGAACTCACTCATGTCTCACCAATAGGGAAATATAGAGAAAATCTAATATTGAAAAAAATTCAAAATTCAATCAACACCTCATATTATTTCATTACACATTGTCATGTGCATAGAAGGCTATATTTAGTACCCAATGTAATTTTTTTTTCTTTTTTTTGCAATAGCATGGTATGCTGTTTCTAGAACACATGACCTTTTTTAAAACTTTAAGCCCAAATATTTCCTGGGAAATACAGAACAAGTGAAATTATGTCACAGTTGTCAATATTGTTCTTGCCTTTTTTTTTTTTTTTTTTTTTTTTAAATTATTTTATTTAATATGCTTCTGGGTTGAAAAAAGAATAGAGGGGGTTGTGTAAAGTTCCAAATGAGTGCCTTGGAAAGACTTTAACTCAGGACCTGGATGAGGACAGTTTTCTTCTTGTACTGTCCCAGCAGCAAGATGAATCACTGACTTGAAGAGAAAACCTCAACAGGAGACTGCCTAGCTTCCATACTTGTCATGACTTACACCTATTCCCATGAAATTTGTAAATAAAACTCAGAATTAACTCAAGGTTGGCTAACTCCCGCACATACTGTGTCAGGCCTTGAGTCCTTAGCTTCTAAGGATATCTTTACACTGAAGTCACTTACGTGACCCCAGCCCATGCAGGCATATTCATAAAAGCTTCAGACTAATACTCTCAGCCACCAGTAACAAATTAACTGTAAGATTAACAAGTTCACGAGTTGACTTCAAAACCTATCCGATACTCAGGCCACTAGATCACACCAATCCTTGCAATTTTGAGGCTACACTGCTAACAGTATCCAAGCTGCCCAGCTTCAAATGAACAAGAAATAAGAGACAAAGCTTCCTAAACAGTATTGTGAGTACTGATAGCTTAAGTGTCCAGGAACTACATAACATCAACTGCAATCTATTGACCACTTCCATGCAACATATACATGTGTGTGTGTGCGCGTGTATATACATATAAAAATATACACACTGGCCAAGCATTTCAAGTGTGGACAAGTAAAGTTAGTTGCAGAGTTATAAAAATATGCTTATCACTTAGTTTGCTCTATTTCTTACAGTATAATCTCTGAACATTAGGTGCTTTTTTAAACTTACTTAAAGATCAATGCATTTTTAAATAGTAGGCACTTATGCATGAAACAAAGAAATGTACCTACTAATACATTGTAAATTTCTCTAATTTTTAAATATTACCTCAGAAACATACAATTTGAGCATTACAGCCAGCAGCCTTCCAACCACCAGAAATCAGATTTTTAAACAAGCTATAAAAATTACATGTATCTGTTATACCTTCAAAGTATAAATATGAAATATTCAAACGAAGTGATGAAAAAGCATTTGCAAATGGCTTCTACTCTTTCTGTTTTCCATCATTGCCGTGTATTTAACTGAAACAAACTGTAATAAAACTACCATTTTCAGAAGTAATGAAAACATCAATTTGACATGACAATAACTCTAGGCACCTATCAATGATCATATTTCCAAACATTATATTGCAGTAACATACAATAATTTCTCTACATGTTTAAGCTCAAACTATGTAATACTATGTCAGGCACTGAATAAAGCCTTAGGAAAGAGCTGAAGTTTACTGCACTGTGAAGGCTGGAAGTATGCATGTATTTCCTCAAAGCTGATATGGTCTGTAAACTCATTTCATCAAGAACTTATGTTTCTTAGGCCATTATATTTCTTCTTCTTAAGGAAAAAAAACCAAACAAACAAAAAAACAAACCAACAACAAAACCAAACCATAAACCAAATACATCTACTTTCATAGAAACAAATCAGTACTCAGGTGACATTTTAATACTAGGTGGTTGGTATTTTCTTCTCCTTACATTGTCAGTAGGGGTTTTGGCTTACCTTCTCTGTTTACTCCAGAGTTTGAGCTGACACCTGTGGCCACCCAGGTTGTACTCACTTTAGCAGCTGCCAGACCTTAATCAACTTTCTACAATGATTTTTCCAGCAGCCTTCCCTGATCCACAGGATCAGGTTTGGCATTTAATCCCACTGGTAAAATATATCTAGATTTAATTTCTACAATGACATTTTCCTTGTTCAATGTCATATTATTACTTTTAAGCTACTTCACAATTTTTCTGGCCAAAAGACCAGACTCTTTTTTCAGGATATTTACAAGAACAGCCCTTGAGTAAGGGGGCTATGATTATGTTTATTTCCACATTGCTAGGCTTAGCTGATACAAAAATACCTTCTGGATTTATACATCTTGTTATTTATTCTTTGAATAATTATTCTGCATGCAAGGATAAATTTCAAAATAAAATGTATGTGTAGGAAAGGGTAAGAAAAAGAATAGCCAACATCCTTACAATCTTTTGAAAAGTCAACACATCAGATGCCTGAAGAGAGAAATTTCAAATGTGACTTCCTGGCTTTTCTTGTTCTTAGAACTGACAAAAATAAACATTGGCAAACATGTTACATTTTTTATTTCCTAATCTTTAGTTTTGTCTTTGTTTAAATGCCCTAGTATCACAGAACAAGTTATAGTGAATTAGTATCATGCTGAGGAGTTTCAAGCTATTTCTGCACAGGTATAATCTTTCTTCACTGGAAAAGTTCTTACATAGTACAGTTAGAATACATCTCCTTYAGTGTTTATATCTAGATCAGGTGTGTGCTTTTGAAGCACACTTCCCAAATGTCCCCTGTTACTGTGCTTTGGTGCACACTTCCAAAATGTTTCGGACTGCATGACCTGGATTCCTTTTGGAAAAAATTAAACCAGGTTTAATGCATTCCAGGGAGTGCTATTGTGCATTCAGTCCATAGGACTAGACTACACATAATCTGCAGTAAAATCCTTGAAACACATACAAGATAAACATCAGGTCCTCAGCACCAACTGTTTCACTTTACATAGCTACTACTGCAGTGTACTACTTGTTAACATACACATAGTCTCTGATTTCCAGAATGAACAATTAGACCAAAACTACCCTGAGCACCAGAGAGATGCTACGATGTGACTGTGTGCATTCATTTTGAAAAAGACTTACACATGAATAGCTCAGAATTTTAGTTCAGCTTATATTGCTCTTGGTTAAAGATCAGAAATACTCAAAGCTGGAAATTCAACTATCACTACTACATGCAAATATGTTAGACTATCAACCTCGTGAAGTAAGCCATCTTAATATCCATAACTCTTAATCACCTCTACAAAACAGAGTAAAAAGTCTGAGCAAGAGTACTGGAGAATTCCCACCTTTTTCTCCAGCAAGTAGCATGTACCTGCTTGAGAATGAAATGGTAGGGAAGAGGAAAAGAGAGAACACCTCAGGCAGTAATGACAGACCTGCCTGGTCTTAAAGTACATGGCAGAAACTGTCAAAGAGTTCTGCATCTCAGACAGTGCACAGACTTCAGCTTTGCTGGCATCCCTGTGTTCAGACAAACCTCCAGGCAGGTGATCTTGATATTACAAACTATTATAYAACCTACATACTAAACAGCTGTTTTCTGTACTAAAAGGGCACGTTTTTTTGTTTCCTGGATAATATTTTTCTAGATTTTTTTCTTCCTCTCAACACACTACTAAGTTAAAAATCATGCATAAACACCACCAAACACACAAGAATCAATTATTTAAGTTTTCCAGTGTCTCTTAATGACATCCTCAATGTCAACCACTACATTCCTGAAAAGCATCAACCTACTACAAACACTAAATAAATCTTCATATTCTTGCCAAGCACACAAGTGCTCTTGTAAATAATGGCCTCTCTTCAATTTACCTCTCAGTATTTTCTCTCCCTCTTCCTTCTTTTTTCTTTCAAATACCCAAACTCCCTTCACCACTCTGTTCTCTTTCACTTATGTCTGAGTCACACCACTTAAAATACATATTTATTCCCCTATACCTGTACTAATATTTACTCATCTGAACAACTAAACCACAGCTTACTATCCTACAGTACTGCATGGATAATGTTCTGCAGAAGAACAGACTCAGCATAACCACTCCTTCTGACTTTACAATCTGTGAAAGTTCATATTAAGCTTTGCTTTCTGTTTTATTGTTTTTATTAATACTACTAGTCAACTTTTTTTTCCTCCTAAGACTTTAAAATTTTTAGCTATCCAGTTCTATTTAGATATTGAATAAGGTGTTGAAGTGTGAGGAAGAGGGAAACTTGGGAGAAGCAAGGTTATAGTAACAGACTTCAGTTTTCAAAATGAGCTAGTAATGTTAACATTATCAATATTGGTTCTTATTACCTCAAAATAAAAAAAATATTTATTTGGGGATAAATGAATATATAATGCCATTCATATACAAATGTGCTTCACTGTGAAGCTTCAGAATAGGAGTAGCATATAAACAGCATGACAGCAAAACGAATCAAAACCCCAAACCAAGGTCTAAAAAAAAAAATCATGTTGTGCCTGCATATTTTAATCCTCTAGTATAACTGTAAAGATTTCCAGTAGTCTGCTTAGCACACTCACACACAAAAAAGAAAAACTGAAATACGACCTGTTCAGATCTAGATGATCATGACATCTCAAGTATATAGAAACACTCGTATCACATTTGATGTGAACCGAGTTCTTTCTTTCTGTAAGGATAATATTTTGACTACATGATACAGCAGAACATTTTCTGAGACATTTTAAATCAAATTTTATTATGTTCTTAGTGCAATACCAAAGTCTAAGTACGTCTACATATATTAAAAAGAAATCTCCACTCTGTAAAATCTGTTTTCCTAACTCTTCCTTTTCCTATTAGCTAAATAACAAATATTAGTTGAATTGTTCTTCTGTCATTCATAAGCAGTGTTTAAATTATTTTCTTTTTCCTCCTGTTTCAACATTCATGTAAAGTCCTCAGTTTGTTTTTCAGTCCAATTTTACAGAAGCATTTTGGAGCCAGCCTGCAAATTTCCAAGTGTTTGGGTTTTTTTGTTTGTTTTGGTTTGGGGTTTTTTGTTTGTTTGTTTGTTTTTTGTTTGTTTGGTTTGTTTTTTGTTGTTGTTGTTGGTTTTTCTTTTCTTACATATAAGAGGCAAAATATGATGACATATGGGAATATATGTAAGCAACAAGTTACACAGAAGAAGTAGTAGCAAGCAGCCAAACAACAATAAGATAGCAAATTCTCTACTAAGGTGCATAATTATGTTTCAGAGCATAGCTAAGAGCAAGAAACATCCCAAGAAAGTACACTCAGCTAAAGAGCAACTATAAGTTTTCCATTCAGTGCAATTAAAAATCTCTACTTTGAAATGACTTTTTTTTTTTATTGTTAACATAATGTATCCGAGTGCTTTATTCTCTGCACTGTGCAATTATCAAGAAAAAAATGCACAGCTTTCCTCCACTGAAGTACTGCATTTTCTAAGACTGTAGGATATGCAATCCTGCTGTAAATAACTGGTATCAGTTAATTTACAGCTTTTAAGCAATGAAGATAATGTTTGTAAAGTTCTCTAACCTCGCTCACAACCATACATTTTGAAAGAAATCATCACTTGGTGTAAATCACTATAGTCAACGGAGATACATCATTACATGCTGTAAAGGCCTATTCCCCCCCCCCCCCCCATTTTTTTTCCTACAGAGGCTGGGGGGTTTGTTGTTTTTACTCAAACTGTATGACAAATCAGGAAAAAATTAAAAATGGCACTAATTCAGAGCTGGTCTTGTTTACCACTCCTCCCACTCACAGCCATGTAGAACATATATGGTAATGAAATTTCTCCTGGTGCAAAAACAGTAATATGGGACAGTAACAACAGAAAAGATTTTATAGCACTTCATAAAGTGATTTAACAGCTGGAAAGAAGGAGAAACAACTAACAACATGGGACTAGCCTGCTCCCAGTGAACCACCAGGAAGCACTGCACAAACTATTGATACCTTCTAAACTAAGGTTTGGGGTACACGAGCTAAAACTTTATCTAGGACCTCCAGTTAATATCCTAAAGACCTCGGTAGAACGGTAGAAAATTAAACAAGCAGTTTTGATCTTATCTTTACTTATTTAGAAAGCTATTCTGTGCACAGATTTGCATATGGAGACTAATTTAACTATCACCCTCCCTATTTCCTAACAGATAAAGAACTTTCTCAGTTTGGCCTCAAGGCTGCCTTGACTTCTGTAAGCAGTAACAGCTCTCAAGGGATTACTTGTAAAAGCTACAGTTTACTTCTAACTTTTTGTTTGTTTTCTTATGGTGGATGGGGAGGCCAGAGGCAGGTAGTATATGGAATGCTAGACCAGCTTAACTTCACCTGGAGGTCTCCCTTTACTAAGGGAATTCACATCTGGCTGTTTGAAGACAGCTCTCCATCTCTTTGCTGGCTGAGTGGGGCCAAGATCTTGCCTTTGTCCTCTAGTAAATACACATACATGACAAGACCTTTCCCTGAAACAGGGAACCTTTGTGCTAACTGAAACTCAAGGTTCAAAAATAATCTTGGAGACATCTGCAATTTGCCTTTTATTTTGCCTTCAGTTAAATAAAAGTTAAATAAAGTCATTTTGCAGCTTAGTATTTGTCATCAGTTAGTAAAGTACAGTCTCTGCAAAAGCTCACAATGACTGGATTTTAAGGAGACGGTAAAAATCAACGCACTGGATATTGAAGTTTCAAGAATAGTGAAGCCTTTACAGAATTGTTTACTCAGTAAACAAATCACAAACATTAATCTATATCTATAAACAACCACAGGTTAAAAGAAGTAGTTAGTACTGCTATTATTTCAACATACAAGAAATCAAACACACTAAAAATAGAAGGTCAGTACAGGAGTCACAACTAGAATTTAACAGTTAATGACTTAAATCTTTGCCTCTTATTTTGATAAGTATAAAATATCTTTGTTGGTATAGCCTAATCTCTACACAAACAGTAATTATTTACTTTTTGCCACACATGATTCATAGACAAGTAACCATACAAACTATGCTATGCTTACCCTTGTACGGGACTTACCCTTGTGTGGGTGCGAATATGCATCTTCAATCCATCATTCTTGCTGAAAGCTTTGTCACAGTAAGGACACTGGTAAGGACGCTCACCTGAAAACAAGAAAAACATCAGCATTCATAAATATGGCCTCAGAATCCATAAGCCAGCCTTGCAGTACGGTTATTTGTCAAACAGAAGTACTTTTTTTTCTGGCCTCTTCTTCACTCAGTTCAAACAAGAAGAGATCTAAGCATTAGGAAAATTACAAATAAAGGTCCACCTGAGCAGAATGTAGGGCTAGATCAAAATATTACTCTTTGCTGCTCGGTTTTGTTCGAGCAATATATCATATAGAGAGCCTTGGGGGAAAAGAAAGAAAACAACAGAAAGAAAGAAAAAAAAAAAANAAAAAAAAAAAAAAAAACAAAACATCTACTGCCCTTGCCCAAACCACATTCTACAGTGACTTACACATGGTCACTTTTATGGTTAGGCATTAACTGCTCCCAAATATTTCTTTTATTTCACATCTTGTCATTTTTAGAGCCCTCTGGGTGTCAGAATCCCAATGAAATATAAAATCTACTCTTTTTTAATGCTGTATCTGAACTAACTGTTAGAAGCTAGTTAATCAAAAGTTTCTGCAATTTTTGTGTCACAATTCATGATTGAAATGGAAGCAGAAGGATCCCTTGCAGCATCCCATATCTTAAAGGTATTTAGTTTAATGCTCCATTAAACTGGTGTCGTTTAGCATCGATTTTCCCAAACTCACATTAGTGTAATGTGGATACTGAGCTATTTGGAATCAGAGTGTGAAGAGTTTCTAAGCTAGCTCCATAATTCGGAAGAAGTGATAAAGCTTTATAATTCCCCAAGGGCATTTTAATTTTAACTCTTTAGGCAATGCACTGAAATCTGAGTCGATTGCCTCCTTTTTCTGTACACAACGCTTTAAGAGCAAATATCACATTGCTTCTATTGCTAAAACACAGCTCAACAAATTAAGATACAATAACTATTTTTCTATTAATAAAAAGGAATTGTTTCTACACAATCATAATGCTGAAGGTGTAACAAGGTGTAACTCTCTATTTGAAAATACAAGTTAAGCAAAGCCTATTTTAAGTCAATGCACAGCTTTCCACTCATGAAAGAATCTTTGCACTTGGAGAGAGATTTAACATAGTCCAAATGTCAAACACTTATTAACACTCATACTCAATCCTGGAAAATAGGTAAGATTAACCACATTTTACAGTTAAAAAAAAAAAAAAAAAAAAATCAGACATATTTCACTGATATGCCAAAAAATCAGAGTGTAAGAGAGTGGCAGTAACAGAGGTAAGCATTTAAAGCTCCACGGTCCCTAATAACAGGGATATTCATCCAGACTTGGAGAAAGGAAGCCTCATCCCTCTTCTCATCTTTTCTCTGCATGAGGTGTTCCTCCACGATTGCTCAGAGGGAAGATACTGGATGTTTTCTTTCTTGGGAACAAGATGTCAAAGGATCACAAAAAGTATGTAATGGAGACAGCTTAGAGAAACAGCTCTTCTGAAGGACCAATTGTGAATACAGTACAAGCTGATCAACTGATAGTCACTGTTGTACACAAAATCTCCATATAGTCACAGGTTGTGTAGAGATTTAGGGCAGCTGAGATTAGATGATTACTTAAGGGGATTAAAAAAAAAAACCCAACCTATTTAGCAGATAGACTATTCTGTTCTTTTCTGTCTTTTATTACTGTTTCAATAACTCTGTTAATGACAGCAGCAAAAAACTGTGTACGCCAAGTACTTGTGAAATATAAATATTTTTCTCTCTTGTATTCTGCCACCTCTCAAAAGCACAATTGTGTGAATTTGGCTTTTTTTTTTTTTTAGGATGACAACAATCACTGTGTTATAGCAGTGTTTTCACTGAACAGTTTGAAATATGATACCCTCTCTCATGACCCTTGATGTCTTTAATCCATGGTTCTGAAATTCAAACACTCCAACAGCTGTCAATACTCAAATATTTAATTAATTCAGCCGACATTTTTATGTTTTAGGGCTTTTGAATGTAGAAGTTAAAGCTTTCAGCAGTTTGTAAGCAGATGAGCGTTGACAGGTAGGAGTTGTACCCCTCCTCCCTCTCTCCCCCCATCCCCGAGTCTCTTTAAAGAGAAAGACTTTTGCTTTCAAAGGATGGTTTTGAGTTCGTCTGAAATGGGTTAATGCTGAATTAATGCATTAATTAATGAAATTAACCATGGAGACTACGGTACTTGATGAGCAAGGCCTTAAGAGCTTTCAGCAGATGCCAGTAGAGGGCAACAGTATGACTTCATATCAGCCTGAAAAAGACTGGCTTTGAGCAGCTGTTATGTACTGGAGATTTTAAAAAATCTCCACTGTTCCAAAAATCGAGTTTACTATGTAACACAGACTGCAAGCTCTGACTTGACATTGATGCTTGGTGACATCCTATTTTTCTAAAGTTATATGAATAACTTCTCATGCAATTCTGTCATTAATAATTGTCAGTAAAACAACTTAAAAGATGACCCCAAGTAATTTTACGATTGCTCTTATTTTTTATGTTATTTTCTTTTGCCTAATCTTTGTAGCCTGTATGCCCAAAACATACACAAGTGCCCTTGTGCTTACATAAGCAACTGTTTCCCCTGTGCATACACATCTTTTAAACGTGTAACTTATCTTCTACCACAAAGAGTTTTAGGATTTTACAAAATTAACTGTGGGCTGCTTAAAACAAACCTGTGCTTGCAACAGCCAAGTTTCTTAGAATAAATTTCTCAGTCTCCCTGTAATCAGTCTAAAGACGAGTTTGTGCCACAGTGTAAGAAATATATGGATATTTATAATTGTTTTTAATAAAAAATAACTTGTATTTTAAAATGATTTGATCTGTGAACAAGAGTAAGATTCCCCTCATTTGACATCAGCCATGTGAAAATAAAATGTCTAATTTTAACTAGTTGTTCTGAATCCCAGTGAAGTCAAGGATAAAAGAAAGTTAGGATTAATTGCTCTCTGGAAAGGGCCTAACTTTGTTGCCTGTCTGAGAACTGAATGAACTGCCCTTAGTCAATGCATCTTTTTCTCTATTTACTGTATCAGGAGCCTAGGCAACTAATTCAGATAAGATGTCTGAATTTATGGACAGCAGATTTCGGCAAGATTATTACAATCCTACTTATTAACTTCTCTATCTCCGGTGAAAATTAACTTCCCTCCTTGCTTTAGAACTAGATTAGGCAAACATTATTCATGCTACCAGTCAGTTGCTCGTAAGAATGATCCCAGTAACAGATTCACCAATGACACTACTGGGGAAAGAGGTGTTCCCCAAGAGAAGTCTTACACATTCTATCCCACTTTAAGTCCTGTAAGATAAACAGGAGCAGTGGATCCTTTCTCTAATACTGCGAGACGCAAATGGCATAAGATGACAACAGAGAAAAAAACAGATTTGAAATAACAAATGCTAAATATATTCCTCCCACATATGAAGGTTTGCTGAAGTACAATGTTTCATACAAACTATTGCAAGTGTCCACAAATGAGAGGATTTTGTGCTTTGACAAAGTTTAGAATTGTCACTAAGAAAAACTGGAGAGCAAGTGCGATGTGATAAAAGCTCCTGGGAAGATGACATTATCTGTCAATGCTTTCACATTTGACTGCAATCAAGCAAAGACCACCAAAACTCAATTACAAGCATTGGGATATTAAACCAAGCTTCAGATCAACTCACACACAATAAATACTTGGAGATTTCCAGATGTAAAACTTCTCTGATCGGAAAAGAAATGGATCTGTTATGAGGAGATTAAAAATAAGAATGACTAAGATGAGCACAAATGAAATGGTGTTGCAAGTCATGTATCTCTATCTATTTCTTGTCCTCACAAAAAGGAGTTACTAAGCATCAAAATGAAAGCAAGCTATTTCCCCTATGACAATCTACAATTTCTTCCTGGATTTACTTCTAGAAGCATGCTTATGAGATATGGTGTCAATGTGTGATAACATCATACTAAGAGGGGGTGCACCTTAGGTAAAGTTGTTGATGCTGATTAACAATTATGCCATTTGCACTCTGAATTTTTATATAAATATATTTTTATATGTAAATATATATAAAATATAGAAATATCTTTATGTTTGGAGGCAATGATAAATCCAATGATAATCCCAGG
>JAYKAV010003381.1:84971-109990 GCA_035582835.1 Phoebastria nigripes
CTTTTCATTGCAGTCAATAGTAGAGTAAGTTTTCAAAGGTATTATTTCACAAAGTGAGGGTGGTTGGTTCGGGTTCTTTTGACTTATATAAATTTGATTTATATAAAAAAATATGGATAGTGTGGGGGAAAAAAAAAATCTTTTAACTTCCAAATACACTACCAAGCCTTAACCCTATCACTTCACATTTGAAAATATCTGAAAAAAAGGCCTGACCTTCTATGTTATCGTTTGCAACTCTGCTATTAAACCACAACTGAGACTATGATCTGCACTCTTCACTAAAACATTTCACCATGCTTTCTACTTTAGTACAGTATCAAAATCCAGTAGGCATATTAAATACATCTTAATTTGACAGCTTGTCCAGTCAACATGCCCATAAGTAATGTTGTGAATGCAACAATAACTAAGAACAATTGCTATCATTAAAACAGCAAAACATTCAAGACAGACAGACATAATAAATGCTATGTTTACCCTCAAGTTACAGCTGACTGTCATGTCCCTGCTGTTCAAGAACAAACTGCTCAACACATTAATGGCACTTCTGTACAAATAACCCCAAATAAATAATCCTTGGATAAATTGCAGTGGATTTAATATAATTCAAAGTCTAGACATTCTACTTCCAGGTTTTGTATGAATAAAACCAAAGCTTTTAACATAATAAAAATAAATTTAACCCTAATACAAGGATTACGAAAAACAATTCCATGATTGAAAGCCATATGGGATTTTGATCTGAAAACATGTCACGATAGAATTGATATCTTTTTTCCTCAAGTGTGTACATCTCTAGCTTGAGATCACAATACCTACTGGACCTTAATGTAGCATAAAAAGTTAAACACCAGACTCTTCCATTCCAGTTCAGCTCAGGATGGACAGTTTCCTATGAGACATTTGCAATCAAAGGTGCCATAAGGCAGTATTTACAGTGAGTTTAGCACCCAGACTTCCCAAACTCAGATACCTCTGGGAGCAAAACAAYTAAGAAACAAAACCAAATACACATTAGTTCTTCAAGATTTCAGTGGCTACAGCTAGACATTTAATAAATACTTTGAGACACAATAATTCAAATTAGTCATATGTGTTGCTATTTTCACACTGTATTTTGCATTCCCTGTAGTCAATTTAGCCACAAAAAAGCTAATTACAAAATCAGGCAGAAACCTGATATAAACACCAATGTTAGTGATTACTTTGAAACAATGACCTCAAGTAAGATCAAACAAATATGTACTTTACAGGTGACAAATATATTCCCATCAAATGAGACAAATGAAACATGCAACAAAGAAATAGTCCTAATCTGAAGAGACTGTAACAAAAGTGTCTGAAGAGACCAGCAAAACAAAAGAGAGAAACAGAGGCACAGACAAAATGGTCAACAGCATGCAAAAGCATGCACTTGATGAACTATTACATTCAGTTTTGGAAGCAGCCTCATGGACCTCTTTCAAACCATATATGGGCATTACTTCTATTTAATTCTGTTAAATTTGCCACTTGCTTGGTCACTTGTATGCAATTCTCAGGTGTGTATGTTAGCCTTCATGTACGAATTCCCTGGCTTTCTGTCTTAATGGGAACTAAACTGCTGTATTAAGGAATGAAGAATTTGAATTATACAGTGAAATTATCAAGGGGGTTTTTTTATAGTTTTTAACATGTCTATGCTTCATCAGTTGGGGTATTCAGCACTACTGGTCTAGATCACCACTCACGAACACCAAAAAAGACTTATGACAAATTGCACTGAACATCAGATCATGTGCAGTGTACATAACTTAAAAGGAATTGTTTTCTTTGGTTTTCTTTAAAAAATTAACAACTAATTATGGCAATGTGGTCCCTCAGGATCTTCCATAGACCATTTACCATCTTCTAAATATAGCTCCTTTTTAGATGTTGAACTACGTATTATAAGGATTAGAAGATTATAAAAAAAAATATATATATATATATATGAGTGTATTATTTCAAAAATGACAATTTTCAGAACAGTTACGGTAAAGTATAATCCTTTTTAAAGGCCTAACTTAAGATTGGTGTAGGGGAAAGGGGAAGAAGGGAGACTCCACCATCGCCCAACTGTGGTGGAAAGAAGGCAGTTCACCTGGGGAGGAATTTGGAGGCAGGAGGGCCATCTGGATCACACATGCAACACTCCATACCAGGTGATCAACAGGGCAGCCCAGAATGGGAATTGCAAGAGGGCTTTTTTAGTCAGAGATAATCTGGGGTGATGACAGCATTCAACAGCAAGTAAGGATGGGCAAAAGGTTAACGGATATAACAAAATTATAATCTGTGACATATGCTTTAGAACATTATCTGTTCATATAGAGCACTTGACAGCTTTACACATTTATCCTCAGCTGCTGTTGCTCTGTATATGGTGTTCCCATCAAATTAAAAAGAAAGTTTGTGTCCTTTACTGTACATAATTCAGTTAATGTATTATACAAATATGCACATGCAGACAAAGAAACCTAAGATACACAGAACTGAATTTCTCCCACACAAAAGGAACTTCCTTAGGAATTAAAATTAAGTTAAATAGGAACTCAAGGAACCAAGTGATTTCAACAGAACTTAAATTAGAAAATGCCAGAAAACCAATTATTGAATGAAGATTAAATATTCACACTTCAAGAAAATATTCAGTAAATTTCACCACCTTGGTATTGTACAGCATGTCAAATGGCCCTTAAGACAACAAACACTTCTTCAAAATAATAAATTTCCTCTTGTGTAGAGGTGGCAGTTTTCTAGATACTGAGTAGCATTTTCAAAAGCATTTAATACCCTAGGTCTCTTAAGCATTTTTATAATTTCGACAAGAGATTCTAGGAAGGGAAAACAACGGGAGAGTAATCAAGAAGCTTGGCCAACTGCAGCAGCTACCTGCTCTCTTTATGACACCTGGACTAGTCTTAATCTGGACTAGACAATAAAAACAGTGATCTGGCCGATACAAAATTCTGGCCCGCCTGATTTTCAACCATTAAACACTCAAAATTTAGCACTTTAGAAGGTACAGAAGTGCCCACACAGGAGTAGCTTTCTCATGCCAACAACCAAACAACTTCATGATTTGAAAGATAAAATACTTGTGGACATCAGCTGAGACAAGACCCAGAAACACCAAGTATACATGTAATTCTACACTCATAGTAAGCCAGATAAAGAAAGGGATAGCTCTGACTGCTCTGAGGAGAACAGTTCTGTTGCCTGAGAGAAATGGAAAAACAGTACTCAGGTATGGGTCAATTAGAGACATTTCCTATGCATTCTTCATTTTAACCAACATTCAAACTTGGCAGACTCTGAAGACCAGAGATTAAATATTTCTGCTTTTTTTTCTTCTTCACCAATGATTAACAACACTAAGCCCGTGTATTTGTGAATACTTTCTAACCAAGCTCCGATACTAGCGTATTTTCCAGGCACAAGGGAGAACTAGAATTRCTTTTATGTAGAGTCAACCAAACACATTTCCCATTCACTAAAAATGGTCACATATTTAATAAGAAAAAAACTCAAATGCTGTTCTTTTCAAAATAAGGGAAAACCAGATTGCTTTAACCATTTTTTTTTCTATTAATACTCTTTCTTGTAAGTACTTAGCCATGTCTTATTCTTTGAGGCACGGAAGCGCTATTTTCACAGCTGAGAAGGTTTGTTTTCTGCAATGTTTTGGGTTTATTCAGAGAATTCAGATTACCTGTAGTTAAGACCAATAGTCAAAATGTTTGTCCTATCTGGTTCATAAAAATTACCATGATATAACTGAGGTTTTAGCTATTTGTAACTAAATGAATTATAAAGACTAGTAAAGGACCCTACAAAATAAGAAGGCTATCTGAATCTCCACAGTAAAGCATGAAACAACTACCATTATTACTTACAGACACTCATCAGTTCTACAGTGGTATTAAGATTTTAGTCACAAAAAAAAAAACCCAAACCCTGACACACTTACTTTAGAGAATAAAACAGTTTCATTCTTTGCATCTATCAGTGGAATTAAGCAATCTGGTTTCCCTGTGAATGGTGCATTAACATCTATGACTTCAGTGAACCCAATGGTCAACCAAATCTTTTAAAGTATATGCATTAATCAATCAGTAATTCATTTGATCTAAAGATGTCACTAGCATTCAAATAATCTATCCCTTATAAGAACATTTCTTCATTCATGGAAGCAGACAACAAGAAGCTGACAGCTGCATGAAACTTTACAGGTACTTTTAAAGATTTAACTGTTGTCTGGAGATAAGTAGGACAATGATGTATAAACTGAAAGGTTTAGAAATGCAGAATCCTTACCTTTGAGGCCTTCTGCAAGCTCCTTTTTAAATTCGGTAGATAAAAGAGAGATCATTTATAAGTTATTGAATAGAAACAACCTATCTGTAGACATTTGCAAGCTGTTCACTGACTAGATACAGATACATTTTTGCACATACTTCATTGTGATATGAGAGAAGTTCCTTCAAGCTTGCCTTTTATCTTTTTTTTTTTAATGTAAGAAAATATAAATTACTTATAAGGTTATTTGCCAGAAGATTTGATAGGATGAGGATCCTGGCTATACGTTATTTCTTATGTACATGAACACACAGTTGCCTGTTTAGCTATTAAAACTTTGGAGACATATTTTACACAGTAATAAACAAGAGTTATACTGTACTTCAACTCATTACTTCCTTCAACTACTTTGAAGTCTTTTATGTTCATAGATGATTGAACTACTGTTAATAACCAAAGATTTTTATTATAACTCCACAACTAATATTCTGTTTGGTTACTCAGGAATTTTTACATGAAAATGCAAAATTTGGACCTAGATTTTTATACAGTTGGACCTTAAATATGATTTTAAATATGCTCAAATGCCTAGTTAATCAAATTGTAGAAATGTGACTACAATGGCAAAGTTAGGAGCATAACATCAGGCTCTCAATGCAGAGGAAGAGACACATCTGAAGAAGGCAATCAGCACCTAAAGTTATAGGGGACAAGTATGATTAAATGCTTTCACAAGTTTATAAAACAGTTTTTAATTATGGAAATTGAAAAGGTAAGCTTAACTGTGTTGACAACAAAGGATATGGAAGCCCATGGTCTGAATGCTTTTTGCTGTTTTAATGTAATCTCTTGGTATTATCTTTTATTCACGTATATGGAAGCAAATTTACAAAGAACTTTCTCAACTCATGCTTACAAAATAAAGCCCCTTTTTCCACATACCAGAGAATATAAGATGTAAGAATGCCACATTAAGTCATGGCTTTTAAATGGCATAGAATAGAAACATTAATCTTTTCAGAAAACATTTTGGACAGATGTAAAGTCATAGATATCTTACTGGCTTTTTATCAGGACTTTGACTAGATGTGACGGAAAAAGCAAAATAAGGTTACGTTTTAACCTACATTTGCATGCGTAAGCATTTTCTGGAAGACAAGTATGGTCATCAGTTGTCCCTCACCAGTCCCTATGTAACGGGGTAGGTGAAAGAGAGCATAGAAAGGACAGATTTACAGTTAAAACACTTAATTCTCTTAACTCAAAAATAAATTAATCTGCAAATATAAACTACCTCACAAGAACTTCCATTGTTCCACAACTTGATGTGCTACATCCCAAAGATGGAAGGGATTAGGATACAAGTAATTAGGAAAGCAACAGTATAAATATCAGACAG
Organism: Phoebastria nigripes; assembly: GCA_035582835.1. Taxonomy (NCBI): domain Eukaryota; kingdom Metazoa; phylum Chordata; class Aves; order Procellariiformes; family Diomedeidae; genus Phoebastria; species Phoebastria nigripes. The sequence continues at coordinate 90,694 of JAYKAV010003381.1, forward strand.
ATAAAATGCATGTGTGTGTGTATATATATATTACATAGGCACACACAAATACATACACACACAAACAAGACAGTAATTAACCTATTTAAAAACCTATGTATAAAGCAACTGCAAAGCTGCACAAACCGCAGCCAGTAACTGTTAACACTGAAAATTGCTTGAAACTTTAGGGAAGTAATTAACCTCCTGGCCCCCAGTTTTCAAGACCAAGGAGCAGACCATAGAACTTCTTTTACAATTTATGAACAAGCCAAGGAATTTATATCACAGTCAGAGGATTCTTTTGCTGAATTAACCCCAGCTCCCTCTGACCCTAAGAAGTCATAAACCAACAGGATACAGCAGAGGGAGAATGTGCTATAGTGTTTCAGCTGACCTGCAGAGCGCTGTCTCTGTCATGCCATGGCTGGAAACCCAGATGATGAATTACAGAGCAATATGCTAGGTTCAGATGCAAACATCAACCCCTTCCTTCTATACATGCACATGCAGACATGTTCACTCACCCCAAACCAGCTCAGTTTCTGCAAAAGGCCAAGTACTGTTAGKGCTCATTTACAGTCTCTTACTCTAAGATAAAAGATGGAAGAAAATTGCTCATCAAGGAAGCACGCATACATCTGTGAGTAACAATATTTAAGAACACATGCTGCGTATTAAATAAAAGCCAAAAACCCGTTGAGCTTCTCTTTTTGTATATAGATTATTAAGCATTTCAAAAATACAATCCCAAAGCAGAAGCAGGAGGGTACCCAAGAACCTCGAGTTTTATAAAGAAAAGCTTTATAAATTTAAAAAAAAAAAAAAAAAAGGATAAAAATTGATACACAAGTCTCTTTAAAAAGAACTCTGCCTGGCTTTATTTTGTAAGTACAGAACAAAGCCTCTTATATAAAGTAGCTAATAAAACAAAGTCTAGCTGACCATGTGCACAGAAACTGGGATAACAATGTCTGCACCAGGACCTCAAACCTAATCAGCTGTAATCACTAAGACATGAAGGTCTTCGCAATATTTACAGTTATGGTGTACTGCTTAGTTGCACCAAAAGCTTAGCCCCAGCTGAAGGTTTATTCAAAAAGATGAATCATCTCTTGAAAATGGACATTGGCTGGTTGTTTCACTTCTAGCTCAGAATGAAAAGTGATACTTTGAAGTCTGACCAAAAAAAAAAAAGGGGGGGCACAGTTGTGAATTGATTAATTCAAAGCCACAGAATGTAAGATACCAAGAGCATGAAGTATTCAACACTGCAACATTTAGAAACCAAACATCCATCACTGAATAAAATAAGTTTGTGGCCCCACTGTTTGATGAACTGAAAATTTCTTACTGCTCAGAAAATCCCTGCATTTTCACAACACCATGAACTTTATTACTAAAAGCCATCAAATGAGTACTCAACTTTTTTTGCACTGTTGGCAGACACGGATTCCCTTCACCAACTACCCTTACTTTCTTTGGAAATGATGCAAGCTATTCCTCAGAAAGCTATGCTTCCTCAGGCCCACTGAACATTGGACAACAATCTCCTCTTGTGATTAGTCTGCATATATTATGATCGTGAACAACTTGGCTGAAATCTTCAGGTATAGCACAAGTCAAAACCACCGTTCCAGAAGTACAACATGAATCTAACTATGGCATTTTCTCACTAAACCTCACATAAGGCATTTTGCCATATAACTTACAGATTTTTTTTTTTTTTTTTTTAAAAAAAAACACAAGTCACAACTTAGCAGCAACCCCTCCCTCCCCTCCGCCCCTTTTTTTTCTCTTTCTTTTTTTCCACATTTCATCAGGATAATCAAGAAATGGTCAGGAATCATAACAGAATAACATCAAAAACAACCATGAAAATGTGTTTCAGTTGATTCTCACACAATTTTGTGAATCACAAAATTGTCCACCAAAAATGTGATTGACATCACAATAGCAGCTAGACTGGAAGCAGAAAGGATCAGAGTTTACCACAGGTCATTATAAATGAATTTAGCAAGGCATTTTTCCTGAATCAGTAACTCTCTTTACCTAAAAAGCTAGAAGCAATCGTTTTAAAGAAAGAGGCCTTGAAAGTTTCCCTCCTTCTGCAATGTTATTCTTTCGTAAGTTGTTTTCACACTGCATATTGCCATAATTCCAGCCTGTATCATGTCCTGGCAAGGTAGTTTCTCCCACCGTATTCAATTTACAAATGTACTGGAAGTCTTCAGTGCCTTTCTACTTCAAGTAAGTTCAAAATGTCATAGTTTACTGTTTCTCATATAATAGTGGCTACAAATTTTGCAAGGCTCTATAGTCAAGGTTAGAGGTCTCTGGTGTGTGGTTTCATGAAACTCACCTTAGCCTAACTCCTAAATTTAGGAAAGCCTGCTTGAGAGAGCTGAAACATTAAATGTAACTGGTAGCAGCACATGTGTGAAAAGCATTTTCACTCAGACAGCTATAAAGCATTCTCCCAAGAGCTATCTGCACTATCAACTTGAAAAACTAGGGCCTTTCTACTCTGTGCAAACTGATGTATAACATCGATAGTACATAGAAAACATACCTAAAGTTTAAGGAAAGGGCCTGTGAAATAAGAGAAAACAAAAGCACCACACTAGAGTAAAGGCAATAAAGCTGACTTGCCTGCAAAAAACCGTTGGAATGTGAATCCAGAGATTTTAATGAAGAATTAGAGTAACATTTTGATATTCCTTTAAGCATTGGGGAGGGGGCAATCTATAAAAGTCCTAATTTTCATGAAAGTCTAGTATGCCAAAATATCAGAAAATTAAAGGGTAATGTAGCTCCTCATGGGATGGCAAGGTGAAGGTAAAGAAATATCCGTAATTAAAACAGCAAAATAACTTCAAGAAAAAAGTTAACACAGATTAGAAATCTAGGCAGTCATATTCCTAGAAGCCGAGACTGATGTGCTGAGTGACTAACTAACAATATTATTGAATTGCTTCCTTTTACTTCTGTCTACCTGATTCATTAAAGTACAGCCCAGGTGGGTAAGTGGTTGGTCCTTCCAAAAGGCACAGTCCCCAAGGGTTCTCTAAATCCTCATACCACATGCTCCATGAGTGTTGGGGTTTTTTTTCTTCCTCTCCTCTGCATCTTCAGGAAGTCAAAAAAAGAAGAGAAACCCACAGCTTATGGGACAGAAGACTGCAGAGAAATACAGAACAGGTGAGATCATGCAGGAAGGACTTTGAAAGGAGTTGATAAGGTGCAGCTGTGGAAGAAAGAACAAGAATAAAGAGCAGGAATGGACAGAACTGCTACATTGCAATTCTGGGTCTTGCCAGCTTTGACCTTCAGTGTCTTTTGTGCCTATGATCATACAGGATACGTGAACCACCAGAGCAGAATGCATATACACAGGTTTATATGTATATGGTTTTATACAGCTGCTATGAGGGATAAATGTTCCAAACATGGAATTTAGCAAAGAATAAGAGCTAAAGATAAAAGTCAATTTTACCCTTTTATCCTGACTGCAGGACCAGGATAAAAATTTGCTAGTGTCTATAGCAGTCAAATCCAAAAATCACAATATATCAAAAACTAGTTGTGCTGGTTTTGGCTGGGGTAGAGTTAATTTTCTTCACAGTAGCTAGAATGGGGCTATGTTTTGGATTTGTGCTGGAAACGGTGTTGATAATACAGAGATGTTTTCGTTATCGCTGAGCAGTGCTTACACAGAGTCAAGGCCTTTTCTGCTTCTCACACCACCCCACCAGCGAGKAGKYTGGSGGKGCACAAGAMKYTGGGAGGGGACACAGCCGGGACAGCTGACCCCAACTGACCAAAGGGATATTCCATACCATATGACATCAGGCTCAGTATATAAAGCTGGGGGAAGAAGAAGGAAGGGGGGGACATTTGGAGTGATGGTGTTTGTCTTCCCAAATAACTGTTACACMTGATGGAGCCCTGCTTTCCTGGAGATGGCTGAACACCTGCCTGCCGATGGGAAGTAGTGAAGGAACTCCTTGTTTTGCTTTGCTTGCATGCACAGCTTTTGCTTTACCTATTAAACTGACTTTATCTCAACCCACAAATTTTCTCACTTTTACTCTTCTGATTCTCTCCCCCATGCCACCGTGAGGGGAGTGAGCAAGCGGCTGGTGTGGTGCTTAGTTGCCGGCTGGGGTTAAACCACAACACTAGTAAAACCTGTAATCTTAACAGGTGGTCTTGATAGACTGAAGCAATTAAGACTTTTCCAAACATAGTAGAAAGACAAATGATTAAAAACACCAATTCTGTCATCTCCCTGCAAACCAAATTTGCTTATRTGAAGTGAATGGAATGTCATAGGAAGGCTATTTGTTAACTGATGCTTTGACTGCCAAAGGCAAATCTATACCATTATATGTTGGAAACAAACTACCACAAAGAAACCCCTTTCAGTTGCCTGCCACTTATTTGAATGAAAGAGTAAGCTCACAAAATTAAACCTATCAACATGACAACATAACTAATTTATTTTCAGTGTGTTTACAGAAGCACATATATAACATGATAGGGAAACAGTAATGCAATCTGGATGGCAATATTAAATAAGTTACATAACTCAGACCCAGGAATATTAGGAGATCAGCAGAATGAGTCAGATGTTGCAACAGAAAATAAATTTTGAGTTAAAGCATACTCAAGGTAGAACATTCTAATTTGGGTAACATGCAGGTTGTAGTAAGGTCAGAAGTTACATTAATATGAAATCAGAGTTTCAAAACACCTTAGCAGCCACAGAGATGAATGAACTCGTATATACATGTAACTATTCATATATATACACACACACACTTATACATAATTACAGTTGAAAATAGAATCTGGTTTTACACATTAAGAAGGTAAAATGTCTGAAAAAGACACTGTGTTAGGCCTACCTATAAATTTGCATTTCTGATTGTAGATAGACAAATTGTGGACATACTTACAGATACCTTGTTATATATTTAGAAAGTCTTCTCTGTTCATTACAATAAACAACACTGTACCTGTGTGGCTTCGAATATGAACTCTCAGTGTTCCATTGCTTGCAAACTTCTGTCCGCAATACGGGCAAATCTTCTCTTTTTCTCCTGTGTGAGTCTACACAGGGTGGGGAAAGACAAGAATGAAAGCTTCAGCATAGCTTTAAAAGAAATGAAATATAGAATATTTTAACTGTATTGACATTGACCACTATTGTCTCCATTATATATTTTATACCATCATGTCAGGCGGAGATTCTAAGGAATTAGGTATAGGTGTTCTTTCAATCTTCTTCTAAAATTTCTAAACAAATCTCATTATTAATGGCAAAATAAACTAGCTTTTCAGTTCCTAAGTTTACTATTTCCTAAATAGTTACTATTAAAAATGCCCAATTCACCTTTGTGTATTTTCACGATTGCAAGAGTAAGACACCTATTTTTCAGTTTGATATCTACGATAGTGGATTCTAAGCCAGCAAACAATAATTTGGTTACCTAATAAAATTAATATTCATAAATGGGTCTATTTTTAAAAGCTTATAATTCCACAGAATTTTATTACATTATGAAATGTAGTGAAAATAGTTTACCTAACCTAGTATAACTTTTCCTGTTGCAAACTTGAACTGGAGCTTTAAAAGGTCTCTATGGAGATTTGTGCATATGATTTCTGACTGCCTCATATGAATGGAACTCGGCCATCAGTTCCTCTGAAGTACGACAGACAACAATCCTTCAAAGTGCAAGTTCTCAGTGATTTCAGTCAACACAAATTGCATACTGGATCCTATCTAGTTTGTAATAAATGCTAGAATCAGATTGCATGTAGAGAATTGATCATGAGAAGTATATTGTAATTGTCACTAACACTAAATCATACACTGAGCTTGTCTTTTGAAATCAAGCTTTTAAGGCTAGAATGCCTTGCTGACATAAGAAGAATTATTTCAAAAATGGGTAAAAAAAAAAAATCACAAACTCTCCCATCCAACCTGTGTGGTCAACAGCAAGACCACCTTGAAGTAAGTTACATACACAGGTTCTCATCATTTTTCACACTGTACTTTCAACACCCAATTCTGAACTAAATATTTATCAGCCTATTGAATAACTTTTCCTTATAACTGTGACTGCTCTTTTAGTGGAGAATTTTGGATTACTTCATTTATAAGTGTTAACTTAATTTAAATAGGATAGGAAAGGTAACACATTATATTATATGTGCAGCTGACAATTTGGGTTTCAAGCTTTGCACATGACTCTCTTCAGATAGGGAAATTAATTCTTATTTTTATGAAAGACATTGAAGTGATAAAATTCTTCATTACATCATAAAAACCTTATCTCACATAGTACATATTATGCTGCAGCTGAAGGAAGAGTAAATGAGATATCATTTCAATACTGGACAGACTTGCATAGTTTTCATTCCCTGACATTAGGGATATGAACATTAAATCCCTCTTGATTAGGGTAGAGTTCTTCAGAAATCACTTATATCTCTAACAGCAACATTGGGGGATACCAGGCAGACAGCTATTAATTCATTCCAAACAACAACAACAAAAATTTCCCGGGAGCAATACATTACAACTACAAGGCTCACAAACATACAGCTAGTCCTAGTCTGACAGCAGCACAAAGCAATAGCAATTACAACTAAGAAGGAATGTCAAAGAATAGGGATAAATGATAAACAGCAGCTGCTTTCCATTAAAATACAAATACATATATGTTTATGGCCATTTTTAACATGAAACAGTAAGTCATACTGAATTTTTTAGAAAGGAATCTGAGGAACAGAAGTTTAAAAGTTTATGCAGAGCTCATCAATGATTCCAGGTAATATTTTTGATTTTTGGATCTTATGATCCATCTTGGCAAGATCCTTCACAAAAAGTTAATCTCAAATCAATGTATCAGTTTTATAGATAAGGTCTGTTACTCAAGTGATTAAAACAAGTAGATAAGGATGAAAAGGATTGTGTGTCTGAAAAGCAGTCTGTTTTTTCCAAACCAATCAGTTTGTCTAATGAACAATACTATGCCTTCCTAAAATCTTGCTCCCCAAGAACATAATCAGAAACAAATCGCAAGTTTATTTTGCATACCCTTTGAGTTCCTTAGACCAATATATTTGGGCTTCAAAAACAAATGTGCTTTAATACTCCTTATTCTAAAAGTAATATAACAGAAGAGAGGAAGAGTATCCTATAATATAAAGTTCTCTCCTTAATACAGCAAAACTCAACTGATTTCACAGGCTGAACAACAACTGATCAACCAGGTTATTTGAATCTCAATCATCTTATAGTACATGTACTGAAATCTACAAACAAGGCAACCCCATGTCATTCTAGTTCTTCCAAAGTACAGGTGAAAAATCTTCCACTAAGTGTATCTGGGAGAAATACATCTTGGTTATACAGTTATGTCACTCAATCACAAGAAACTTTATTTTCCAGCAACTATAATTACTAAGTAACTTAATGCATATTAAATATGAGACAAGCAACATTTAAAACAGACTGAAGACAAAGACAGACAGCAAATGCATTTACATACATTTAATGGAAGATCAAGACCTTTAAAAGACCACAAAAGAAACCGAAGAGACTTTGTTCCTAGTTGGTTCCATTACTTTTTGCAATCTGTAAACATGTTAAAAATCAAACACACATTAAGGAGGCAGTGCTGTCCATTACATTAGAGAATTCAATAGTCTGCTATCTGCCAATAACTTCATTTAGACTCCAAAGACTTGTGCTAGTTCCCTCATCTGTAAGACACAGTAGGGTTGGAGAGACGTTGAAAGACTCCCTTACATTTTTTTTTTCCTTAATTTTAAATATAGATTTGTGTTGTAATGCACAGTACTCACCATAATCATGTGCTGAAAATATAGTACCAAGTAACTCAGTTACACTCARTTTTGTTATTACAATTTTACATGCATATATGAAGTGCATGCTATATGGCAAATAGTATATGCATGATGTTTTTCAACAAACTCTCACAATCTGCATTTCGTGGCAACACCTGAGCTGATTCTCCTCAGCTGATTTGTTCTTGATCCAATTATTTTCTTCACATTTCTTCCCTGTAATGTAAATCTTACCTCAGGCCAAACTAGCACGCAAGCTTTCTTCTAAAGTTTACCCCAATTCCATTGCAGAGATCAGTGGAAAGGAGTATGGTAAGAGCAGTGCAACAAGTCCCATCCTGCTACACACCTGATGCTGGAGTACCTATGCTGGATTTATACATATGCACCCGCTGCAGATTCTGCATGCTACCAATAACCCCACTGTTGCAATAAGCATTTTAGAATGTTAAGCACCGTCACAGCTTTCTACTGAAAAGCCAGAAATGCAGAAGCATCTGGGGATTTTATGTTTAGTCACAACCTTAAGGGCACAGAAGGAACGAATAAGAGAACTGATTCTACTCACTTTTTTATGACTCTTCAGGACTGAGGGTGTCACAAAAGCTTTGTCACAGAGATCACACTTGTATTTCTTATGTCCATCGTGTACAACTTGAATATGAACATTTAATGTGTCCTTTCTTTTGAAAGTAGCATCACAGTGATCACATTTGAAGGTCCTCTCACCTTATAAAGAGAATAACAAGGTTTAATGATACCAGATTTTTGTGGAACTACACTAATGCTTATTGTTTCAGAAAAATGAATAAAAGTTACAAAGACAAATGAAAAGCTGGGTCCTCAGAACAGAAAGAAAAGAATATCACATCAGGTAAAAACGTCATTGGGAAATTAAGAAAGTAGAAAGCAGTCAACACAACAACGTAGCCAGAAATGTGAGATTAAACTCTATAGCCAAAGGTGAAATGGCAACCAGTGGAAACGGCTTCCAGTGAAACGAAGCACAGGTTTTATCAGCACCTCCAGTAACAGACTCTCTTTATGGTAAAAAGCAAAAAGATGAAATAGGCTTCATCTTTTGAAACTTAAATGGTCAGAGACATCTTCCTGAATTTAAAAGAATTCTCAAAACAAGAAATACTTGCTTTGAGTAACCTATCTCATTCACATCAATACAGGCAAACTCGTATGACAAAGATGAAGTAATTTTCAAGTGTTATAGCAGTATTACTATTCTAACTGTGGTGATGTAGTCGAAGGTTATGGCAGAGGCCAGGTTAATATTGCTAATAGTTTTAAAATTCAATGAATTACCTAAGAGAGGGGAAGAGACATTGTATTATGAAAATCTGCATCCGTTTTTTTTTTCTTTCAAAAGACGTGATTCTTCAGAAAAATCATTGCAATGAACCTTCTCTCTATCATTACTGTGAACACAGAAGAGAATATTCTCTTCTATTTGTTAACTTCTTGATTAAAATTAGAAGTTAAACATCTGCAACATGGCATTCATTCAGAAATCCAGTCTCTAAACTGGAAATCAGGTGCCCGTATCCCAGAAAACTTTCCAAGCAGTTACATCACAAAGAAAGATCACCATCATCTAAGGACTATCCTCCACTTCTTATTTTTCAGGACAGAAGTCTGATCTGCAGCCTCCTGATCCATATGAATAAGATACAGACTTGTATAACCACAAGCTACTTTTTCCAGTAGCAACGATGCACATGTAGAGGTACACTTATTTCCTTGCTATAGCTCATTAAAGGATAAAATCATCCCAGCCTTGGTCCCAGTGCAAAGGCCAATATGAATGGAAATTGATTTCAGTACACTGCATATTAAAACCCCTTTGATGCTACATGTTGAAGCACCAAAAAACTTTTTTCTTTATTATATATTATACATGTAATACATATAAGCGAAGYTTATCAATACAGTGGTGCCTCAAGTACCCACAGACATTCCAAAGCCTAGATAACCTGTTTCTCTCCCCCATAACTCAACCATAACTGCCCCCCAAACCTCTCACTCTCCGTTGGTTTGGAAACGAAAGTGGTTTTGTCTTGGATGACACAAGAAGAATATGCTAAAAGGTATTAGAGTGTAAGCTGTCTTATCCTAAAATACTTTCAGTGTAGCTATTCAGAAAAATTTTCGAGGTCAACAGGGATGCAATTTAATATGCTGTTATGTGGAGGTTTAACACTGATACTGCTTCTAACTGTTCAGTGAATCACTTCAGTCCTCGTCTTGGGAACATGAGACTACCCTGCTAACAAAGTGAAGTCATTACTATTTTTACCAAAGTAACATGCAATTTTCTACTGCTTCAACAAAGGAAAAATATTCAAGTAATTTCTTTTAAAAGTTACTTCTAATAAGAACTTCTAGGCTTCATGGATTTTTTTTTTTTTTTTTTTGGTAGTCATTTGTTTCTTTCCGTCTCTTAATAACTTAGCTCCAAGTCTGAAAATAAATTGAAGAAAAATGAAGCAATAGCAGACGTAATTTGAACAAATTGCCATGTCTTCTGAAGTAAGAAATATTTGTATGATTTCCATAAATTTACATGATATCATTACAGTTTAAGACACGATTCATTTGTTGAGTTTCAGGAGGATTTGTCCTTTTTATCCTAAAGTTTTGTTTGCAATCATTCCTATCATTTTCAGTACTGCACTTCTATCATGATTTAAGAAGATAAATGACTTTCAAACAACAACAAAAAATAATAAGGTAGTAAAAGATCAACCAGTTTTCAAATAAAAAACCTCCAAAGTCAGGGAATTTCAGAACTAACATACTGTTCAACCACATCGCCTCTGTGTGTACACATTATAATACTCTTCAACTATATATAGTTGCAATGCCAAGTATGTATTTAGCCAAGTCCTGGCTTCAGTTTAGCAAAATTTTTCAACATGCAAAGTAATGGGAAGCCTAGAATTGGGTATTTTTTCAAATGTTATCCTGGATGAAGGCAAATAATCCGTGTTTCTCCTCAGCTTCCTTATTTAGCAGAAACCCTGTATCTCATTATAGAAGAGCCATCAGAACACCGTCTCCACTCACAGTTGGCTCACTGAACAGTCTTTATGTCTTGTCTTTTTTTTAAGCCATAGACAAAGATACACGGAAACTTAATAAAAAAAAATACCATTAATACACAACTATGGAAGGAGTTTCAGAAGGTTCCTCAACAGCATAAAGCAAAAGTCTAAATCACTTGCAACAAGATGTGAGTACTAAAACTCCCTTAGCAGCTCTGGAAACCCTCTTGTAGAAGACTACAGAAAAAACAGAGCTACGCAACCTATTTCATTATACCTCACTGTTGTGATAAAAAGCAAAGAGATTTCATATGGTAAATGTAAGAACATGTCTGTTGCTTAAGAACTATCACTGCCAAAAAGCAAACTCTTTCCACTGCCTTTGGCAGATAAGAGTAATATTAAAGTTACCAAATAAATTTCTAATATTAATGTATAAGAAATTAAGAAAGAATTTCCATTATGTATTTTCAGTCAACAGGTTTGCACTGTGCTATAAAAGAGGTTTGTTACAAAATAAAATAGCAAAAGATATACATGGATTCTCTTCAGGCCTAGGCACTCTAGAGAATGGAAGTAAACAGGAAAGTATATCATTGACTTCAGCTCTTGAAACCACTGAAGGAGGGAAACTTTTTCAGAGTACTTGACATGAATCAGAGTACTTGACATGAAACTACAATATCAATATCCGTAAACGCCTCCAAAGATGGAAACAGACCACTGACATAATATATCCTACGGTGCTTTCCCCCAGAAATACACAACGTAATGCGAGTGCCTTTCCTGGGGCTGGGTTTATCTGCTCCACTGATGCACTCTGCTTATGATAAAACAAGATAATGAAAATCAGGGCTACTTGTGCTTTACTTGAAATGAGCAATCTTCAGTGCCCACTTCTGCTGACCCCTGTAGAAGGAGCTAATTAGTATCTCTCTTACTAACAAACGTTCTGCATGTAGATTTTTACTCTGGAAAGCAAATATATATGAAGGATGATGTCCTTCTCAACAAATGCAATCCTGTTCATGCATGTCTCCACAGTCCTAGACAACCGAACGACCCAGGCAAAAATGCTCAGGGTTACTCATTCTTGTTAGCCAGGTCTCTTATGGCCTCATGAGCTAGTATTACCCAAGTATGAGCTACCATACACTTATCATGTATCATATATCCTTCCTAAACGCTACAGCTGAGAATAAAGGGTTAGCCCCAGCATTGCCAATGACATAATGAGAACACAGTTACTAAAAGTATGATCAGCAGCATGCCTAAGAGAAAAAGCTTGTCTAACTCCCAGAAGACAAGTTACGTTTACACCGCTAGAACCTAGGAGAAAAAAGAGAGTTTGGATTTTTTTAAATTATTTGTTAGACAGACATATTTGATCTTGAATTTTGAAAGTTATATCCATGACGCCTTTTCCAATTTCAAGACAGGAACACCTGAAATATGAGTTTATGAAATAGAATTTTTTCCAATAAATTAAGTTTGTAAAATAAAATTTAAGTCATTCTACATGATTCTGCAGAGTGCCTGCTTCTAAAACAACAAGGGGATACTAAATTAAAAAGAAAAAAAAAAAAAAAATAGATGATGTAGGCTGAACTTCAATTTTTCCTAGAAGTTTCAAGCTTCACAAACAATTTTTTCTTTCCTACAGCACAGAACAGTAAAGCCAGCTAAATACATCTAGAGATTCTGGTTTGTTTCTCTCCTTTCTTTATCGAACAGGTATATTTCAGTGCCATGAGAGGGACTATCATCCAGCTGTAGCAGGACAATGCCTATAATTCTGAGTTATTTCAAGTACGAGAAACTCATTATCATGGCAGCACAGCTTGTCAGTCTCAGAGTTAGGTCATAAGGGGAAGAATTCTACATTTCTTCACTGGGAACACAAGCTCTTCTCAGACAACAGCAGAGCCCCTTGTTTTAATCACAGCCTTGAACTGAAAACTGTTTATTCTTCAGTTCATCCTAGTAATGACTTTCACTTTTCACTTTGCTATTGGTCTGTCAACACTTCTTTTATAGGACTACAGACAAGAGAGATGCAGTATGACTATAAAAGCTTTGCTTATATTCTGCTGTATTAAGACCTCCTTGTTAAGTTGGTCAGTTGCTGGGTTTTTTTCTCCAAAGAAAGGAAAAAAAGGTTTAAAAATCTTCCCTGTGATTAATAAAAATACTAAATGTTACTGGTTTAAGGCTTTGACTCATTTTGGAGACAGTTTTAGCTAAGATGGCAGAAGTTACCACCTTCAAACACCTACCCTGTCCCTCAGCAAGACACATCTCCTTTTGCGCCAAGGAAGACTGACTGAGACAATGTCTGTGCCGCTGCAGTTCACAGTCTGATATATTTAACATTTGCTTAAATAGTGGTGGTTCAGGAACAGCTAAACCTGCCACAAATCACAAGCCTAACTTAAAGACCTCAAATTTCCTGAGCTCCCATCCTCTTGAGAAAAGGAAAAAAAAAAAAAAAAAAAAGGTCAAAGTATACATTTTTAGGGAGACCTTTACCAAGGCCTACAATTCTGCATACTGTGAATTACTGCTTTTGGATGTCCTGCAAATGCTCGGTTCTTTAGAATACACAGGGTTTTAAATTTTTCTCCCCATCATTTTTAATATTTAACATTGGAAGAAGATTTTACAAAATTCAATGCTTTGTGAAATTGCAGAAGCTTTGAAAGATAATTGTAAAAGAACAAACTAAACACGCCGGTCTAATAATTCATCTAACAGAAATACTGTTATACTGGATTAAAAAAAGAAAGCTTTGTGGTTTTTTTAATTATACCAATGTAAATATTCCCCAAATCAAAGCACTGTCTTCTAAGCTACAAGGATTTTAGACCATGAATATTTTTTAAAAACTAAATTGCTGACATTCACATGGTTGAATGGTAGTCTAGGGCTCGTAAATATTAAAGACAGAGAAAATTCCACCAAAAATAAATCTTTACACAGTCAGTTAAAAAACAGTACAGAATGCCAAGAACAAGTTACTCATGAGGGAAAATGGCCACAGTATTCCTCTGGGCTGCTAGTTCTATGCCAGAGGTAGGAACATTAGCCTGGACAGGAGAGAGAATCTCAGTTTCAAGCTCTAAACCAGATTACCCACAAAAGCTGAGTAAGCCACCAAGTTGTCTCTGCTTCCATTTCTCCTTTCTTAAAATGGAGGTAACAGTATCACACTTAATGCAGAAAGAAATCTCTTGTCATTAGACCTCAAATCATTGCTAGATTTTCTACAGCATATTTGGATTTGCATTTAAGTGCATTTTAAAGACAAGGTTTGAATTTGGTTCTGAATTTTCTAACTCCCTGGGGTTAAGAGTTGAATGTTAATACTAATTTAACATAGCAAGTTGCATATTGGAACAAGGTGCCATATGTCTGCTTTTCTCAGTCAAATGTGAGAACTGAGGAAGTTCTTTTTCCTCTCTGACTTAGCACTTACTGTTATGGATTAACAGATGTCTTTGTAGAGAGAATGGGGTTCGGAACAAAGCTTTGCATTCCTCACACTGGAATGGTCTCTCTTCAGAATGTGTCTGCAGATGAAAGACAACACGTCAGAGGAAAGGGTCAGGGAAATCAATTAGCTGTCATTACAGTAATTATAGCTAATTTTCTAGACTGGATTCAGGAGAGGATATCATAGCAATTTGAAACATCAGGGGATGAAGAATTAAAACAATCATTCTGCCATTATCCAGAATCCTGAAAGTCAGCATAGCAGCTACCTAATAAATGTACCTTCCCAGTCCTCAGAAGTGTTACATGAGGTGTGCATGTAAACAGAATCAAAAATATAGAATAACCAGGAAAAAACCTACAAGCTCAGCTGCATTACTTCATCACTGGCCTTAAGTACTTAATAATATGAATAAATGCTTTAAAATTAAACACATGTACACAAAACCCTTTTTCTCAATTAAGTTTGAAGGTAAAACTGATCTGATTATCCCAAGATAGTATCTAAAATTTGGCAAAGAAAATTTCTCAAATCATTAGACCAGTCTTACATATCCTTGTTTCAGCTTCTTGTATTAAAAGAAAATAAAAATAAAAAAAACAAAACAAAAACCATAGAAGCATCAGTACTGAGATTTTTGTTTGCTGTAGAAAAATTCATTGTAGCTGAGAAACAGCCTCAAAGCCATAAATAAAATAAAAGGCTAAGCTTGGATGAATCTCTCAAACTGCAGAGTTGCTGAAGCAGGTTTCTTTTCTGGAGCTTAGGAAACATCCAGCTTCATTCTACTTTTGTAAATTTCAAAGCACTTTCCCTGTTTCCTAGTGTTATTAAGTGCTGTCCCACTGTAGATAGTAAATTAATCCATACAATTTATTATCTACCCAATTTCCTACTATTTTTGCAGAGGAAAGCAAGTTTTTAAAGCATCAGTGTCTAAATGTTGTATTAGCTCACAAGGACCTTAAGTAGAAGCTGCAGTGCCAAGAGGAAAAGGGGATGGACAGTAAGTGTTTTACAATATGCACGAAATTAGGTAAATGAGTTAATTTTGTAGACTAAGGGTAAATATTAGCATAGTACATACTTATATAATCTATTTCTGCTATTCAGAATACCATATGACATTTATAGCTATCCCTTAAACTACGGAGAAAAAAAGGGACTGTGGGGAGTCAGCATAATTATTTAGATGTGGACTGAGGGTCTTGAACCTAGATTGATTTTAACACAAGCGTCCTCTTACATATACAAYGGTACCAAAACATTAGAGTACTTGCAATGGTATACAGAGGCTTTGGTTCAAAGTCAATTCCTTGACCTCAGCCTCTATCACTTACAGCAAAAAGGCAACTGGAGCACCATCAAATGTGTGGAATATATCACACGTTACATAAAGTCTGCTGAATGTTTCAGTCCAGCTTCTACAGGTTTACATCAAAGTTTGCATTAGTTGACACCCTGCTTGGCAGTCTCAGCAGTCAGGCCAAGGATTGACAGGACATGAAGAGACTGAACTACCTTCTCACCTCAATAGGTGGTTCCTCCAGAACAGGGTTGAGACATATTGACGAGACACTGTGGGGAAGCTCGCAGTGCTGCTGTCTGTGCTGTACCTGTTCTGTGGATAAATAGAAGGGTTCAGTCTCTAGGGCTGTCAATCTGGCACCTTTCACGAGCGCAAAATTCATGTTGTTTATTTTAAAAAAATGCCCTGTTTTAGAACACTCACCACTTGAGTGATAGTTCTGAAGAGCACAGTGATTTGTACAGAATTCCTTCTTAGCATCTCCTTGACAGTTCTCCTAGTCTTTTGATCAAAATACAAGTATTCATCTGCACATCTTAACTTCACTACAAAGAAAAATACCTAACTAGGCATACCCACATGCAAGGGTACACAGATCATCTACCTCTTCTGTGAACGGTCCAGAAACAAGCTAGGTCTATTACAAAAAGCCATGCAAATCTTAATGAGGAGAGCTATCTCGCCAAACAAGCATGTTAGTTCTAATACTGTCCTTTTTTGTTCTACTAATAGGTTCCAGACCAGAGATGGCTTCCATTCAGTCAGAGCAGGGGACAGCCATACGATCAAAGCAACTGAGGATGGGYTCTTATGGAATATTTCATGGCAGCCTTTCCTACCATAGCATTTGTGGATGCTTAAACCCAGCCCAAGGCTACTTATTCCCAATAGAGAAACTGAGGGAATACAGTTGTTTCAATCCATTGTGCTCCCCAGGACCAAATAACCCTGGATTAACCATAAACCCTTTAAAATCCTGTGTCTACTGACCTATTTCTGCTCACTGTCATATCCTCATATTCTCTGAACTCATCCTCTATACATAGCAACAAAGGAGCAGATGGAACAAAAACTTTGCTTTCTCCTGTATGGAAGTTATGGAAGTAATCTACATTTTATGGCACAGAACATGCACCTTCATCCAATCTAACCTGGATGAAAGGTGACTACTTTTATCTGTAGCACAATCCAACACTACAATTGCCTCTTAATTTCAGATACTATTCTCTTCCCTTGTCACAAAAATGGAGCCATATTTCTTCATATGATCACTTAGTCATATAGTCTGAGCTTTTTCAAAAGACACCTGAGCTAGTTTCACATCATATAACACTTCCCAGTGCTGACATCTCCAAGTAAGTGACAAAGCAAGCTTGCACATGCACCTACACAGAGCAGTGTAGTATTTGCATGCAGAAGCAGTATATCAGAGAGGTATCACAGGAAGACTAACAGTTCCTGCCTCTCAGATCTGTAGCTATAAGGGTGTAATGAGTGCTAAGTTAGGGTTCACATCACAATGCTCCACTATACTCTTAGAAACTCCACTGTCTATCTCCCAGTGAAATCCTGTGAAATGTGAGGAACTAATCTCCTTCCGCACCTTGGAAATGACCCAACATTCACCCACACCTGACAGATGTTTAAAAGCACATGTTGTGGGAACCATTTTTATTCTGATACTTCCAACACAAAATCAGATTAAATAACCCCCATAAAGGAATCACAGAAACAACGGCAACAACTTTCCATCTAAAACACAAAACAAGAATTCAAAGGTACAAAATGTATATGTATCCTGTTTCTTATTATAAATAAAAAGTATGTAGCTCTGCTGTAAAACCCAAAGAGTTTTTTCAAGCATGTTGCTATCAAACTTGAAAGCATGTTTTCTGTTAAATGCTGTTGATTTAAGTGTTTTTAACTGCCATACCCATCATTCGTACTGCAGGTTTCTAAGCTCCCTGCTACTAGCACAGTAACTGCATCCTGGAACTCAAAAAAGCACTCTGAAATTATTCAGTCCAACTTTTCTTCCTCCAAAAGAAAATGAAACCTAGGAGGACGTCTTAAAGGAATACACATCTAAAGAATCATTAAAAACCCAAGCTGAAGAAATACATAGAAGTACAATACACAATAAAGGTTTAAATTTCCACTGTTACTGGATCGACATTCCTGTGAACAAGCAAAAGAATGATCATCCTCTTCCCCTAGTAGTAGTGCAGCCCTCCCAAAATCATGGCACTTAAAACTATTTTGGCATCCCAAACTACCACATGCTTGACTTATACCTTACAATTGGTTTTGTGTATACACATCCATACTCCCATCCATTATCTACTACCTCTCCTTGTTTACATTGTTTACTCAATGGAGAGAGGCATGTCTAAAAAAACAATTCAGGACATCTATGTCAGTCTCCTCTCATGCTCATCTCTTCATTTAGCAAATGAAATTAGAGACCTAAATGTGGATGGGTGAATATTCACAGCTGTTTAGGTAAACTTTATCTAAATACAGGAATAAGTTTCTTTCATTATAGGACAGGGTTGATTTACAGCCAGTACCATGTGCAAACAGGTTCAGGAAATAAGTATTCCAACATGCTTTAAGGAATTTTGTCAGAATTAGGTACTCACTAAACCTGTCTAAATTTTAGTATTTTTCCCATTAAGTGGAGCCTCTAATCCTTGCTTATGCCAGTGGTGCTGCTGCTTTAAACACAGAATTGGGTCAAAGTGTTTACTCATGCATACTTAATCCTGAAGTCCGTTTTCAGCCCAACCTCCCTACCAGTCATCAACTGCAAATTAACATAAGGAAACATGTAAGAAGTATTCATTTAAGATATAGAATTATCTTTCCAGATAGTATTTTATACATTTTCCTTAGAATATATCCAATTTGTGAGATTCTGCCCCAGTTTCTTAATAAAGTCTAAAACATAAGATACAATCACAGCATATATGGGAGCTAATCTTGTCCTTCAACAGGCTTCTGCATGCTTTCTGTTTTAGACAGTCATCACCATTTCATCCTACAAGAGGCACTATTATTACTCTTACATGATTTATGGCTGAAAGGGCAAGAGATGGTGCAAAGATCCTGTGCCAAATTCCCAGATGGCATATAACATGAGCCAAACTGCGAAAGACTTTAAGTATGGGTATATCAGTTTCATCAAACGGGGGAAAGAAAGGGGCAGTATTTAAAAAATGTAAAGAAAAAAAAAAGAAAAAAGAGCAAAGGTGTCCAAATAGTGGGCACAAAACCAGACAGGTAATTTTTTTTTCTTGCTTTTTTACAGTCTTGTAATTCTGAAACAGCAGTCATGGATATAGCCTTGCCATTAAAAATGTAACCCCAGGTTAAAAATAATGACAGGCATTACAGARATTAGGCCAAGCAGATTTGAGCTTAAATCAACAGAAGCAGAACATCCCTTCATGAGCCTATTTTTCAGGTAACGTTTCTTCTGATGTTGTTTTAATGTGTGAACACTACCCAGTGCAAATCCAGTATAGTTTGAAAGCATCTGCTGCTAAGTCCAACAATGACTGCAACAGGACTACA
>JAYKAV010003381.1:110110-124607 GCA_035582835.1 Phoebastria nigripes
CAACCAAAAATGAACCCACAACAAAAAACCCAGAAAAGTCAAAATGGGGATTTTTTTGATGCTTTTAGCCAAGGAACTGTGATTCCCTTCTGCTTATTTCACTTTTTATTTTTTACTAGAATTCATTTAGTATTTTGAGATTTTGGATATTACAAAGAACACTAAAAAATACATTCTCCAATACTTTAATCCCATGTTTATAAGCATGCCAGAGCTTAATGATGAACCACTTAAAAGAAAAAAAATCTGCAAATCTGAGGCTGGCAGACCTGTAAACAACAACAGCAGAGTGCTTTACCTTCTTGTGATTCTTGTAAACATTTCTGTGGGCAAATCCCTTTCCACAAAGCTTGCATTTATAAGGTTTATCTTCACTGTGTATTATTTTGTGTGCAGTCACTTGATCAAGCCGTTTGAAGGACTTATTGCAAACCTCGCAGGTGTAGGGGCGTTTTTCTGCAGAAAATGAGTGGGGGACATTTAATCTCCTGTTTATACAGGGGGAGAAGATGAAAGGCAGAGACAGTCATCTCCTCAGAGAGATTTTTGCAATTAAGTCAACCCAATTAAGATTAAACCAATTAGAAAGACATCTAATGCCCTTTATGTTAGACAGTTAAGTCACTTCACAAAAGATGAGCCATAGTGTATCTCAAGAAATTGGCACATTCTTTGCAATAATCATTGCTAAAACTAAATTCTGATTAATTAGCTTAAATCAAAAGAGAATGACTTCAAAGAGGAAAACTCTGTTTCCAGATTACAAATGTGAAAGAGGGCATGACAGTTTAAATGTTTTAAAACTTAATTAACAATATACATATTAGCTTCCAAAACCAAAAGTTCCTATGCAAAAAGCCTTTATGCTTCAACTGGTGACTGCAACTTAACTACATTAATGC
The DNA here is from genome assembly GCA_035582835.1 of Phoebastria nigripes. Lineage (NCBI taxonomy): Eukaryota > Metazoa > Chordata > Aves > Procellariiformes > Diomedeidae > Phoebastria > Phoebastria nigripes. Next base: position 111,013 of record JAYKAV010003381.1, read on the forward strand.
TCATCTAAAAGTGTCAAAAGAAAGCTAGGAGCCTCTGAGATACAGATTATGTTACAAGAAATGAGCTTTTGGGGCGGACTGATACCAAGAAAATAGTTCAATTATAAGCCTGTGCAGCTGTAAAAACCTGCATTTTTTAAATGCTAATGTATTTGACAGAACAAATGTTTGTGTTTCCATTGTGTTGGTTGATGTTTCTAATCACTGGTGAAAGACATAGAAACACTAGATTGCAGTGATCAGAAATCCTGGCAGAGCCAATTTGTGTCATACTGCCAAACCTATGGACAGGCCACTCCCTGCTCACAGTGACCTGTTCTGGCAGAGGACAGGCACAATGAAATATTTGTGTGTGGGCTATGAAACAGTGTGGAGTATGAACTGCTTTCCTCTGACTGGAAACTATGTGCACATGAGTCCAATGAATGTTTCCCTTCTTATCACAGATCCCTGTCTGACAGCATACCCCAGCTCCCATCCTCTTCTCTTCAACGTGAAATTTCAACCACCGGTTCTTCACCTCCTCTAAGCCAAGTAGCAATCTTTTGCCCCATCCCAGCTAACTGACATCATCTACCCCAGCTAGCATGAAAAAAATAGCTTGACAAAGCAGCAATAGGAAGACGACGATAGCATTACACTTGGATTTTTGAAAGGCTTAGAAAGGATAGCTTAGATGGTTTCCTTGGAACCTGAGATTTGCTTGAACGGCTCAGGACAACACAGAATTCACCAAGCCTTCTATAAGAAATTAATTCAAGTAAAATTCAATATACATTAAATACATATACACATACATATAGGTTTGTGTTATTTTTGTACGTTACCTGAATGAGTTATCATATGGCGTTTTAGCTGGTTAGCCGAAATAAATTTCTTATCACATTCCTGACACTCAAAGATCTCATGGACCTGCAAAATGAGTGTTTAATGATAATTAAATGTGTGTCTCAAACAAGATCACACATCTTACATACACAGAAATTCTCTAACAGACTGTAACTACTTCTTAGCCAGTAGCTATACTAATACTCATCAATATTCTGTGATTTCCCCCTTGCTAGTTCCTTGGTGAACAGGATCTCTCAAAAAATAAATACTCATAACTACAAACAAAAGATTATCACTAAAACTATATTTAGAAACACAGGTTATGAAAATTTGCAATATCAGATCCATTTAAAATATCATTATTATGAAAGCATTAAAAAAACAGATGCAGAATACCTTTTCAGAACATTTTCTTCTAGTCAGTAAGACATAAGTAAAAATAACTCAGTAACTACTTCATAACTGCTGTAAGAATTTTAAAAAACAAGTACTATCAAACTCTTTCAGGATTGTTTCTCTTAAAAGCTTTTAGAGGCAAGACAGTGGAGGGGCAGCTGTGTCTCAAACTGTAAATGAAGTAAGCATTAGCAAGATTTTCAACATCACAGCACATAACATCATCAAGGACTAAATGTTGGAAAAATAGAAGAGGCAGTTGAGACCTGCAACTTCTGATACTCACATTAAAAAAGTCCTGTGTTACTTATTGTTCCCCAAAATCACAACACATACATAGTTCTCCACATGTCAAGATTACCATTCACCTTCTGCTCTGTATTACATTTGCCATCGGCAGCCTCCCCTCAACCTAGTTACAGTGCAACTGAACACACATTTCAGCTTTTTGGAACTGCAGCCTTAGACAGCAAAACTTCCAGGCAGAGATCACATTTCATAAAGCTTTTTTGGAGAACTCTATAGACTTTCTGTAGGAGAATCTAGCAGCTAAAAAATACAAATACCAAAGGTTCAACACAATACTCTAATGAAAAACATTTGCAGACAGCACAGTAAAGAAGCTCAACTAAGACTTCCACTTCCAAACAAAAAGAGATTCTCCATAAGTATTCTGCCTCACCATGTTTTTATGCTGCTACTCACAACCTAGCTTTAGAGCAAATTAAATGTTTTAATAAACTAAAAAGTGGTTATGCCATTTCCTACAATCTCTGCAAACTTGCACACTTTGGACAGTGATGCTTAACGAAATGCTCAGATACAATCAGGCAGTAAGCTCAAACGAAGATCATTCATTCTAAATATTCTGTTTACCCAGCTGCATTTCAGATTAATTTCACTTATATGCACACACAGTCTACTACTCTACCCCTTCCCAAAAGATCCAAATTTTTACTTAGATTGATGACTGAAGTTTACATAATTCTGCAACAAAGTGCTATCAGAATCCCCACCGACACAATTAGTTGAAATAACTTGTAAGGTATTCTTAAACATAATATTTAATACATCAGAACCCAGACTGTGCTTTAACACTACACATGTGTCTGATTTCAACTTATGAGCATTGTTTAATAAACAGTCTCATTGAACACATTTGCATCAAAACAGACTTCCGTGCATGTGCATTAAAAAGCTACAGCTATCAAATATATATTCTATAGTTGATACTCTTTAATCAATTCTTTAGAAAAGAATCAGACACAGACTTGTGTGCACGTGCATTAAATAGCTGTCGCTATCAAGCATATATTCTATAGCTGGCAGTCTTTAATCAGTTCTTTAGAAAAGTGCACAATTACATGGTAAAACAACAGTAATAAAATACAGCAAATATTTTTATGAATAATGGTATTCAAACAGATTTTCATTTTAAGAAAACTTGTCAAGTAACACGCTCTATGAGCATACAGACTGTAATACCACAGACAAGCGCTCGTGCAATGATTTATTCATATAACAAAATTAGTCTCATTAGGGGACTGTAACAGCTATCAACATAAACCTCTGTTACCTTAAAGTCAGAACATACTTACAATTGTTTCATAGGCCTTTGAAGAGCTACGTCTTCAGATAACAACTTGCTAAGTGCTATACAAAACAGCAAGCATCTGAACAAGATTAATATATGCTCAGATAAATATACTCCTTCACTTCCAGGACCAACAACCTTAAAATTTTAATGAGGTCTACTGAAAAGCAAAAGGTCATTCAAAAGAGTTTTGGGGGTGAAACTGAGCTACAGCTTTGAAGATACAATCCATGATCAGCTTTTCCAAAAACTAATTTGAATTTCAATCTACCACTCCAAGAACTGGATGAGACTGTCTGTTGGAAGGCAAAAGTCAAAAAAGCTTTACTGCCTTACACTCAAAGGTGTCCTTGAACTTCTTTCTTAACAGGAGAATTAGCTGCTTTACCATTGAAGACACCTGCCTACAAGAAGAGTCAGAAACTCACCCCACAGCTGTACAGACAGAAAGAGACATACCCCCCCAGTCTACCTACAAGTACTGAAAGTGTAGCAGTTAGACACACCTATATTCAAAGGTACAAAAGGAACCCTTTAGCAAGAATCTGCATCAATGAAGACAACACTCCCCTTGCTTGCTCACTATTATCATCACTGAATGATTGAATTTTGCATTTTACTTAAACTTCAGAACTTTAGTATCAGAATATAATTCAGATGGTGTTTAACTTGCTCTGGCAGTAGACATCACAAACATGCAGAAAGGAGATTATAAAACAAACTTTTTCATTCTGTTACCCAGTCTTCTGTAAGCTCCTGTACAGCATGCTGGGACTTTATTTTTTTTTGTACTACCATATCACTTAGCAGCCCAAATCGTGGACTACTATAAATATCAGATAGAAGGATGTCACTTTACAATTAGAGGATAAGACAAAAGAGAACTGGTGGATATAGACAAAATGGAAAACAAAAAGATACAGATCACCACAAAAAGCAATAATATCAGTGGATCAACATCATAACTGTTGTTAAAGTTTTGTAGGCATCATGCAGGAAAAGGGTTGTATTATGATAAGTAGTTTTGGAATTCAAATATAAAATAAAAAATGTAGATGAGACTATTCTGGGTAGGACTGTAATCACTAAGGAAGACAAGATCAGAATCCAAAATGATTTCCACATTCTGAATGAAGCTCCTAAACACTCAATATTTAGGAAGGAAAAATCAAATGCACAAATGCTACATGATGACCAACAGTTTACATAACACCACTACAGAAAACATTAATGAATTCCAAACAAAATACAAATAACGAGATTGATGCTGCCGTTAGAAAGCACTGTCATTCTGAGATGTATTAATAGACATATTCTCTGTATTAATAAACTCAGGAAAATCATTCCACTATACTTGGCACTACCAAGGGCTCAACTAAGCATCACTGCTCTTCTTGTTTGGGCAGCTGACTTCAAGAAGCATATAGGTGAAAAACAGAGAATCTACAGGAAGAAAAAGCTTACTAAAAGAAAAAGTAGTCTGGAAAAACAGATGCATGAAGAAAGGTTGAGATAACAGTGTTTGTACAGCCTAGGAGTTGCAAATGGAGTTCATAACTTTGCAATATGCTAATTGTTACAAAGAAGACAGTGGTGAATTTTTCTTGGCATTCTCTCAGATAAGACAAAGAGCAATTAACTCAATTTGCAGTAAAGAAGAAGATTTAAGTAGGACATCAGAAAAAACAAACAGTGGACTAATGAACACATTCAAAAAAGTTGATGGCACTAAAGCTGGAAGTCAGAATACAAAAAGACATCTATGGAGGTGGCAGAATTTTCTTTAGTGGAACTTTTCAGGAGATGAGATGGCACATAGCTAGGATGATTTAGGTATATGCTTACTCCCCCCTGCAAAATAGAATGGGCTAGAAAGCCTCCTGAGGTTTCTTCCAGCCCTACATTTCCTTGAATTTATTGAGAAAAATCAAAAAAAAAAAAAAAAAAAAAAAAAAAAAAAAAAAAAAAAAAAAAAAAAAAAAAGCCGTGCCACCAAAAATTAGCATGATACAAGCAACAGCCTGGAAAACAAGAGGGTAAGACTAAGGGACAGAAGATGATGACAGCAAAGTTTAATTGTGCATGGCTAAGAAAGGGCTTATCTTTAGGCATTTAAGGCACAAGCAATCCACAAAACACACAAAGCTAAAAATGGGTTTAAATCAAAGATGACATGAAAGCTGCAGATCTGAATGACCACGTCTTCAGAGAGTAAACAGATCTTTTAGTCTCCCCTATATAGCCACTCCCTTTACACTCTTTCTCTGTGGTCAGATTTCTTTCTTTCTGTTGTTTGGGCTTATTTTCTGTTATCTCCTATACTTTACCTTTCTATTCCCAACTTTTATTTCTTTACACTGACAGGAAATGGGTGAAAAAAAAAAAATCTCTCTTCCTCCCTGTTTCACCTATTATTTTCTTAATGTTTTTATTGCCTGTCTAAATATTTTCGGCAATGTTGGTGATGGATCCCGCCCCACTTCCTACAAAAGCAAAATAATTCAAACAAACAGAAGGCATAAGCCCTACATGCAATCTCCTTCACTATCTGATGATATCTGAAATGTGCAAATCTGAAATATCTATTTTCTGGATGTCTTAAAATAGGAGCCAATCAAGAAGAGGAAATAAAGAAGTTTTATGCACAAAATCTTCACGGTGATTCTTATGACAAGTAAGCGCTCAACTGACCTACCATCAATGCTACTTGAAAAGCTTGTTAGTATGTGTCATAGTGTCTGCACAGAATTACAACCACTGAAACAAAACAAACATTTTAATAAAATGGACACACTAACAATGGTATTTTGCATTTTCAGGGCCACCATAAGGTGCAGTGATGTGAAAAAATTGTAATTACAAGTGGCAAGGCATAGCACGATTTGGTCTGAGGAGTTACAAAGTATAGCCCTGTTAGACAAGAAATGCAGGGCATAGTAATACAAGCAAGGAGAAAAACAAATTAAAAAGGAGGGGCCCCACCATTTCCTTTGCAACAGCATATTTTAATTGATATCATCTATATCCTCAATGGATTCCGGTTATAACCAGGGCATTATTGAAGACTTACAGTTAATCTGATAAACAGTACAATGTAGCTTTTTGTAAAAACAGAATCTCCTGGGTTTTAGTGATTTATCAAATTAATCTTGCAGGGACTTCCTTTGGGTATAATGGATTCAAAATCTCATATTCATAGTCCATCCGTATTTCTATATGAACCCCTTTATTTCCAATAGATGCTTTTCAAGCTGTTAACCCCTCCTGTTCTGGTTATAAAAGATTACGTGCATAAACAAAAAAACATTAAAAATTTGGTTCTGAGGAAGAAATTTTTTTACTACTGCATAACTAAATTACAAACACCCCCCTTACTGGTATGTCACAAAGTAATAAAAAAGATTGATTGTATTTTGTACAAAAACTGAAGGCTCATGAACCTATTTTATGGTCTGTACGTATCCTATCATTACATAACATACTTTTACATTTAGTTTAGTGTTTAAGAATGCTGAAGAACAGCAGGCAACTTTGACTTCATGTTGGAATGCATAAATGATACAAGCACAAACATCTTTGTATTTAGCAAAAGACGCATTAAAACTTTAGGAAGGTTTTTGATTTAACCAATTGTGATTACAAAAATAAATACCCACAATAAAATACATGGGTTTTGTAACCATGAAAGAGATTACCCAAAGGTTTGCATTACAGCAGCTTTCAAGTGACCTAAGCACCAGTCTCACATCTTAGTGAAGTCAAAGCCTGCTGTGGGTTAGCCTTCATCTTACTGACCTTTCGATGCTCTTGGAGATTTGCTGCTGAGGAACATTTCTTATTGCACACTGAACACATCAGCTTCTTCCTAGAATTTCCTGAAACAGAAACGAAATACCACCAACATCTTATAAAGGAAGTGCTAAGAAAAAACCTAAGTATTTCCACTGAGCCTGTGACTTTTCACAGGTCATTTGACTGACATAAGATTTTTACATTTGTATCCCATCTTCAAAGTGTTCCATATCAGGACTTCTCTGTGGGTGTCCAACAAACCAGTTACTGATGGAATGTAAATCAAGAAAACTAGAACAATAAAGAAAAAAAAACTTGAAATAGATGTTATCACACATCACCAATCCAATATGAAGAGTACAATTCACAACTAAGAACAACTCACTTTATAACTGAACAGTTGATTTCTTCCAGAAGTCAATACAGGAGTTAGTGCAGCAATGACAAAAAAGATCCCAAACTGAAGTCAAAACCACCATTTCCCACTTTTCTTTATTCAGAAAGCATTAAGCATTCTACTATATAAAATAATATATCATTAATGGTCTTTAACTGAACAAGACAGGGAAACTGTGTTAGCACCAGATCATGAATTCAAATCTCGTCTAAAATGTAAATTACAGAACAAGCTACAGGTCAGCTACCAGATGTATTTTCCTTCCCTTTTCACAGTTGCTTTAAAAAGTGACAGAGCATTTAATTGGGTTTATCTATTATTTACCTTTTGAAATTCATTTTAGTAACCCACAAAGCTATTTTATTGTAAGACAAAGCCACCACAAACCTAATTCTTTGTTTATAATTACATGCCCATGCAAGATAATTCCTAGCTTATGTAAAAAATGTTCATATTACATTAAACACTAAAAAGAACAGGCACAGAACAAAAGACGAGGTGAGTACTGCTTAGTCAAGCACAGAGGAAGTATGGATCGTAAACGAACTCATCACATGGCTTCCAGCTCAATTTTTCAGGCTCTCAGCATCCTACATCTTTCCTGCTCTTGCTGTCCTAAAGAATTCATTATGTTGATTCTTCTTACTACAGTGTACCCTGTCAATTGATAGGCTCAATACTTAAATTTGTAGTATTAAAAAAAAAAAAAGTACTTAATTTCACATGTGCATTTGCTGTTACAAAACTTATGATAGGTATTTATATATACTGATATACACATAAATATGGGAATACTCTTAGTACTTCAACTTACAAGAACATTGATGAGACCTTTTCAGAGGAGAGAAAGGTGATGGTGAATATCTGTTCATAGCTTTGCATAATGGGCAACACATAACAATCCCTTCTACTTTCCCTTGCCTCCAGGTAACACAAGGCAGGAAGGAATTCTAGAAGTGTCCCTCAACAGTAGTAGTTTATTTTCCTTCCTGCACTGACACCAGTTGTGATTTCTATGACTCCCAAGTGGTAAAATAAAAGCTCTGCTCATTGTGCAGGCAGAGCAAAAATATCCTCCAGGCGTCTCCTCCCAGTCATGTCTGGAGTGATCATTCAAGAGAATTGTGGAATTTGTATACCACTACATAACTGACCAAAGCTAAGCCTAAACATAACAATGCTCACGGATGAAAAAAATTCTTACTGATACTGAAAAAAGGAGATAATCTTTTATAAGAATGGTTATTGAAGGGTTTCTGTACGCTGTAAGAGTTTGGCAGAAGAAAGAGGTTTCATGTAATGAAAAAAATCTTACAAAGCATCTCAGTGCTGTCACCATCAACTAAAGACTGTTTTCTTTGCACTCTGGTATTCTGCTGTCCCCACACATACTGATCTTCCATTGACATTGAGAGGGGACATGCAGAGAGAGCAGAATGCCAGAACTGAGATCTGCATTGTGGACCTGAGAGCAGTATTTTGCCCTTTCATGAAAACAGAGTGAAGTTTGATTGAAAACTATTGATTCACAGTGCACAGATATAAAAACACTAGGGCCTAACAGGACTAGTGGATTGTCTGGTCTGGCTTCCTGCACAACAGAGGCTATAGAATTTTATGCAATACCCTCATCAAGCCTAATCGTTTGTGAAGCATGTCTTCCAGAAAGACATCCCATTGTGTCCTGAAAATACCAAAAGATCAAGAACTCACCACTTCCTGTAGCAGTTTGTGCCAGTGGTTGATTTTCCTCACTACTGAAATGTTTGCTTTATCTAATTATTTGCCTAGTTTAAACTTCCCCAGATTCCTATTACATTTTCTGTGGTAGACTAATGATTCATCTGGTATACAGTAATTTCTCCCTGGGGGAGGAGGAATAGCTACTCTTGCAATTAGTTACTTCTTAATTTTCTTCTTGATACAAATGAATCCATTAAAAAAGAAACCAAAGACAATGTTTACTCCGATTTGCAAATTTAAGGCTAGGAACATGTTAGAGGGGTTTTTTTCCACCCGAAGAAACATTAAACTCTTTCTTACCACTGTGAACGTTTTCTTTATGTTTTTTCAGGGCATCCTTACTCTTGAACCTCTTGCCACAGCTATCTGCCTTGCATATGAATCTGGCATCCCCTCTGCACGCCTCCTTGTGCTGTTCATAACTATATGGGATAACCAGTAAAAAAAAAAAAAAANTTATGTTTTTTCAGGGCATCCTTACTCTTGAACCTCTTGCCACAGCTATCTGCCTTGCATATGAATCTGGGATCGGAAGAGCACGCCTCCGTGTGCTAGTCATAATCATATGGGATAACCAATAAAAAAAAAAAAAAAAAAAAAAAACAAAAAAACAAACAACCAACACATAAAGCAGTATCTACAGAAACCAGACACATAGCAAGTACTCTGAGCTTAACGCATGCTGCACTGCAGAGTTCCAAGGCCACATCATGCATTACTTACAGCAAAGAGGAATGAAAGCATTTGACTTCTTTCACTGTTAGGATTCACATAAACTAACAAGCTTGAAAGCTAACATGCAAAGGGAGGCCAGCAATGATATGACAGCAGTCCAGTAACTCAGACACAAAACCTCGATTCTGAGCTGAAGGAAGTATTGCAAACAGAGCACTGAAAACTTCTTGAAGAGTCTCCTGGGCTGATATTCTCTGTGCACTGAAGTACACTAAAGAAAAAGAAAAAATAAAAAAATTAAAAAAAAAAAAAATAAGGGGAACATTCTACAACTTACACAGGCTTGCAGTAGCTAAAAACATACATACAGCTCTACAAATCTTTAAGTAGGTGAGAAACCTATTTCATATGTGAAGTCGTCTGGAATTTAGGGGGACTAATCAAATGCATAAACAGCAAGAGTCAGGATCATACTACTGTATCCTCACACCGATTAATTTTTACTTTACATGATGCAAAAATTTACTTAACTAGCTATAGAGCACAAATCCAGCTTCCACTATAGATTAGAAGGAACAAGTCCAAGTTCAAGAGAAAATATTTAATTGCCCCCACTAAATATTTCTCTGCTATATARTTTTATTTATTTCCATGAAAGAACACAGAGCTCATATAGAGCTGCCTGTTCTAGGAATGTTCAACATTATTCAGATGTAAGAAAGATCAATTTATTACAAAAGCAGCCTTAAGTGCATTCTATGCAATATGAGTCTGTTTCTTTCCAACACGAGAGAGTTAGATGAAATCTACTATCTATAATCACTTAAGCATTTAATGCACTATCCGTAATTAAATGTATAATAAAAAGTGATATATCTATTTAATTGCAAGCAAAAAATATATAAACAACAAAAGACAAAAACAGTTATGTTTTTGTACAAAAGTATAATTGTAAACTTTAGTGACAAAACTGCATATTTACACTATCAAGGACAGTAAAGATGTGCTCTTAAATCTCACATCTTTCATGTTTCTATTTGGTTTTTTCCATCACCCAAATATTTAATTAAGCAAATGTGAAGCATTGCTTTTCCTTTTTTTTGTCCTTCTAGATCACTATTTACTTTCTCCTAAATCTTCCTTTAATTCTGTAACGACACCCACAGCTTAAAAATTACATCTCCTAAACTACTAAATAGTCCACTGATGGAGACCAAGGGTTTTGCACCAAACAGCAGCTCTGATCTGGTCTACAGTGTATGATTTTAAAATATAAAAAATTAGCGACATTTTTGCAATTAAAAATTGAAGTCTCCAACAAATCCAAGAAATTAACATATTAAAAGGCTAATGTAAAGGGTAAGGGTACAAATACATAAGCATAAAAAATAAAACTTAAATTGTGATTAAGCCAAGAGAAAGAAATGATTGAATGAAATTGATTTAAATGATCCCTGAAAAAACACTCCTGTTTCTACTCACTGTCTTTGTAGAGCTTGTTTAACAGGGAATTTCTTTCCACAGTTTCGGCACTTAAATTCCTTTTCCTCACTGGGTTTTTGGTGCAAAGTCTGCAGGTGTTCAGCTAGAATCTCCTGGCTGGCAAAACTGGATTCACAGTTTGGGCATGCATGGTCCTCTTTACAGGTGAGGGGATCTGCATGATTGGAGGCAAAAACAGTAAAAGAATAGTTTTCAGGGAATATTTTGGTTACATTAAGAGAGACACTCTGCCAGAAACAGATTTTGCAAAATGGCATCACAAAATTCACAAAAGATATTGTCTCTCAATGGATTATAGACAGCCTATCTTGAGTGGATTACCATCAGCATTATTGAAAATGGATGCAAAGTATTAGGCTGTTAGCCTAAATTAGTCTTCCAGGTTGTCTCTACTTTGATAAAGATGCTGAGAATTTACCAGACAGCTCAGGTCACCTACCTTTTCTTAGACATCTTACCTTAGGATTGGCTGAACAGCTTTATGAAAAGGTTTATTTCTCTCCCATCTAAGTAAGAGGGAAACTACCCCTCTTAGAGTAAAAACTTAGCTTTCATAAGACTATATGACAGGTAAAATGAACTCTGACTTTAGCTCAAAAATTAATGGTAACGTCATGAAATCTAGGCTCACTCATTCACTCAGTAATTCACAGGACTGGCTGCTTCTTATTAGGCAAAGAAAAGAACCTCAACTCAAACCAAAATAAAGAGATAAAAATCATACAAGAGCTCAGACTAAACCTGAGGAGCCTTCCAGTTCATCAATCCTATACAGTTAGTGTTCTCTTTCTTCTTTGTTACTACCTTTAAGCTCTCAAGTTATCCTATTTTTTACATATTGCTTACCTGCAATTTTTTCACCAGCTGGTTGCACTTCTTTATTGTTGCCACTGTCTTCATCTTCCTGGATAACAGTTACTACTTCTTCTTCCTCCTCCTCTTCTTCCATATCACTGTCCAAGTACCCAATCAGAAGTTCTGTGTCTGTTTCAATATCTTCCACAGCCAGATAGAAAATATTTTCCCCTTCCTGTTGCAAACAGTAAGAGGAAGCAATGAATAATTATGTCAGAAAAAGCAAAATCTAGAGACAAGTATGGGACCCTGAATTAATATTAGCCCTCAACTATGGAAGGGCTGGCTCCATTCCTCAGAGAGCACAATGCTAAAACAGCCTTTCTGAGACTTCTTTCCTAGTAAGGCTGCATGGATAAAGTGCCCTTGTATTCTGGTATTCTGGAAATATGCCCCTGCTTCACCTGTGAGGCTTTTCCAATTTGCACTGTAGCCTAGACCAAGGTGAAGGTGGTGTTAAAGTCCTCCTCTCCTGCCACACTCTGCCTGACAAGAACTTCAGAGTTTGAAAATGAAACATTCAAGCATTAGAAAAATAAAAAAATCTAAATAACCAACACAGCTTTAGCTCTATCCCCTGTTGGCTGCATGAATTATAATCCAGCTTTCAGTAGCATATTTACACACTGTTATTTTCTCTCTCTCTCTTTAAGATTCCCAGCCTTCTTCATGAACAGGCTTTCAACCCTGGTCAGTTATCTTCACTAGCAAGTTAGCAGGCACATCTCTAAAACACACTTTAAACCACTAGATCAAAACCTTCTGCTGGTTTAAATCAATATAGATACACAGATCCACAGACGGTCAAAGATCCAGCCCAGATTCTGCAGGAGAGGACAAACTACATAATAATAAGCTCCAAAACCTTCTCCACAATGAATAAACAAGCTTCCAAATAGATACATAAGCTAACAAACTTTGGTCTTTGACAATGTTTATCTAAAGCTACCAAGGTTGGCTGGGGGGGGCGGGCTGGTTGGAGCTATAGCAAAGCCAGCTGTCTCCTAACCTGATACACAGAGCTGCTTTTTTTTGCCATATGTGAACCAACTGCTTTAGGTACTACCTGAAGCGCCAAAGGACACTCATTTTTACACAATGGAGACGTCCAAGTTCTATCATAAATCTTAAAGCTTATCTGATTAACATCCAGAGAAGTTAACTGAAGCTTCTTTACACTACATCTAGCCATGTATTTTGTAACAAGCTTCACAGCGCAAGGACAAAATAATGATTTTTAATTTTTGTAATATACTAAGATTAATTTAAACTGTCAATGGGGATGTAGTACTCCTTGAGCTTTAGAAGGTCTGTTATATATTACACAAGATATTGTCACACAAGAGTGAAACCTATTTAATTCAATAGACTTGATACAGCTGCTGCTTTCAAGGACGCACAACTTTTCTGTCCTTATCTCAACAGCAGCATTTGAAAATAAAACAAATTATGCATTTTTTTCAAGACATATTCTGCAGTCCAGATATCTATCAGCATGCCACCCTAACTTTTGCATACATCTGGAAATTGCTGTTTTTCATATGCCTCTGTCAAGTTGCAGAGACCTTTAATATACTACAGTCTAAACTCAAAACAAATCATGCTGAAACTCTTGACATGAGGGAAGTAAAAGGTCTTTCTACACTCAGTCTCCACTTAGACAGGATAAAACCACTGGGGTAAACTTCCAATATATCACTGTTTAGGACAACCTTATTCTAAAAGCTAAGACAACCTTATAAATGGAAGCACATACCTATTACAGGCGAGAGAAGGCGAGAGAAGGCGAGAGAAGGCGAGAGAAGGCGA
>JAYKAV010003381.1:124677-191494 GCA_035582835.1 Phoebastria nigripes
AGGCGAGAGAAGGCGAGAGAAGGCGAGAGAAGGCGAGAGAAGGCGACTTATAGCGCTGTCTCTCACATACTAATTTTCCTCTGAAGACATTTACTGTTAGTGCACGGGGGTTTTCTACCTCAAGATCAACCAGAACATCATTGAATTATGCCACGCTAACAAACACACATTTCTGAAATATGACTTTAAACCACTCTACCACCTCACAGTAAATATCCTCCTTCACATTAGTTTTTGCTATTCATTATTCTAACTCACTGTTTTCTAAGCTACAGCAGACCATCTCAGTGTCTGCTTGCTAATGAAAAAATATTTGTATTTAAAGCTCTAGCTGGCTGCAATTCTGTTTATAAAACAGTTCTAATGTTAACAACAGGATCTATTTTGCATAGTAATCTCCAGCAGAGAGTGTTTAATAAAATTACAACTGACAAACAGATAAACTTATCCATTCTGGATGAAGGAATATTGAAAATATAATACTCTACCACTCTAAAAACTGAAAATACAAAACTGTGGTATTTTTGAAAGGAGCCATTTCCTTTTGATTATGATAATTACAATGCATTTTTGCTACATATCAGAAGTCCTATTTATAAGTAAGTAGCTAGGAATAGCCCAGGGCAAAAGAGATTACAATTCATACAGTTTCTGTTAATGTGAAAGTTGCAATTCTAAAGCTACTTTAAATATAGTAGAGGATTAACTCATTCAATTACTACTTGAAATAAGTTACAGAAGCCTCCAGCAATTCAGCTGTGCAAAACGCTCAGAAAAGCAATTGGTACATACACAGGTACCCTCCAACCTTTCCGTCCTTCTCTAGCAGCCACACAGTGGTATTACTCACTGCACAGCTGTTAGAAATACTTCCAGTGCCTTCCCAGTCAAAGATGACCCGAACACCACAGCTGCCCACCCAGGAGTGGAGGCAGAACTCAGTGCCCAGAGCACTCCCCACAACACCAAGAGCTCCCACCAGAACCAGGGTTTTTACAAAATATGTAGCATTACAGGGAGAAGGAAAAAAAAAAAACCACCCCACCCCACCCCCAAAAAAAAAAACCCAAAACACCCCCCCCCCCCAAAAAAAAAAAAAAAACACCACACCTCACCACCAAACTTAAAAAAAAAATCCCATGCCCTCTAAGTTGCTTTTTCACCACAGGAAGCATTTTGCACAGAGTCTAAACATGATTATTGGGTACAATTAAGCTCTGACGGACTAATCACATTTTGCAGTCAACCCAGGATGTGGTTTACTTTATTTGTACACAGGGACATACACATTCACTTCATCTTCTTTTAAACTGAATACTGAGCACTAGGCAGCAAACAGTAAACTGATTATCAATCACTTTATTTTGGATATGAGATTATAACATTTATCACTACTAGAGTGATGCCACCAGGATTGGAAATGTTCTCAGAACAGACCAAAAAGCTCCTGTTGGAGTATTTGGAGACTGGAAAGAAAACTAGTGGGAAAGATAATTAGTGGAAATTAGTATTAGTGGGTATAAACAAGGAAATAATTATTTTCCATTCACATTTTTGTTAGTTCATACAAAGTCTCCAAGAAAATTGTAGAGGAGCAGCTGTGAAGCACACAACCAGTGTTAAGTTCTTAAGCGTTCATAGAACAGACTTAGGACAAGCAAGAGAAGCCCCTGTTCTACCACTGTGGTTTACTTTATTTTCACATTTTGTAGGCTAGTATCATTAATCTCAGTCAAATATTCCCAATGAATCAATTTTAGCTTGTGAGAGTCACTGCTAAAGATACATTTCAAAGAGTAAGCAGTAGAACTGAAAGAGAAAAATCAAATGCTTGTTTAAAAATTTCAGCCAACCCCACAAAAATCTTCATTAAATACAAATGTCTGGACGAAGGTAATTATAATGTGCTGGTTAGAACACAAAGTCTCTAACCATCTCTAAAGATTCCATTTTCTCCTCTTAGTTAGCGAATTAGCCCCTTCTGTAACTATGCAGACATATTCTACTTTATTACAGAATATGTAGTCAATTCAGTTGGTTTAAGATCAGGAAATCTTTTTGTTTGATGTCATAATCTGTATTATTAATTCTTCTAATTTTTTAATTATTTTAGGTACTTGTTCAGCAATGCAACTTTTTTTTTCCACAGCCACGTTAACTTGAGTAATGATAATGAAGCTAAAACAACTTTACCGATGTAATTCATAACTTCCTCTTTGTAAAACATCATTTTATCATCTTGGTGGCAAGCAGGCAACTCTCAATTCAAATTAAAGGGTATCGTTAGTGGAAACATTCCACCAATGTTTTGCCCACTGATTTCATAAAACAAAGTGCTACTGCACCAAGTGGCCTTAAATCCGCTTATCATTAAAGGCAAAGATTGCTGAATTAAAATACTGAAGGATTTGTGGGCTGTTTTGTTTGTTTTGTTTTGTTTTTTTCCCCCCTAAAGGAATAGCAGAGCTTTGAGATTTGCATCTCCATCTACTAAAGTGAGATCAAACCCTGCAAAGAAATACGTGCATATTCAGGATTTTTTCAAACACATGTAGTACCTATTCATGTTATATGCAATTAAATGCATATACATATCTACACAGCTTCAAAGTCACTCACGTAGAATACACAAGTTACCTGACAGCTGATTATTGATGGTACTAAAAAAACCTATGAGATGATTTAGTAAGTTTTTGTTTGTTTTCATAAGTTTGTCTTCCCTATACTTTTCATCATTTTGTACATGCTGATCGTGTTTATTCTATTTTTCCCTGTAATTTTTCCAAATGTTTTTCTGTGGAAGCTTTTATAGGACTAACATCCTTGCCACTCTTTTTTCTTTTTAAAGCATCCTTTAACTCCAGTATAATCCTTTAAAAAGGCATGCAAAAAGCACTAAGCACATTCTAAGCAAGGTACAACATTATGCAATACAGCGTAACAGTTTCTTTCCATTTCTTTATTTAAATAATAATTTTCATTATCAAAAAACCCACTGGTACACACTGGATATTCCATTAGAACTTCTGTTCAGAAGTTCAGGTCATTTTACTCTGTGTTTTATTTAAAATATAATAATGAACATTAATTGTTCACACTGCTCCCTCTTGTGAACCTTACTTTGCATTTGCTAACATTGACTGTAATTTGCTATCACACTGCCTATGCACTGATGACATGCTAATCACTGACTAATGCCTAGGACTCCTCCTGTATGAGGACCTTTCATATTTGCTACTATAAGCAGGACAACAAATCTTTTGATAGATCTTGGTATAACTGAGAGACAAAGACAGAAGGAAAACATACAGAAGTAATTGCATGGGCAGTGGTCATACTAAATTAACCACTGACTCGTCACAGACATCAGTAAAAGCATAATAAAGCAGTCATTCAGTCAGTGCTGACAAGAGTTTTTGCTGAAGGGATGAATAATGAATGCTCTTTCTTATCCGTTACTCAAAATTCAGTTGTAGCCTGGATGTTAAGACCTAAAGAGGTCTGAACCAAAGACGACAACCTAGAGTACAGGCCCAGAGGAAAAGCAGATGATGAAGTTGTCCACAGTGACCTAAAACAGGAACAGCAACAAGGTCCAAGGAAGCAACATCAGCAGCAAAATTGCAGTCGTGTTCAGCCAGCAATATGTCATGGAACGTCACAGACTGACATTCAGTAAAACCACAGCTTTGGAAAGTAGGAGGCACAAATCAAGTGAAGGCTGGCAGATAACCAGTTAGGTTTCCCAACACAGTACACTGCTAATAGTAGCATTCAACTACTGTGACAATGGAAGAAAAGCCAGGCAGAACAGGCATGGTAGGAGATAAAACAGCAGAATGGAAATCACAGAAAAGCTCACAGCCGGGACAGGAACAGGGAGGCTGATACTGGGTCTGCAGGGGAACTGGCAGCAACGATCTCACTGGGCAGTGCTTGCTTAAGATCCAAATAAGCAAACAGTCCCTCTGGTGAGAAGGAGATTTAAGGAGTTGGACAGGTCATCAACACAGAAATTGATATTACTAGTGTTGAGTGCCACCRAGTACAAATAGAGGGGAAGGGGCAGGGGGGAGAACAGCAGTAATGCATCTTTCACAGAACTACATGCTAGGGCTTTACTAGTATTCTTTTTCTACTTAGTAGTTATAATTTTTGTTTTCCTGTTTTATTTCATCAGAAACTAACTTTGTTTTCTTGGCAAGGAAAAATAATTTGTTTGTTTGTTTGGCCTCAAAATAAACTATGTTTTTAAATTCTTTTGTCAAGGACCTGCAGGCAAATCCTAGAAAAAAGGTCATCTCATGATGAAAAAGCAGAATAATAATTTTAAGAAATGCTGATAAATAATTCTCCTTTTCCTAATTTTTTGCAAATCTGGATTACATCAGCAAATAGCTTGGGTTAGCCTGAAACAACATTTTGGAAAGTATACATTTTGAGCAAAAAATTTAACACAGCTATGTTATTCTTACTTATGTGGGATTGGAAATTATTTTACTGTAAAACTGAGCTGTTGAAAAAAAAATATGCAGATAGTTCATTTCTTTCATAATCTCGAAAAGGACAATAGATGTAACTAGAAAAATACTGCTGTCTTCATTGCATTCTGCAAAGTCACAGAATATTTCCAAAAATTAGAGATTAAACAGACTAAGACTCTTCAGCTTGAGAAAGAGCTGTCAAGTAAGAGGGAAAGGATATAATAGGGTTCTATAAAATCAAAGATGGCATAGAAAAATGAACATAAAGTAACTATTCACTGTTACACAAGGACTAGGGAATCAAGTGAAATTGAGAAGTTTCTAGAAGAAAAACAGAAGCATGTTTCAACATAACGTGTAATTAAAACAGTGGAACTCATTACCACAGAATGCTGCAAACGACAAATATAAAAATGTAAAAATAAGCTGGAAAAATTCAGATCCACGGCCAAGACTAGAAAAAGAAAATAATCTTTTTTTATTAACTTATCCTCAAGCACTGCCTGATTGTACTATAAGATAATTAGATCCTTCAATTCTCTGTTTTTTACTAGAATATTTTAAGCACCATGCTTGCTTTCAAACCTGTCACACTTTTTTATTAAATTTTAAACTATAAAGCAAATGCATGATTCTGCTTTCCACACACCTAAGCCCATACCTGAGTTCAGCATGAAACACAACTAGGCCTCTAAATCATTAGTCCTGATTCAGCCAGGTATATAGTTACCCAGTTATCTTTTTCATTTCCACAATGACAAGAAAACAACTACATTCAGGCAAAAAGCTTAACTTGACTGAATAAAGCTGTAGTGAGAAAGTTAAACTGTTGTCACAGTAGTGAGTTAACTACTCTGGAAATTTTTTTTTTTTTCTTCCCCTTTTATGTAAACTGTTCACTTTAAGCCAGGAGAAATAGTTCATGTAAGTGATTCAGTGCAATTCCATCACAGTGGATTAATATAAACCTTTCAAAGAATATCAGATTCTAACTAAGGACCTCTTTGGTCTTTCATCCTATCAATCTTATTTATGGTATTATACTTAAGCACAAGAGTTCACTTCTAAAAAGAAAGGTAGGAAAAGCAAAGCAGTTTGCTACTTCTCTCAGATCTTGCAATTTTACTGCAAGAGATCAAATTAGCAAATCAATAACAGGAAGCAAATGGTAGGAATCCACCAAATCTACCTGGATGGCTGCCAGGTTCTTCTGTTCCTGTGATGGAGCCTCATGGACAAAACGTAGCCAATTAGAATGGCGTGGATTGCTTGCATCCAGGATATAAAGGACCTCACCTTTACTCCCACGAACCTGAAACGTTTAAAAAAAAAAATCAAGCAAAATTAAAATTGTTTACCAAACGCACACAAACATGTAAAACACTAAGGCATGCCTGTGCTCAGCAAGTGAATCTTGCATTCAACGGGTACTCACAGCTGTGATGCACATTCACCTTTTTCTATAAGCATATTTATTCACCTCAGAATAGGGGGGCAATTCAAATCCAGCAACTGGTGTCAGCTTCCTTTATTGAGCTCCCCATCTATTTTTTGAGCCTTTCCTTTAGTAAACAAGTGTTATGATTGACTCATGGGCCTCCCTAATCTGACAGTATGGTCACTGGTGCTCATGTTCTTTCCTCTCTCTTTGTTCAAGTCCTCTTTTTCTTTATGATCTTGCAAGAAACCGACACAACCTGAAAGGTCCTTTCCCATTCAAACCCTATGATCCCTTTTCCAGTTTTCCTTTCTGAGTTCTCCTCCTTCACGTGTTCTGATGCCAGCATTTCGCTCCTACAGTCTACCTAATTCTTCTTATACCTTCCTGTCTCTTGTCATTCAGTCTGTCTCCCATCACTTTCTCCAAATTAAGGTTGTAAGCTCTCCTGTCTCCAATTCCTTTTCCTTTCCTCACAACTCACTATTATTGCCCTACCTTCCTTCTCCAACACATTGTCCAAGAGCAGACCATTTTTTTTCTGTAACCTATACATGTCCTCTAACTCACTCAACTCACTTTGCAGCGTTTCCCTCCTGCTGACACTACAGACAAGGCTAACAGTAACTTTCTTCTGGACAAAAGGGATAGGACATTCTCTAATCTTGTGCTATTCCAACCACCATTTGGTTCCACCACCACTGAGTTCAGGCTCTTGTTCGTGAGTTTCTGTATTCCTGCAATCAGCCATGTCCATTCAGTGATCTTTGCCTTGATAGTTCTTCACCCTTCACTTTTTTTCATACCTGATATTCTTCTAGACTCACTTGTCCTTTGCTCATTATGTTCTAGCAGATTCTATTCACCCTCTACGGCCAATTCCTAAATCCACCTATTTCTGCCCACTTTCACATTTCCAGAAGCACCTCAACCTTAACTGGCAACCATTACAAACAGAATCTGTCCATATCTGAATTCAACTTTTCCATTATCTTTGCTGCTTCCCTCTCCTGTAATCTTACCAGTTGCTCAACCAATTTCCAACCTGAATAATCAGTTCTGTCTCTATTGCCATCCCACTACTCCATCACTTTTTTTTTGCTTTTTTGCTCCATCCTCTTTTTGCTTCTTTATCACCAAATATAACTTTTCTTCTTCATACAAATTCCAAATCCAGTAGATATGCTTTCATTACTGTTAACTCTTACTGCCCCACACCAATCCTAAGTATCCCAGAAACTTATAAAACACTTACTGAAAACCATATTCCTCACTTCCTTTTCAAGTCTTCCATGGGGTTGGTTTTTTGGGTTTGTTGGTTCCCCCCCCACCCCCCTCTTTAGCAAGGTCAAAATCCATCTTGCCCTTGGATGGAGATCTATCTTCAGATCAAGGACCAATATAAATTGCATTTATTCATTCCATATATCCTATTTTAATGTTCACTTGAACATCTTTTATATATGCCTCTCTAAAGGAAATTTAAATATGTAGTCTCAATGAATAGCAGTCAGTCTTAAACTATGCTTGGCTGAAGTTTTATCAGAACAGGAGATTATTTCAGTAAACAAATTAGTATACTATGTAGGTGAAGGGCTGTAAATTATTTAGTAGAGGAAACAAACATGTTCAGGCTTTGTCCACTAAGTGAAGAAGCCACTTTAAAAAAAGAATTGCACGCACAAGATACATCATCTCCATATCAGGAGCTTTTGGCTGTCATTACAGATCCATAGAATTTCTATGACTGTGACAAAATTCCAGCTTACATTGAAAAAATGAAAATAATAGAAATAGAAATTTCATATTAACCAAGTCATTCTTCCTCCTCGAAACACAAAGACATACTGCTGAAAAAATACAGCTGCCACTGCTGTATGAAAAATGGCTTGTTTTGTTTTAAATAATAGATCACTCGAATCTCCACTGATACAGAAGATAGAGAGCCATGCAAAAAGGTCATACAGCCACAATATTATTCCATGCGCTTTATTTATATAATGAACATATTTTCTTTTTCATCTGTCAACAAAAAGTATCCAGAGCAGGTATTTCCTAAGAGCTAGGGATTTCAGCTATGTAAGATCAAAATTAGATTGTCTTCATGGCTTTGTATTTAAATTGCTCACATTCTTGCTATATTTGTTTCTGATAGATGCAGTATCATATTTCTTCAGTATGACTGCTTAAATTACCTAAACATTTAGGATATCATTAGAAAGAAAAAACTGTATTCCATTACAATAACAGCTGCTGACAGCATGTTGTTCTCAGATTAAAACAAAAAAAACACTACTGTAGTTCTGCAAACAAATAAAAGTCTTCCTTTGGAAGAACAGTAATAAATTTTGAAGACATCATATCTTAAGAAGGACACATCATGAAAAAGTGCCAGTATTTCAAACTTTAAAAGTTGTTGTACTTTCAAACGCACAGATTAACCACAGTGAAAAGTGTCAAACCTACATATATAAATGCACCTGGAAACAGTATTATCTAACACTAAGCACTGCAATGGGTTTCCCAGAGAGGTTGTATAGTCTCCATCCTCAAAGATGTAGACACTCAAAAGCTGTTCTGGGCAGCTGGCACTAGGTGGCCCTAATTGCGCAGGGGGGTTGGACCAGATGCCCTCCAGAAGTCCCTTCCAACCTCAGCCATTCTGTCATTCTGTGACTATCACGGAAGTGGAACTATTGGGAAGTAATGCCTGCTCATCATTGTTTTCATTAGGAACGTGGGCAGAATGAGTGCAATCAAACCATAAAAGCAAGCTCCAAATTTACACAAAAATACATGCTAACGGTGTATTCACCTCCTGAAAAGCCACCTACCAAGCAGAAGCGCTGCATGGATTATACTGTAATAATCATTCAGTTCTAAATAGGTAATCCACAGAGCAGAACCTCACTTTGAGTGAAAATGGTTAACATTGCAGATTAGCATCTTTGAGTAAAGTCCAGCTAATGGCTTTGTGATTTAGCTACCAAAGTATGGGTTATAGAAGCCCACCATGGGTGGTTTTCATCAGATCTTGACTTGAGTTGGGAAGAGAAGCAATCAAGATCCTATTATAAAAACCATACGTTACACTACCTACCTTTTATCCATTCTTCTTCTTCATTTGCTTGATCCTTAAATTATATAAGAATTTTATATTCACTTCAATGATACACAATCATCTCAGTTGTGCTTTCTCAGTCTCTGCCAATCCAGAGAGATATCAAACACAAAGCAAAGACTTAACGCATAAGGAAACTATTGATAAAAGAATACGATAAATCCCTTAAAGATGTGCTATATTTTCTATTGCTTTTTTCACCTCGTAAAAAAATAATGCTGCATCAAATACACAGATGTGAGGAAGAAAAGTCAAGAAAAACAGTCAAAACACTGTACTTAACATGGACTGGACTGGTGACATTTACCACTCCTTTCCTCACTGGTTGCATGGATAGGTGAGTTTCCTAAATGAACAACCGATCTTTGAGCACCATGGCAGTGAATCCCAAACTTAATCAATATTTAAAACAAACAGAAAGACCAGCTCTTGCTTTGCAAATATATTTCTCAAACTCAAAGCCAGTACAAGCTAATCATGGCAGTTAAATGAAATAAACAGCTAGACTCTACATTTTCAGTTTAAAATAAGCACACCTAAATATCATCTATATTGAATTATTAATGAGTCGAAATGAAGTTTGGAATATGTCCCAAAGGGCGCTCCCTCCAATAACAGTCCACTGAAGTCCTCAATCATCCTTCTGCTTTGTGGCATGATCACCAAACAAGAAAATCAGTTTAATTAGAAGATATATCAACAAATACAAGCTAAAATGCTTACACCTGGGTCTGCCTGTAAATCTGTTTTAATATCCAAGGAGACAGGATCAGAGATGGCTATCACTACGACAGACGTTGCACTGTAGGCCCACACAATTCTGCCAGCCACAGCAACAAGGAATTTTCCCTCCTGCACTCCTCCATCAGTGACACTGGAAAGCATGAGAAATGTACTGTGTAGCTTCAGTATCTCCCCCCAACCCTGGCCGTTGCACCAGCTATAACAGCAAGGGAAGAAAATGGGATGACGGTGTCAAGCTGTTTGTGTGTTCCTCAAGAAACTTAAAGATACTGCAATTTACCTCTCTACACCGCAGAACTAGGACTCAGCATGTACGTTTCTGGAGCACGACAAAAAAACCTCCCCATATTGAATAAGATTTCTTGGCTTACTTTATCTCCGAGAACCCTCTTTTACAAATACTCCTACGCATACCCTTACCACTTACTCCATATGAGACCTGGAGAACTAAACAGGATTCATTCTGCAACAAAGCTTCTAGTCCGCTCCCAGGGGACTCCTTTCAAATCACCCAGCCACTCCAAGAATCTTCAGGACAACCTGCCTACCACAACTATTGCTGACAGGAAATTGTTGGAAAACTGAGGACATCTTTCAGGGACAGGAAATGAAAAATACTTTCGTATATCACAAACTACAGTAGAAAATTCTTAAGGAAGATTTTCTTAATGTATCTGCAAGCAAATTACTGCATTTCCCCCACGCATCTGAACTGTTACAATCTTTTATAGTTATAAGGTACTTAAAATAGAGGCAAAAGATTTTTACAGGACTGAGGTTCCCTGATAATTTTACGAAGCGGTATCAATTTCACAATGCTAGTGAACATATTTGTATTTAAAAATTGTGACACTTGAACCTGTCACCTGTCTACAYGAATAATTCGATGTTTGAATGTTATTTTCCCAGTTTCTATACAGTTGGTATTATCTGAACTAAGCAAAATCATCCAGTTAGCCTGAGGTGTGTTCCTTAAGATCCTCAAGCTACAGTGGTTAATCCAGAAAGGATTTTAAAAACTATTTTAACAGGACCTGAACTCAAGTACAAAAGTATTTCTAATTGATTTTCTAAGGCCACCAAACTAAAAATGCTCTTGAATCATGAGATCACTGCTAAATAATAAAGGATTCAGTCATCTTCATAGGTCAACAGAGACCTAGAAGGATTGTATGATATGCCTATGGTTAACATGGAAAATCAGTGAAAGAGCTAGAAACAGACCTCAAAAGCCCAGCCACCAGTAGATTATGTCATACTATAATGTTTTGGTTTGTTTAAAAACAGGAGACAGGACCTTATCCCTATTTCCTCTAAATAAAGGGGTAAATCCACAGAAGTTAAGGCTGCCTGCTGTAGTTCAATAGACCATCTTGGTCTAGGACCCATTTATTGCTGAGGCCCTTTCGACCACTAAAACCAAGATGTTCTTGTAGTTTCTGTAACCAATGGAGATAACTTCGAGTTTCTATTATCAGGGAGTGATGTGACCAGACATGCAGTCACCTTTGATTTCCCAGGCTAAATAATTAAGTTGCAATTCATTTCATACTTAAGTATAGGCAGACTTTGGCATGAGCCTAGAACAAGGCTGATTCAAATTCATGCCTGATAACCCATGGCAAAATATCATTCCATTTTACTACAACACCCTCAATATTTGGTCACTCAATACAATCAAACACCTAAAATGCATACACATATCCAAAGCATGCACCAGACACGAGAGCACCTCTAACTGAGGTGTCTAAGAATTATCTTCTTGAGAATCAACACAAAAGGTGTCACTGAACTAATTTAGTCAAATGTCTTCACAGTAAGATAAAATACCTGACATTCACTGTTACGACACAGGAGGTTCTACCTCAAGATCAATCAGGACATCATTGAGTTATGCCACATTAACAAACACCATGTCACTATACAAGTATTCAGAAAAAAAACATGCCCCTAGTAATTGTATAAGCTACCATATGAAACCCTACACAGGCCTAAATAATGTCTAAGCTGCTTGTAATGCCCATCAACATGCACTACTCCATCTGCTAGCCTTTTATGCTGCAATGAAATTATCTCCAGATTTTCAAAATACATTCAAAGTTGTCATGTATGCTACTTCAAAATGCTCATGAGTGCAATTGCAAACACTCTACCATGCACACCTGGCAAGAGAAGAAGAAAAAAAAAAGCTTCACTGAAAATAAGCAGATGGTTATCTTTGCTGAAGGCAGTAAACACACTGTCTGCTTTCTGGAAAACATTTTCTAAACATTTATAAATCTAAAAATCCATGTTCCTTCAAACAATCTTGTAAAGAAAAGTACTGTTTTCTGCATTGCATATTTTTGATTAGCTGAAAACATGATTTTTATTGTTAATAGTATAAAACAGCTAGATGCAATACTTCTGCATCCTCAGTTTCAGACCTCCGTCACAGAGCTCACTGCAGAGTAGAAACTCGCATTTTAACATTGCTGTAGAAAGTATTAAAATAACACTTGCAAAGGAAACCTGAGGCAGCAACTGTTGATTTGCTTACTCACTAAGAAGTATGGGGACATAGACAGCATGTTACATTTTTCTTCAGCCAAAATATAGAACAACAGTTTTTCATGTTGATGAAGCTCCTGCTGCTGCATGACGTAATTTGACCTTGTCAGAGAGAATGGTTCAGAAACCTCACTCCTAGACTTCTGCTAACATTTTGCAGAGCTTTCACAGAAGGGTTGAACTTCATGTTCACTGGAAGGATACCCAAATCTCCTCAAGCAAATTGTGTGTGATCTTCTCTAACAAGTTCAGATTAGAGTACTAGCACCTCAACCTATCAACGTATACTTTCTAACATCTGAAATAAATCACATAACTGAAGATGTGAGGCTAACATTCTCAGTCACTTTCAGGAGTAGATTCTTCTCATCACCAAAACCAGAAGATCATTAAGGTGCCTGTTCCAAAAGTCACTGAAATTAAAACAAAGTCATATACTTAACATGAATAAAGATGACTAAATCAAGCTTTAAAAGACTCGATTAATGAAATTTAGTAAATAAACAAACTGGTGAGAATATTAATAACTACTTTGGACACCTATCTATCCCAGTGGGGATTAATTTAACAAAATTGAAAATCTAGGATGCAAACTTGCAACTGAGATAGGGCATCAATGTCTGACTGTTATGTGTGGCATAAGTTATTTTAAATGCAACTTGCGTAAAAATGCATCCAGATGCATTTGTCCAAGAAATGAGAAAAACGAAAACATTTCTGAAAATTAAACAAAGATTCACACAAAAACATTAAAAGGAAATAATTTTAAATGTAAATACTATCTGAGGAGTAATGACTGGGAAGGTAGTCTTCATACAGAAAAAATAAAGACTACGTTGCTAAGAACTAGATTTCTAATATTACATTCATCTTGAGAGCAAACACAGAATTCTTCAAATTAAGATTTATTTTATCATGAAACTCAGGACACAATTCGACTTAATGCCTTGTATGTAAAAGCCTTCCTATGCCAGAACCACATTTTACAGGCAAGATATCAAAGAAAAAAAAAAAAAAAAACCACACCACCATTAGCTTAGAGTGCTTGACTTGTCATACCTCGATCCTAAACATTAAAGCTCTGATCTAAAGCTAGTTGTAGCCAATAGCAGATTTTCTATTGCCTTCACTAGTTTTCAGGGAGGCTTATTTAACTGAAAACAATTGTCACTGCAAAAGTGATGAGATTTAAGTAGTAGAAACATAAGTTCATTTCATTTTCTCATATAAACAAACATGAACATTAGCTTCCATTGAAAGACTGATTTCCAGAATGTTTCTGTTCTTCTCTGTTTTAATATAACAATGAACAAAACATAATCTTGGCAGATAGACAGAAACCAAACCTGAAATATGTAACATTCAGCATTACACAGCGTATTATGTGCCACCCAATCCTGACCAACATTTCTTCATGGTATGTCAGAGTATTTGAAGAAGGACTAAGTCYTTCCAGCCCTCCCCGTTTTAACATTTGCCAAAGTCACCACCAAAAGTATATGCTTGCCACAATCCAATAGTAGTGAAATAAATGCCACTTTCTCGGTTAGGGACAATAAAGAAAATAAACTGAACAGATATCTTCCCTTTGCAAAGGGACATTTGAGCCTCCAGAAGCAAAAACTTCTGTGAATTTTAATACCTAAAGATTATTCTGTTCTTGTCTTAAAGCACTTGCTCTTCCAGCAAATACACATAATTTAAGATTGCTATGCCAAGTATACTAATACAGACCAATGAAGCAGTATTTAATCAAGGTGTTAGTGGGATGCTAAGAATAAGAACAAAACTCTCAATTCATCACCAGCAACTAGCTGCATACTTAACTAGAACAACACACAATTCAGTCTGAGAGATGATGACATGGGGGCTGGGGGACAACGGGCAGCTGGTTTTTTTTGACAGAAAGAAAGAAAACGCACAAAGCCATTTGGACATTTTCCTGGCTTTTTATTATTAGTCCTAACTATATGGTTATCACAGGTTTGGGTTTTTTCCCTTTCACATCACTTGTAAATAAAACATTTCAGCATGTAGCTCTTTACAAAGATAACAGCAAGATCAAGGATGGTTCCCCCACCCCAATCCTCTGGAATCTGTTGAACGAGCAAGTGTAAACCTTTGATTTCTTCAAAACTATGCAAGTTACAGGCAGACTAATAGCACTCTGCCATATTTAATTTAAACACAAACTGTAACATCCTCAGAACTTTATTTAACAAAATCACTGGACCCAATAAATTCTTTTGGGTTCCATGTTTTCCCAAAGACCAAAAGAAAACATAATGTGTACAATTCTGTCTCAATGTGACGTCTTAAAGATGCCAACTCACAATGCTGGTCTCGGAGAAAAAGGAATAGCTTGATCAAAACAGACCACATCACAGACCACGACTCTACACAACTAGAAATGTGGTAAACTTCCTCACAGAAAACTATTCCACAAAATTGAAGCTCAGATCCCAGGCATCACATACCAAGAAAAGAAATGTTCCACTCATGTTCATTTTCATTTGACTTATAAAAAGCCTCTACTACTTAGCCTGCTTTCTAAAGGTGTCCTCTCTGAAAACGCATTTTTTTGACTGCCATCAGACTGTGAGGTCAGGCTTTAGTGTGCCTTCATCCAATAGTCTTCAAATTAATTATTTTTAATATATTTGGTACAGCTGACTACGCACAAACTTGGCTAGTTACTGTGACTGACTCCCACAGTCTCTGCAATAACCATCTACTTGGACTGTTCAACTTTTTACTTTCTGCATTCCTGGTCTCTATTTTCAACTTAAGACTACTCTCAGCATGATTTAAATTATATTATAAAGCTCACGTTCAGATCAACTTCAGTAAACATGAACAACTTGTGTTCAAACATTCAGGAAGTCATAAAATTTGGTATGCAGGAATCTTTTCAAGGCTCTCAAAACTAGGTTACAATAAGATATTATGAAATGGTTTTAGAACAGCTCATAAAAAAACTCATTTTCTGATTTGCTGTTGATGGGGTCATATTAGTGTCATCAGTAAATACATGTATTTGCCTTTTATTTTCTGTCTTACAGAAACAGATAAATCTCATTTAATCATCAGCAATGAGGCATCTGGAAAATCATATGGCTTTCCAACAAACTTAAAGACCTTCTGGTTGCTATCCCACCATCCCTCCTGAACACCTTGTTCTAGCTCAAGTATTTTATTGATTTAAAATAACCTGCAGAAACACCATTAAAAGGCAAGTGAGCCAGGGCACATTAACATGTAGTGCATTCAGCAAACAGTTGTAATAAAAGCACATTGTATTGTTTTGTTTTCAGCTGAGAACAAAGATGATGAAACTGGTTGCTCTGAGTACATAACCAAAGGAGAGAGGGGAACAAATTGTCCACACCTCCTCTCTGGGAAAGGATATTTTGGGCACACCCCTAGATTAAAAAAGAAATAATTAAAAAAAAAAAAAAAAAAAAAGAAAAGGGGAAGGGGGAAGACAAAGGCACAGGGATTCACAGACTTGAGTTAACACTCATTTAGGAATATTTTGCCACTCACTGTATTTATATTGAGTTTGGGTTTAATGAGATGGGCCTTTTAGCATTCTCTCACTCATTGTTCCAGTGTGTAGAATCTATTTATAGCTCTGCTAAGACCATATCAATGCTATGCTCTCTTTATAAGCCGCTCAGCGATGTTAATGCTAGAGGTTTTTTTCAAACAAACATTTATTTTGTAATAAATGCACAGACAGTGTTTTAAGCCAGATGTCAAACATAAGCTTTTTTTTGTACAGTGCCACACAACATAAAAATAACAGTCATCCTTCCACGTCTAACCATAGAAAGGTGAAAAAGTAGGAAATGAGTCCCCTTCTCAGTGTAAAACCAGGACTAAATATGCATTCAATACAAACTGNGGGGGTGAAATTAAAAAAAAGGAAAGGAATTCTGCTCAAAGAAATACAGCAGAAAAGAAAGATTACAAAGACAGAACAGAAGCACCGAAAAACAGGTGTTTATAACAAGTTGGAAATGTTTTTATTGCAAGTATTTTTCAGTTAGTGTAATCTCCTCAACTGGTAAACTCAGACAGATTTTTGCTATTGGCAAACACAGCTATGACAGGAACTAGGATGGGTTAAGGACCTAATTACAAGATCTAGTGTATAAACTACTGTTGCTGCCTGATACTTATAAAAAAGTTTAGAAGAGCCCTGAAACTCATTATGCCTTCATCTGCCCACAGCACCAGGTTTTTATTTTGCTAAAGATATCACAACTACACACTGTACTACAAAGTTGCCAACATTTGAGAACTTCACTTACACAATTGCTAAACCCTAGCACAAGTGTCACAGCAGGAAATGTTTTATATTACAGTTGGAGGAAGCTATGAGCTGACACCTGGTGATCAGCATAAATCAGTATCTCAGTAACTTACAGTCATCTTCCCATATTCAAATTACTTAATTTTTTTTTATTTTCACATTTTTCAATAATTTTTCACAATGTTGTTACATCTTTATGTTTTGCTTGACTTGATATTTTTCACACTTCATTGATTAGAAACTATCATTCGCTATTTCTTTATCATTTTAAAGTAGTCAATCCCCCTCCACCCAAAAAACATATTTTAAAAGCATCAATAAGCACAAAATCTCACTACAGTATCTTTAAGCTGGAGCGGGGGGAGGATTTGTTACAGTAAAAACTCAGTTTTGAGAACACTTTTTGCTAGGTGTGATGATGTCACTTTAGACTACTCACTTCCCACATGAGCCTGCAGTCTGTGTTCTCATCCAGTTCCTGTGGCATTCGCTTCTCCCCTGCAAAGGGGCCAAATTTTTCACCCTAAGGAATAATTATAAAAGAAGAAGAATCAGTGGGGGGAAAAAAAAAAAAGGCAAGTGAATTACCAAACTCTAGCAGAGGTATCATTTTTAGATTGCAATGGAAAAGGACAGTTTTCCTTTGTCATCCTACTATAGGCCAAGAAGGTGCACATCCTTGAGGGTTCAACTTCAAGCTCATTCCCATTCTTTTCATAGCTTGGAGAATCTCTTAAAACCATACCTTTCCTCTACATGCTTATTTCCCCTTTGTAAAACACCATTTTTCTTTATTTTAAATAAGGCTGAAATTTACAAGTCAAATTTCTTACATTTCTTATAAGATTTTCAGGAAGCACCTTGCAATAGACATCCAACTAAAACGTAAAGTATTTGGCAAACACAAAGTTTACATAGATTTATTTGCAAGATTATTTGCAACACTACTTTTTGAAGTGCACAAATCAAAACACTGAAAAACTGAGGTTTTGATCATACAGAAAGATTTGTTTAAAAACACAGGGAGTATGCACATGTGTCTATGAATTAATTCAAGCCTTCATAAACAAAATTAAAATGTTATACCACCTGCTAGTCATAACACATGCTGTGAAAGCATCCATTGATATGTTCTCCTAAAAGTTTTGGGTATTGGTGGGTTTCTTCCTTCACAGATGTCACACTAGCAGCAGGGTAAATTATTTAAATAGGACTTTCTTCTTACACAGGCCTAACTTCCCCCCAGCCTTGTCCTTATTTGCAGTGACAAGCCCTACAAACCAGAATGCAGACTGCTATGTTCCTTTAGGCACTATTCAGATCAAAAAGCTCTATATACTTTTAAGCATTAGAGATTATAACTATATAATGAAAAGCAACTTTGGTGTTTCTTTAAAAATAACAGTATTTTGGCTAATAAAAGTATCGATCTTGTTCACATGTCCCTTCCCCCAGGCACATTCCATAATCCCAGAAACAGCCTGCTACATGTTTCCCCTCTTGCTTAGTTTTTACAGACTGTCTACAGGTAGAACGCAGAGGAAGAAGTGGAATGGAAGACTTCCGGGATCATTCCTCTTAGAAACAACCAACCAAATAAAAAAAAATCCTGGTATTTAAAATTAAACCTGAAGATGTAATAAACAAAGGTAAAGAAAATTGGCATTGCATAACAAGGCAACAGAATTGAGGAGCAATATTTTAAAACGTGCACAACGAAGATTTCATTAGAAAGAACAGCAAAGCAGAAAGTACAAAGACAAGAACAGCAGAAAACAACTGGAGCCCAGAGCAGTAATCAAGACACAAATATGGGCAGTGATAGCAAAAACTGGCACTATGGGGCTTCATCTCCTTCCCTTCTCACTGATCTCCATACCACCCTTCATCATTTTGCTAATCAAATGAGGTCAGGGTTCCTCCCCTGCCAGTTTTACAAATCCTGGGATTTAACACTCAAACTGAAGTTTCTTTCTTCTTTTACCTTGTGCACCGTTGTGCACAACGTTCTCAGCTTACGCTGAGTGCCACCCCAGCAAACATACTGCTGTCTAACAGAGGCCATGCAGGTATTACATGGGAGGCAATTTGCTTAGATTACGTTGTTTGCTTAGATTAAGGAGGAAGAAGAGTCAAGATGGTGGCAGAGGAAACCTCTGGAAATGTATGGTCCTGTCTAGCTCAGCAAATATAAGGTAGGCCCTTTCTAGAGCAGACACCTCCTGCCAGGCTGAACTGGCTTTTCCCATTCACTTAGAAAGCAACAAGTAGTTTTGGTGCAACAAGGAAAGCAGCTCACTACAATTGCTGAGCTCTAAGAGAGGGCATAATTGTATCTGCAGAATCTCTCATTACTCATAGCAATTATCAAGATGAAAAGCAGCTTATTGGACTATAATCTAGATTAGTTCTATAAAAAGAAAAAGAAAAAACCTCCATAAGTTTAAAACAGAAATTATTTGAAGACATAATGAATAAGGAACCTGAAAAAGCTAGTTTCCCATACTCACTTCAGTGGCAGAATAACACTTTTGAAGATGGCATAAAGAGATTACTTCCTTCCTTAACTACTTTGGAGGCTTCCACAACCCTCACCTCAGTAATACTTTCATCCTTGCAATCCAAAGGATCCCTAGATACCTTACAAGGCACCTACAGGGTTAATTTTACCCATCACTGAAGCACACATCACCCCTAGGATGAAGGGCAGCAACAGCTTAGTACTGCATACTGACTCAAAACAGGAAACACCATACATCATCCCTAACTCAGCTACTCCAAACCAATAAACTTCTACTGCAATATGTTTAAGACCTTCTAGAAGCTTAAAACAATAGCAAATGCAAAAGGCAAGATGTCCACCTCTAATGTAAAGTAAATGTAACATGAACAGTAGGCGATTCAGACTTCTAAGCACTTTTTATAGCTTCTCAAATTTGGAGAGAAAGCAGAAATTTGAGACAGCAAAACCTGATGTCTTGGAACACAAAGGTCCATGGGGATAAGTGTAAATATTCATTTAGCCTTTCAGAGCATTTTCTTCATATATATATATATATTTATTAGTCCTAGTTGATAAACATGTTGCCATATGCCAATATATATTGATCAAAAACATACTAAGACTTCAATTTCCTCTCTGATCAATAGAAGCGAGGCATACAACACAGTTTAAAGCCAACCACAAAAATGATTCAAGATATGAAAGGCACATCATTCAAACGTTAAAAAAGCTATTTTCAACAGTTGCTTTCAAGAAAGCAGAAGTGACTAATCTTCTTCCAGTCACAGCAAAACACTGAGAAATGTAGTGGCTCTCTGATGATTAAACCAAGGGCCTTATGATACTGGTGCTATAACCAAAGGCCAGCTGTTGAAGAAAAGAAATTACAAGAGAATCACAGCTTTTGTTAAGGTAACAAAACAAAACAAGAAGTTTCCACCTTTTATGATTACAGACAAAAGCTTGAAAGCACAGCCTGAAGGCGCAAAAGCAGGTGGCAGACAACAGCAGTTCAAAATGTATTATTACCAAAACTTTGCTAATAGCAGAATTTTCAGAGGCCTACTTCATGATTACTTAGCACTTGGAGAGTTGGTACTGCAATTTCTGAATATAAGATCATCTGAAGTGTGTTTTACTTTCAGTTAAGACAACTGCAGTTGTGTAATAGCAATAGAGAAAATGGTGCAGTATTTGCTACTCAGAAACATAAGATCTTACTTCACAATTAAGTGTCATATTCAACACCTCCTCCCAATCCCAAAGCTCCACGGAATTCATTTAACAGCTATTAGCTACTCTGTATCATAGCCATGAAGTGTAGTACTGCTGCCTCATTACTGGACAGAACACGTTGAGAGCACTTCAGATGTGATTTTTCTGTATATGGAAAAGAGTTACACACAGTCTGGCTATACCCAACATATCATCTGTGTTATTTACACATCCACCCTTCTCTGAACAGCTGTGGCAACACACAGTGCTTAGGTCTCCAGCCACTTTTAGGAATACCTGTTTCAACCACTGCAACTCAAGTTGCAACCAGAGCAATTCAAGATCTGGTTCCTCAGCCTATCAAAGAGCAAAGTCTGCCTGTCAGACACATAGTTCTGATCAGGGCTTTGCATACCACAATTGTCTGTGCTACCAGCACAGAGGATTCGCTGCCAAACAAAGGACAAGCCTGTAACAAACACTGTCACCAGACACTCCTAATACAAATAGATCTTACTACAACTGCCTCTGCCTTTACCTTCTGCATTCCATGCAATACATATCACACTTGCAACATCTCAGTTTTGCTAGGATGTCCTGTATGACACGCTCACACTGGCAGAGCTGCGCAGGCAGAGCTCTAACAGCATATACTTCGCCTGTATAAAGAGAGTTCAAAAGCAATGTGGAGTATTCAGGCAAGAAAATGGTCTATTTTTCCTAGCATGCAGCTCTAATGGTTCAATTGACAACAGTGTAAAGGAAGGGGGCTCAGACCCTGAACTCCAAACTGACATTCAGAATTAATATTGACAGGTGGATGATGATTTCCATGAGCTTCACTCTAGAGCTCACTCTATTTCAGAGTCCAGGGATTAATATATGCTAGTAGTATACAACCTTCCTTGCTGTGTGGACTCCCAAAGTTTTCAAATGAAAGTTCAGAACCTCAGTGGAAAAAATTTAAGCCAYGTGATATAGAATTGTTCCCCTTCCACCCCCCATTAACACTCAGGGACACCTTAAAAATGAAAGATCCCATACCCCATGGTGTCTAAGCCTTGTTGATGAAACCACTGAAAAATTAGGCAGCCCTCCCAACCCAGAGCCAAAATCAGGACAAAGATGGAAGGCAAAACATACAAAATACATAGAAGTGTATACTAATGCAGGGTTCATAACTTTAGGTATGCCTTTATCTGTTCAAACAAGCCACCTGGATAGTTATAATTGGGATTTCAGATAATCAAGAGACTTTCAATTCAATTACGAGGTGTCAAGGGACATGACCTGGTTAGGGTATGAGAGACCTGCAGTTTAGCTGAATCACGTCACAGGCCCGGCTTTATCATCCCGAAACGATGAATTCAATCATGCACCCCACCGAGCTGTAAGAGTAGGGAGGCGACAGGAGCCTGCGACCGACGGGCGGGAACCTCTACCTCAGAGGCGCACCGCGGTCTGAAGCCAGGCGATTATCAGAGGCAGTCCTGTCCGGAGGAGCTCTGCCCTCAGAACAGTGCCAGAAACACAAACAAAGTTAAAAGAAACGGGGAAAACAAAAACCCACAGAGAAAACCCTCCGCCAACCCCGCGGGATAGTCGGCGGCCCGGCCCGGCCGGCCCCCGCTCCCCTTCCCCGCCCCAAGCGGCAGCGCCCCGGGCACCGGGAGGCCCCCTTTTGGGGGGGGGGGGGCGGGCGGGCGGTGCCTCCCCTGAGGAGAGGCAGCCCGGGCGGACGGAAGTGGAGGCAGCGCCAACAAAGCGGGGCTGAGGTGAAGTTTGAGCGCGGCAGCCCGGCCGGCGGCGGCGAGGGGCGGAGGAGCCGCCCCGCTCTCCTGTGATACGTGGCAGCGGCTCCCCGCCGGGCCGGGACAGGCCGTTACCCCGCTCGCCCGGCCATCACCCACCTTTTTGACTCTGCGGGCCGTGTAGAGCCCCATCCCGTCCTGCACTTTTGACGACTTCAGGGCAAACCTATCCGGCACGTACATGCCCAGCATTTTGCACCGACTCGGGCCGCCGCCTGCTACCGGGGAGGAGGATTACCGGGGACTTCCATCCCACCGGGAGACAGAGAGAGAGAGAGAGACAGAGAAAGAGAGACCGGGGGAGGGGGCAGGAAGAGGGGCTGGTTGCGGGGCTCTCCCGGCTCCTGAGGAAGAGGGGAGGAGCCAGGCCGCCGGCGAGGCCCCGGCCGCGGCGGGGCAGCGGCGGGACGGGACGGGGCGGGGCAGCGGCAGTTGGCGGGCGCGAGGCAGGGCCCGGCTGCCCGCGCTCGGGGGCTTCGCGCCGTCGAGGGGCGCCCGGGTTTGTTAAATCGCGTCGTGTGAATGTCGTGACAGGAAATACGAGGCCTTCGGGTTTCCAACAGCCCCACTGCTGAGGCCTGGTCCCAACGACACGCTCCGGCGCAGGACACGGCACTGGCAGCCTCTTCACGTGCCGCCACGGGCTAACGCACAAGCCGTGTGCTCTGCAGAGAGGCATAAGAGCGCGTTCCTCACCCATAGGTTGGCTTTCGTTTCCAGAGCAAATGGCCCTTCATCATCCAGTCACAGCCTTGTGGTCCGGCACTGTTCTGACAATCAGCCTTCGTCAGCAGGTTGGCTTTTCACTCAGGTTTCTGCTGCAGTGTAACCTAAAGAGAGGTGTGAGAGGAGAGAGGTGAGCAGGCAGTGCTGGGACTCAAATTTGAGAGATGGAGTTGATTGTGAAGCCCGACAGAGGCAGATGGGCTTCACCCTGTCACAAAAATCCAGAGTTGTTTTTTTTAAGAAATGGGACCCCTCTCAGATGTGTTGAAATATGTATCTGCTGGTCCTTACAGATATGAGTGCTTAAGAGAACAGGGGTATTCTCACCAGAAACAATACCCAAACACACTTCAATGCTACATAACACTTTCCATGAGCACTATGTTTTCTCAAACGTCACTCAGACTTTTGTATTGCAGGAATGGGTGAATCCAGATTTAGATTCACTTTTGAAACCACATAATCCTTCACTTTTGGGGATTGTTTGCAGGAACTCAGATGGAATGCCAGAAATTTAGCAACCCTAAAGGAACCCAAACATAACACTGTTTTTGTCTAAAGAGTAACATCCTATATATTCTTACAACATACCCAGCAGGGGCATTGTATTCCAACTAATACAGCACACAATCTAGTTTGAACAGGGAGAAAGAAGTTACACTTTAGCAGGTTGCTAACATCATACCAGTACTCTTTTTCATAAAACCACAATATCTAACATTGAACTTTTTCTAGAAAGCTGATTAATTTCAGTTGGGATTTCAGCCCACATCATACATACTGTTGCTGTCTAAATTGAAGTAGTGCTGTAGTTGGAAGAGGGATTTGGTTACATCTGATTATGCAGTTAAAAGCAAGTATGAAGGCATGTGAGGCAAGCAGAGGGAAAAGGAAAAAAACTGGAAAAAATGCTGTAATTATAGGCATATTTTAAAATTGTGCTGCTAATATTAATAATTAGACCACTGGAGTGTAACAACCTCTTTCTCTTAGTATTCTTCCAGAGACATTAACAGATGTATAAATAGTAGAAGTTAAGTATTAAAAGCTTCTAGTTTCCACAAAAGTATCAGAAAAATTTTGTATTGGTGTCAGTTGGAAGGAATGAAAAAAAATGTCCAGAATTTTAGTTACAACATGACAGTGAGCAGATTGTCATAAAAGTGTGTGTATTGGTTTGGATCAGTTGGATTTCTGCCAGTCCATAGGCAGAAATCTAGGAAAAATAAAATAAAAAAACCCAAAACAGGGCCAGCTGAACATGAGACTCCCTTTGACTACTTTCTAGTGCCCTTACATATTGCGCACAATGATGCCATTTTGTGTTTAGTATCTACAGAGTCATATGGTAGATATCATAAAGCTTTTAAAAAAAAAATCTTAACAAAGGTAATGTATATTCTCACCATTACACAGGTATATACACAAATATGTATATAGTGCTGCATGATATCATTCAGCATATGAGCAATGGCTCCAGTAAATTAGATGAGGCCCTCACTTTGACAAGAAAAACAAAAGGAAGAGAGAATCCAACAACATGGTTGGAGGAATGACTTTGGGAATGAAAACAATCAGACACACAGGTTTTACACCTAGATTGGTAGCCTGGACACTGACTGTTAATTAGTAAAAAATAAAAAGAATGAAAATGGAGTATCTAGATCTATGTAAGTAAGAATTCTAATACCTCAAAAACAAATATACTGAACAGAGGAATTAAGTTGCCTGGGCCAACTGCTTCAGTTTTAAGAGTAAGAGCAAAATTTAACTATTCTTTTAATTAAGATTCATCTCCAAACCTTCCATGTGCATAATTGAACATACTTAATATTTCTGTAGACTAGAATACTTTCTTGAATGGAGGCCAATCTGTCTTAATATATAACAGATTAAGATGTTGGCATCATTTTCTCTGTCTCTGACCTTTTCCAAGGGCTACGAATATTTTAAAGTCATTTTCTACTTTATGAAGGCCTCAGTCTTTTTCTCTTCAAAAAAAAGAATTTGGGAGTGCTTCATTTTGAACCTTAAAAGATTACATTTAACTTCACATAAAAGAAATAGTACAGCATAATTTGCAATGCATTTACATGTTTTGTTTTTAAGCTTGAAGTATGCAAGACTAGTTATTTTCATTTATAAACTTCATCCATTATTATTCCAACATGAAATGCAGTTACCTGTATCCCATTCCGTTTAAGCAAAATAGGAAAGATGCTATAGCATTGGACAAAACAGATACCAGTCTCTCCTTTTGTAGCGTAATGGGTGTTGTGACATTAATCGGATATTCACAACTGCCTGGCCACCTGTACCAGCATTTTTTTTTTTTTTTTTTTTTTAAATTTAAATTAATCAGCCATTGACCATAAGGTCTCATAAATGGGCTTCATGCGCTGCTGGTGTTGGTATTTGTGCTTTCTGGTTCATACAAGGGCCACTGAGGGGAATAAAGTCAGCCTTGTTGAGCATAAAGCTGACAACTGCTACTCAAGCAGACGTGTATGTTACAGCTTTGTTCTATTTTGTCCTAGCTGCAGTTGCAAGGAGGGTGAGGTCTAAAAGGTCCAAATGAATCAAATCAGACGGAACAAAGATGAAAGACATCACATCATGCTGAATGTATGTTGATCACTAGTCAATGGCAAGAGCGGAGCCCCGTAAGTTTCAACACAACTCTGTTTTGTATTTGGTACATACATAGCATAGGTGCATATAGCCTCCTGTAGTCCTCTGTCATGAACAAAATTGATTGCAGAACGCACCTATGCCAGCATCTCCTTCAGCTGAGGATGCAGCATACACCAGTGAAAGGGATTTTCTTGCTAACATAGCTAAGTCATCTCTAGAGTGACCAACTGAACCAGTTAATACACACTTCTGTTACAATCGCTGCAGATACACCAGGGTTTGCTGGCATAGCTGGCAGCAACTTGGGACCATGAAGAAGTCAACCATGTGACACAACTACACTGACAGAACTTCTCAGTGCTGACCAAGTCTCAGACTTGTGAGCCATGAACCCCTAGTACCCAGGCACAAAGAAGTGCTTCCAGGGCTGCCTCCACACACTCAAGCAGCCACCAGAGAGCACAGAACAGGTGAATAGCTTTCTACTTTCTTAGTAGAGGCTCTGTTGAACAAAGTATGGGAAAAGCTTTTGTCAGCCCATTTCCAGCCCATTTTCCCAGAGACTGAAAAGTATGCCTTGGTGTGCACCTTCCACAAGCACTCTTATCAACAGGTTTTTAGTCTCTGTATCATGATCCACATTGACCCATCGATTTCATTTCAGAAGGCCACTGCCAAACAAAAGGTATCTTTGCACTACATATTTCAGCAGGTAGTATCTATCCTGTACAGTTAAATCACCACCCTTCCTGGCTTGCTTTCTTCCTGTTCCCCACTCCTAAGCAACAGAAACACCTGCCCAGGTAATTTTCTTTGCTCTGTTTTCAAGTATTCTTTTCTTGGCACTTGCACTAAAGCAAGTGCAGTTGTGGGGAGGGCAACAATCAATCCAGGAATGTTTGTGCTCACAGAAACAGCCAACTTCATTGCCAAAATGCTGTCTAGGTGGCTTAACTGAACTGATGGGTGGCACTCATGGTCTAAAACAATGTCGGAGAAACTGGGTCATGTGCACAACTCGGACAAAAGATCACATGCAGAAACACAGTCACCCAGAGAAAACACAAATGACTTGTCTGAGAGTCCTTAGCTCAGATTAATGACACACTGTCATTATTCAACGGAGTTGATCTACCACAGCCAGGCTAAACAGCAGTAGATGTTGTTCCAAAGATAGGAGGAAAGTAGCTTTGATATGTACACAAGATAAAGTTATTAGTTCCTATAAATAAGAATAGACAGTAGGATCCTGCAAGATTTCAAATACCATTTTCTCTTTAGCCAGAGTCCTGGAAAATGGACTGTAAAGAGGATCCAGTGTGGAGCAGATTCTGAATATGAAAACACACACAGGTTTTACCTTGTGTTGTAAACTAGAATTAACCCAGAGTATTAAAAAAACACTGTTGAAGTGACAGTATGAAGTTATACGGAAGGAGTGAAAAATATTACTGTTTCATTGTGAAATCTTACAACAACCCAGATGTGTGAAGTCTCAGCGAGTTCTTTCCTCTTCCAAAGGGAACATTGAGTTTGTAAGGAAATGTGAAAGTGGACAAGATTCATGTTTTCAGTTCTACTGCATATAATGCACTTGGTTCTAATCATAAAAAGCACACTGGCATATACATGACCATATTCACTGTTCGAGATACATAAACTACCTTTCAATTAACACAACTAGGAGGTTTAAAGGTAGAATAAAGGGCTTTTCAAACTTGGCACCAGTCACTGAACAAGCCTCTAACATAGAGGTTGTTTTCTTTTTTTCAGGGGGTGGGGGTGTTTGCTTTGGGTTTTTGATTCCCCCTTTAAGCTAGAAGTTGCTTGTACCA
Source organism: Phoebastria nigripes (assembly GCA_035582835.1). NCBI lineage: Eukaryota > Metazoa > Chordata > Aves > Procellariiformes > Diomedeidae > Phoebastria > Phoebastria nigripes. The sequence continues at coordinate 152,057 of JAYKAV010003381.1, forward strand.
TGCGAGCATAGGGCTTCTGGAAAAGTCTTAGAGGTAAGTTTCATCATTCTTTCCCAGTTGCTACTATAATTTGCAGGGTTTCTGCTTTATCTGCTTCATTACAGTTTTAATTATTTCATGTACACAATTGTAATGTTTTGTTTCCTAGTATTGTTAAGGTAACCTCATCACTTTTGTTTTGCGTTCTTAACTTGCTGCACATACTTCAGTTGCTATTTACAAAATAGCAAAAAATAGGGAAAGAAATACATAGGGACAGCTGGGTTCCATTTTTATTGGCCTAATTCTTTTAAGAAAAATGCTTTGATAGTTTTAGCATTCATTTCAACTGAACCAGTCAGATGAATTGTTGGGGATCAAAAAAGTCTGAGGAATATACCTCAAGTAAAATAATTTATTCTGAAGTAATGCATTAAATAAAAACCACATTTTGGTGGTAACCTTAACCAAATAACACAGTAGATAAAGAATAACGAAGCACAAGTAACAGAAAATTATAATATACAATTTGAACTGGCATAAACTTAACACAGAGAAATGCTGATTCTTGTAAGTTAGATATTCTTAATTCCTTCTTTCATTATCTGACTTCTTAAATAAAAGTACCTTTAATATTTATATAGTATGTCCTATACATGTTATTTTGCAAACTACTTCAAACTGACTTAAGAGGATGCCCTTCATACATCTTGTTTTCCTGTAGTTCTGCTTTTTACTTTCTTAACTGCTTGGTCATACATGGAGTTAGTTATGCTTAGGTTAATATGGAGCTATAAAGTTTTCTGTGGCCTCTCCTAGGGCATATCCACAGCCTGCACAATGCCAAGCAGTTGAAAAATCTCACCCCTCAGAGAGCAAACAATGAACTGTAAGTCATTTGCAATCTAGCACAGAGAAACTGAACGTGTTGACCCACTGTTTCTATGTTGCTCTGTAGTTGCTTGTTTAGAACTACATGGAACACTAAGGAGAAACACAAGGGCATCCAGCAGCCTTCAGATTGGAAGCCTAATGTGTCAGGACTTATTTACATAACTTCCTTGGAAGGAGAAAGAGGTATCTTCAGAAGAAAGCTCTTATGTAGTCATGGAAGCTGCTGTGTCCCAAATGAAATTCCATGGCAGGAATCCACGTGTGGTGACAAACAAAATAATTACAAGAGTTGCTTGTCTGGAGTTACAATACTTGTTGCAACATCATACCAGAAGCACCGTATGATACTCCCTCCACCCAAGGAACAGTTAATTAAGGCTCATACTCAATAAGTTAACATGTCACATTCTAAGAAACAAAAAGATTTAAGACAAAAATGATCTTCAAGATTCCAGAAGTAAACGTGACAGCCACTGAAGTATCCAGCAGCTTAGAAGGAAAATGTGTTCTCCAGAAGAAAGGATGGCTTTTCATAGCTAATCCCTTGTTTAGATGGTATAGTATCATCCCTAAAGCTTTTCAGGGACTTCCCATTTCTTTCCTCCCTCCTGCCCCTCAGGCAGTTGGACTGAAATCAGAGAGGCAAATGGTTTTTTATCCTTTTAAGAGTTCCTTGCATCCTTAAGTATTAGAATATTAGCTTTTACAGCATCCATAGCAATACCAGAATTTGATTCTAGCAGCTGACAGATCTGAGAAAGGGTGTTGTTCATGATAATGGCTTCCCCTTCCCAGTTTGTCCACAAAACATTTCTGCACTGCAGATTAATCAAGTTTGAAGCTACTGTTTTCAAAACTTCCTTCCTGGATCTACCTATCTCCTTTCCAACCCCATCCACTTCCTTTTAACCTGGTAAGATCAGGAGCAGCACTTTAAAAACAATCTTTGGCTTACCAGGATTGTACCCCATTTGCAGGACACTTAAAATATTGTCAGACTATTTCCTCTTTGTTCATGTATATCTGCACGTTTCCAGTGTGCAAACAACATTTAGCTTTGACCAGGTATGCAAAGGTTTCAGTCAGATATTTCCCTGGAATTTGCCAAGCCCATTTCTCTGACTAGGTACAAGGTCATTAACTTTGTATGGGATCATTGTTCTTTTTTCATTGTAAATGACTTTCCAGAGCTCCTACACTGCAGAATCTGGACCAGGATGGAAAAAGGGCTTTGCACTTTCTCATTTTGCATTGAAGTTTTCAGGAAGCAAAGGTTTCAGCTTGTCTAATGATAGAATCTGAGGGGAAGATGGGAAGAGGAATAGCATACAGACCTCTCAGGGTTTTTTTGTTCTTTTCTCAGTTGTACAGAGTTCAGCCTAAAAAAATTTTTTTTTTTTTTTTTTTTGTTGACTACTCCATTCCCCAAAGAAACCAACTAATATATATGGGAAAAATCCTCCCCTTCTTTAAAGCCAATAGCAGCAACTATGGTATACAATGCTGACAAGCTGAATATGAAACCATATTGCTTTAGTCCACGCAACATGCCAGCGCATGCAGACACAATGACTCTTCTATTGTTCCTGAAAACAAATCCAAGAAGTATAATACTCTGAAATGAAAGATTTAGAAACAGAAGCAGCAAATTAACTAGCAGAGCTTAGTAAGAGCTGTGTATGCCTTTAAAGTCTACCCTGCTTTGGGGACAATGGCACCCTTGCTACTAGTAATCACCAGGCACAGTGACTCTAAGTACCTGGAACAAATTGTGTTGACATGGAGTCAACTTAAACCATATGTTATACTACCAACTAAAAACTCAATCTCTTAGATCTAAGACAATCTACTTTCCTAAACAATTAAATGTGCCTTTTGTAAATATGACAACAAGCCCCATCTACTCAGTGTCTCAGGGTTTTTTCCCCAGTTCTAACAGTGTTTGTTTTGTCTGTATTCTCTGGTGATCTGAAAAACTTAAGTTATTCTTTCCCTAATGCACTTTGATTTGCTGAGGAAAATTCCCTTCAGAGCTATTTTTAAGGACTGCTTTCTTTTTTTGTGGCTTGTTGTTTTTTCTACACTGATTCTTTCAGAGCTTTTTGAATTCAGTAAACATTCCAACATAAAAAATTATTTCCCCACCAAATCTCTCTCCTAATCAATGCACAGTTGGCTTTTTGGTTTTTCTGTAAACCAATACAGACTTCTTGTGTTGCAATACTCAAGGTCATGCAAAGCAGTAAATGGTAAGATTAGTTTTTAATTTATGTCTCTTTCTTTGCTTACATGTACAGAGTAGTTACTGTCAAAGTTTCTTTCTCAGATATTTGAAGTCCTGGAAGTTAGCTCCAGGATTTCAGAATTAAGAATTTTCTCCTTCCCCTTTGAAAATATTAAAATACATACATGTGTTTGCATTTCCATTCCCAAGCTGATTGCATATTAAGTGTTCACTCCTATTGTTTCAGAGGTTTTTAAACTAGGATTTAAAAAAATTCTTAAGACAAAATTTTAAGTGAATAAGTACCAGATTAAGCTAGTAATTCAGGTTTCATAGTGATGTATTAAGTAATGACCACTTAATTAATCCACATCATATGGACCTAAAAGAAGCACAATATAATTTGACCGTAGTAGATTTTTGCTGCTATCTCACATGACAGCTTCATGTAAGCAATATAGGAAAGAAGTCTAAAGAGCTAGTAGAAAATGGTTAAAAATACTGAGTAGCAGTAACTCACTCGTAGAATAGCAGGCTCTGCCCTGAGCCCTGCAGTATTTACATTTTTATCTTGACAAATTGAAGGTGTGATCTAATAAAACAGGTTGCAGTTCAATAGTGAAAAAGATCTCATAGGTACAAAACGTAAGCAAAAGGGATAGAGAATACAATTGCATAAGTAGCAACTCTTTAGAAAAAGTACTGGAAGCAATAGTGGGTCTTAAGCTGAACTTGAGTCAAAGTTATTATATTTTCACACCAGCATAATATGTACTCTTATTTATACATCCCAGCATGAAAGACTGCAAGATAAAAATCATCTTCAGTATTGGTTCAGCCTCAGCTGGAGAACTGGATTCATTTTGAGGCATCACATTTCTGGAAAAAAGTGGAACAGCAGACAAAGTTCTAGCATGTTTTTGTTAAGAAAAATCATGTCAAGTATATCTAATTTCTTTCTATAGCAGTTACAGGCTTTATAGACAAAGGAGAAGTAAAGTCCAGATGACAGCAGTAGACATTGATCAAAAGTCTAGTAGACACGGCCTCAGGAGAAAGATTGAAGACATTCAAGTGTTTAGTCCAGAGAACAGAAAACTTCTGGATATGTAATAATAGTCTTCAAATACATTAAAACTACTTTAAAGAAAACTAGAAAAAACTTTTTTCTTTTAGTGACCACTATGGACATGAGAAGAATGAATAAACAAATTGAAGCAAGCCAGAACTTGGATAATGAAAATTGAAAATACTTTCTAAATTAGTAAAGTACTTGCACAGACTGCCTAGCAAGGTCACTGGGCTTTCATCAACAAGGGTCTTTGAGAATAGGCTAGGCAAGCATACAAAGGGACACAGGCACAGCCAGTGCTTGACATAGCCCTACACCAGATGATTTCCTGAGCTCTTTCTAGTCCTGTTTCCTGTGATTGTATGAGTTTAAAGTGAGATGCATGAAAAGTGATGGCAGACTTAACACATAAAGTATCAGTACACAGAGAAAAAGTTTGAGATAGCTTTCTGATATCCAACATCATCAGGCCCCAGCTTTCTACCTTTTCTGATTTGACACTGTTGCTTTTTCTAACCCCTCCCCTGTTGTTGGTATCAGTTGGTCAGCTTTAACTGGAAAAAAATATAAGACTCTCCAGCCTTCATAGCTCTGGCGGTTTGCTCAGGTTCAAAGGGCTATTCAACAGGCTGATGTAAGAAAAGTTGAGGGTTATTACATTCATAGAAGCTGTGTCTAGCTAAGAAAGTCTCCATGCCTCAAACACTTGGAGGCTAGACAAGTACCCAAGGGCAACACCAGGCACACCTGACCTAGTCATATAATTTCTCCTAGACACCTACTATTGAACACCGCCATGGAGTGACCTCTGGTATACTCACATGTTATGCTCCGACATAAAAGAACCCAGAAAAACATGAACTTAGGGAATCTTAGAAATACAGAAATTAGAGCMCAAAACTCCGAAATACTTATTTTAAAACATTTAGTGTAAGCCATCTCCATTATTTTCTTCAGTGACAGGAACTGACAGAATCACTTTATGCAGTAGCAAATGAACTCCTTACACATTCTAAAAGTGTCTTCCTCAGCTCGGTGATATCCCATTTCAGCTCAAGAGTGACTTCCTAAACTGATCTCACCCACCCTGTTTTTCCTGTCAGYCCCTTCAGGATCAGCTCACCTTTTTTTTCCTTCATTAATGGAAAGTGACTTTCCAGATCCAGCTTCTCCCTGGTGAGCTAGTTCCTTCAATCCTAACCATTCACATACATGCCCCATTGCATAAAGGTCATACCTTCTCAGGCCCCATTTCCCATTAGGCCTTACATTGAGTTGATCATATGTTCCTTCTGGGAGCAATAAGTCTTAAACTTACCTACTTCCTCTCCTACTTGCAACCTAATCTTGAGAGGGATCTTCACGTAACACGAGCTTTGTCGCCAAGCTGATTCCTACTCTGCAATTATTTTTATTTGTTGAAAAAACATAGAAATTAGGCTCCCTTTCAGTACCTGCTCTGTGCCTATCATTTAACTCATCGTATTTGGCAGTCCAACCACACAATAAATTCTTTATAAAACCCTAAAAGAGCTTTAATGCTGTGAAGTATTTTTCCACCATTTCTCAACAGGACATGGAAGCTGGAACACCGTGTTGGGTTTTCCTGTAGCAGGAAGACAGCTGACTACTGTACTATGAACTTACAGTGGTTTGTTAATATTATTATAGCAGATGGATGACAACTCTCATTACTGACCTCTACCTTTCATGTCTGCCACGTGGTGTTGGATATTCATATTTTCACTTCTCCATGAATCTTTAGCACTCAGCTACATAGGGTATCATAAAGCTGCCACACAGAATGTTTTTAAATCCTTGGAGAATGGCTACGTACATGCAGAAGATATTTCTCAGAACTGCCAACTATGGAAAATTCATTTTGGCGCTCTAAGCACATTTTCAAAATCTGTCCTGTCCTTTGCTCAGAGCCTTGTCTCAGGTCATCTTTCACATAATTTTTGTGCTCTTTGGCCTCACTGCCTTCCTCCCATTCTCAGAAAAATGGCACTTGAGTTACCCTCTTTTCAACGGCATGAATGTCTACTACCTTCTGCCTTTCAGTATTCTGTTTATCTGTGTCTGAACCACCAGTGAAGGGCTTAAAACCGCTGATTATCCACACTACATACKTGTTAGTTTCTTGCTGAACTGTGAGCTGGAGCAATTTAACTCCCCTGGTCAGGAACCCTGGTCACAGAAGAGAACAGTTTGCTCTAAGGCCTACAGGAAATGGGAACACAAATAGATCTACCTCACTTATTTGGGGAGCTAAGCCTAATTCCCAGGTCCACCTAAGAGGCAATACTTACGTAGCTTTAATCATCTTAGACCAGATTCCATGTTCAAGTATWACCTTCTTGCACTGCAGCCTGCATACCTACTACTTTCCCTTCTGACCCCTTTCCAGCCTCTTTACTCACATCTTATCTTCATTCCTGCTTCATTTTGGCATTTCTAGTATTCCTTTCTGCTGGAAAAACACCCTCAACTTTTAGCCACCAAATACTTCCCCCCACCCCGCTTCAAAGAATTTAAATCCTCCTCAATGCACCACCAGTCTCACCATCAGCACCACTTCAGTCTGTCTTGTAGACTTTGAATTCAGAAAGATCACGTTTCAAGGACCAGCACATGCCTCCAGTATTTACAGACCCTGATTTCCACCCTCCCCCTCTTTTATGAAGTGTTCAGTTCACAGCTATCAATGGTATTTGACCTGAGACATTAGACAAAAACCCAGGTGGCCAAACCGTTAGGTGGAGGCAGTAGATTTGAAATGCAAGGAGAATTCTCATTGACTTCAGAGGTCTAGTATTTGGAAGTATCATTTAGAAGGCTGTTGGATTTTTTTTTTTTTTCTGGGTTTTGCTGAAATCGGCGCCCCATGTAATTTGAGGTGTATCTCATAAGAGGCAATACAACATTCAGCCCCATAAATGGAATGTTGCTTCTTTTGGGTTTTGAGTCCTATGCGCAGTACAGTATTGCAAGGAGGACTGTGTCCTGTGACTACTTCTGTGAAGTAGAATTATTTTGTATTGAGCTCTCCTTTGACTCTAAGCTGAAATGCATTCCTATTTCCTTAGTTATTCTGTAATTTTTTTTTTTTTTTTATTTTAAATGATGTTAGATTTCTGGTAATTCTGTGCCATCTGTAAATTGCAAGGTTATAATAAGAGATTTGGGAAAGTTGCATCAACAAGGCAAAGAATCTATCTTCTAGTCAATTTTAAGAATACAGATTTTTTTTCTTGACAAACAGAAACTATGTGGGGTTTTTTAAAATCCAGATATAAAAATTAAATATTGTTCTAAACCTTTTTGGAAGTGTTACATGAACTCTTCAAAGAAGATTTCCTCCAAGCACACACCAAAATGAGAGCTACTAACTTAAGACTGGGCAAGAACTATCCTAAATGCACCTTAGTGCTTTCCTTGGTTTTCAGTCTCCTACCTGCCTGTCCTTCATATTCCCCCAGGAAGTAGTTAGTTCTCAGTGCTGTAACAAATTCCTCTGGAAGAATGGGAAATTCTTACTGCTTTAGCACAGGCCTAGAGGACAGAGACTTGAATTCTTCTGTGGATCTTTGCTTCACTCCATCAAAATACATGTTTTATTCTGAACGAGAAGCCAAAAGCCAGTCCTGCATATAAAAATTTAAAAGAAATCTGAGAGTTTTTCACCTACAGGCCTCAGCAGAACCAGCTCCACCAACACCCTTGGTCATGAGCTGCTTTATATGCCTTAAGGACCCACATAATCAGGGATAACATATGCATCTATGTTTAGAATGAACTGAGCCTAACAAAAACCAAACAAACCAACCAAAAAACCAAACCACCAACATTTGTCAGGAATTAGGTTTTCATTAAACCATGCAGGATGAATATTTGAAAATGGCTTTTCTGTTGAATGCTTCCGTTTGAAAACTCTAATTCTCATTTTATTCTTTCTGACACCATGGGTACTCAGCAACTCTGTCCCAAACATTCAGAATTCAAAGTCAGGTCRGCTGAAAATGTAGGATCAGAGACAAACTGAACTGCAAGTTACTTGTTGGTATGTGCTATATATGCTTGTGTAGGGTTTGTTTTGTTTTTAAAGCAACACATCCAGCCATATAGCCTATAGTTTTGCAGAGCTTCAAATAAACAGAGAAGTCATCTTAAAAAATGAGATTGTGTATTGGCGATATTTAAAAAAACAAATGTCATAGCATTCTGAAGAACTGATTTCAGTAATAATTGTTGTGATCTATGACCACCCACCGAATAGCATCAATTTCTGTAAAATTAAGTTGTGCCCTCTCATATCCTCTCTTAATCTTTGTAAATAATACTTATTTTTAGATTGCAACTATCTAAAATTTCACTATCCATCAGACAAATAGAAATATTTTTTGATGCCATAATGTGCAAGTTTCTGGCTACTGCACTTCCTAGGGCACTGTATTTTTTGTTAACATCAGGTTAACTGAGGTGCCATGAGGTAGATCCAAAACAGTGCATTTCACAATCTTGTAAGTTGTATGCCAGACTCTAGAGACTGCCTAATTCCACTCCCCCACCCTCCGGATACAGTCACAATATCAAATAAGGAAACTACAAACATAGTACTTTTGTTATTAGAAAGAAGAGTTACACATTATAGTCTTTCACAATACTTAGTAGGATAATTTATTTAACTATAGGAGTCTTATTTCCAAGTCTGTATTACACAAGATGTCAGACTAGACTCTAAAAAAAATGTCAGAAGCAGCAATCATCAAGTATACAGCTCTGGCTCAAATTATTTTTGGATATTGTTGCCAAGGTCTATAAGGATCAACTGTAAAATGACTTATGTACATTAGAAAAACAAACAAACAATAAAAGAAAAATGAAGACAACCAATAGCTATTTCAAAGATTAAATTGTGTTATTACAAATATTTTGTGCAGCTTAACATTGCTTACTGAAGTCACTCCGTTTTGAAAGCACTAGAAGGATTAAAGACAAGAATATCATTGTTCTTTTTATTCCCTTCATTATTTTTGTTTTCAAAATTGAGACAGAAATAAGAAATATGTCTTCCTTACAAGCAATGGTAGAATGATTCAAATAAGTTCACTCTTTCAGACAAAGCCTTCTATTTAAACTTCACAGGTCTACTTAGCTTCACAAAGCAGAGATGTCTGGAGACTCTGAAATAATTGGGGGAAAGGGTCTCACACGGCATCCTCTCAGGTGTCCACTTTCACTGTTCACCAAGAACAGAAGCTGATACAAAAGCTTGATACAAGCCTGTTAAACCTACACTTTGGGGCAGAAGTTGATTTTGAGAGCAGATTAAAGTCAGCAAGGGGTTCTGTAACTATCTGAAATTAGTAGAGAAGAGGGACCAATGGAAAAATGTATGTGTATATATGTACAGATTAATCTAATGATTAATAAGAGGACAAGTGTACTTTGAAAAGCACGCTTTTCAAAGAAAAGTAATAGCTATAGAAAGACATTGGAGACATGTCTGCCACTATGTTGCTTCCTTTCTGAAGTATTCATCCTTGGTTAACAAGACCAACAAAATCCTACTGCTCAGTCTAAAGCTGTAGCTGGTTCTGTTTTACCATGTGCGAAGCCTGCCTATATAAATGCTTTCTCTTAGCTCAAGTGTGTACTCTTCTCTGACATTTCAGAGAAAACAATGGCACCCCTCTGGGTCAGGCTGCAGAGTTTGGGTTTGATATTGTTTATGGGACGCTGTTCTATTTATCACACAATAGGGTTTCTGTTTCTCCATCAGTTCTATTGTGTTAAATCACACTGCTTTTTTTAAAGTTACATTTTAAGTTATAGCCTGTCAGGCGCCCTAAGGCATCTAGACACTGGGTGCCCCATAAATTTAAAGTTATTACTGCTCAGTATTGCTGTAAATGAGTTAGTCATCTTTTCTCATAAAGCAGCAAGGGAATGGACTGAAAATACAATGCAGCTGCATCTTATTTAAAAGTGTGTCTTTCAAGAGGTACAAGACATTAACATGCCCTTTCTGAAACTATATGAAAGTCTGCCCAAACTATAATAATTCATCACAGAAAGGCTGAATGAAGCCCTGTCTACACTCAAGAAGTAGCCATAGTTAGCCCTTGTTGTACAACATGGCTGTGGCCAACCTGCATGCTGAACACGCTTCATTGTTTTGTTAATGTGCATGAAAAATATTAACCTGTGCAGAGTCACAGGATACAACACAACTAACATGGTTTTGCCTGATCTGTGCCTAAGCAAGGTTATTCTTACAGCATGAAGGGAGCCTAAGAGAGAAGTGGGAGAGAAGGAAGCACAGTGGATGCAGAGCACTCAATATGCAGCTGCTACTACAGTCCTGTACGGCCTGTCTAACCAGTGGATTTTTGAACCCACCCAACCTGCTCCTCACATAGGCACAGGCACGCACCTTTACACAAAGAGCCCCCAGCAAAGAACAACAGAAGCAGAGCCTCTGTTTCCCTTCTCGTGCTTTCTTAGCAAGAAACCATCTTTTTTTCTATTTGGAGTTGCTGAATTTTATCATTTGTGCAATAGTTCTTGATACTGCATTACTTCTATTTAGTTTACAAACTACAATAAGAGTTACTGGGTTATATACCATACATTTGAATTCTGATAAAACACCATCAAATAAGAATGGCAGTAGTTTATTTTCATCTCGTGTTTTGCATCTTTACACACTTGCAGGCAGTAGGCATAACCATTATTTCTAATGAAATTTTGAAGACTGGAGAAYGTTTGTAATAACTAACATTGAACTATGATAAAAGACATAGGAAAAAACTAGAACAATCCAAAAGGTTGGGAGCAAAACATTAAATAGACATAGGCGAAGCATTTGTCTATTGCAGGGATTTTAACTCTTAATAGTCTACACTTAGTTGAATGCAATTAATCTCTAATGCTCTTCAGTTGGCTTTTGAAAATTTGTTATTAATAGATATCGTTATGACAGATTAAAGTCACATAACTGCCTGATTTAAGAACCAGATGGTTATTTGACCTGATAGATCCTATCGATGAAAGCTGTTAGTTAAGAAGTGAGAATTAAAAAGGTTTCAATAAACTAAAAAAATAAATCTGTAATACTTTCTTCATAAGAAATCTACTGCTTTGAGAAGTCTAGGAAGGAACAGCTACTGATTTTGGTATCATCCCACATGATATTTTGTCCCCCCTCTCCAGCTTGCAGTATCTGCCTAATGGGACAAAGCAACCAAAAACCCCACCATCATATAAATCAAGACGTTTATCCATTTCAAATGCAATATGACATTGATGAGCGCTACAGCAGCCCAACATCAGTAGGAACTAGAGCTGGCTTGGACTAAATTCAAAGACAAGTCATTCTTAGTAGACTCTAAGCATACCTTTTATGACAGATCATTTACTAACAATTTTGTTCCCCCTCTCCGCCTCACTTCCCTCCCATAAAACCAATGACAAGGATGAAGAAAACATCAAATGAGAAAAATTCACATTCAAATGGAGAGAAGGATAGCCGGGAACATGGATTCCCTGCAGGTTTGAGTAACCTGCAAGCTTTCACTTGTTCATTCAGCCATTAAAGAGCATATACCCACAGGCCTTGTCCAAGGGATAGACATTTGGACTGCATTAAGCTTCCAGGGGGTATGTGTACAAAACACCAGTATGAAACTGTTATTAAAAAGGCTGCATGTTCGCTATTTCTGTGGTTTGTCAGAAAGGTCATTGTTTAAGATGTTTTCATTTAATGAAAACGTGTCTCTATTCTTGTTATTGTTGTTTGATTGTTTCTTTCATGTACATTCCTCCTCCTCAGTATCATTGTTTTTCATCATATTGTGAAGTATCTTGCTGTTTCCCTAGTTGTTGTGGAACTGGTTAGATGTTACAGATTTATATAACTTTTCATTACACTAGTGGTTAATTTACAGATGGGTATGTTTCCACCGTAACAACTTCTCTGAACTCATTAGGAAGTTTTAGACTGGAGTAGGATAAAAGCAACCATATTCATTGTGCAGAGTAGTGTGGGAGCTGCATTACTTTAGCAGACAAAGACTTGTTATACTTCTCAGGAACTCCTCATCAGATCGCTACCCATCAGATCTTTCCTCTTAATCTGATCTAAGCACCTACACTGAGCAGACACCTACACTTGCATTCACACGGGAGGTCTACTACAACAGTACCAGATGTGAGCAAAATTATTCATCCCATGCAGAAAATACACCAAATACTGAACCTCCACTCTTCATTATGAGCACGTCTGCTGAACTAGCAGAAATAAGCAGCCTAGACAACCAAAAACAGCAATTAAGGACCCGAAAGCACAAATTCCAGCTGAGGTACAAGGCAGTCAAAGAGATCTCCCAGTTAACCTTTGCACAAACTGGAGGTGTGGATAACTGTACGTTTTCTCTATTATATGTGAACTCAGAAAAAACTGCCTTTTGTATTTTGAGATGGAAAAGAATATTAAAAAAAAAATCATAGAATGAAGCAAACAACTTCAAAAAGATAGCCAGAAAACATTAACAGATGAGTTAACAGTAGCTAAATATTTATACTGTACATTTTACATTTATCACAACAAACCCTTCTTTTTCCAGAAAAATGTCTCTGTTAAGGGCTAGGACAGACAGTATCCAATTTATTTGTTTCTCTTTGTATATTATCTTCCTTTAAAGAGAGCAACGGAGCCAAGTGGGCCCCTCTGCAGGGGAAAGGATGCAGTACCTTCATTTGAGAGCTACTCAGTATGCTTAAGCAGGGGAAGAAGCAAACAGCAAGGAGACACGAGCATGCAGTTCAGGCTCAGGAGATAGCCAAGAGCAGCAGGAGAAGCTAGAAACAACCCCCAGTGACAATGGAAAAAAGCTCACTAGGGACCAGAGTGAACTCACAGTCTGCTTCAACCCTGAAAACCACAGAGCTGACTGAAACCAAGACTGGAAGCGAGGACAAAGTGAGCAGCAGGATATTTGTTTATAAACCCTTCCCCATGTCTAGTCTGTCTTTTCTCTCTCTCTTGTCTCTGTTGTAAGAGGTTTGTCTGATGTAGGCTTTGTTCAAAGAAAACCTGAGGTTTGAGTTTAAAAGCTCTTTGAGGGAAGAGGTCTGGACAGACCCACCTCAAAGCTCTGGTCAGAGATTTTTTTTTTTTTTTTTTTTTTTTAAATGACAGAGGTATTTTGGTGTTTCGTTTCATTATGATGACAAATACTTAGCTACTATATGCAGCATATTAGTAGTGGCTTCTGTCAAGCCGTACCTCTTAGAGAAGAGTGAGTGACAGTATCACAAGCTATGCAAAAGGACACAATTTCAACTCAGAAACAGCTATGAACTCAGAAGCAATTCCTTCACACTTGGATATAAAGTCAGCATGAGGCTCTGGTAAAGAAGGATTTCATAAGTTTCCAGTCTTTCTCCACTTCTCCCATACTTCATCCGAACTAGGAGCTGCTGATCAAAACCTCTGGGCAGAGCCTCCTGCAAAGCATGCTATGAATGCTAGACTGAGGAGTTATACAATCAGCTGTAATGCCACTTGAACAAGGCCAGAGGAAAGCAATCAGACATCTCCAAAACACAATGAGAAAAGGGGCTTTGATTGTCAATACCAACAGGGAACTTACAACTAAACAGGATCCAGAAACAGTTGTAACTTGCTTTAACCTACTGCTCAAACCGAAGCAGCGGGCACTGTGTTTTCTCCATGTCCTTTAGGTCTGCTCCACCCTCTCTGGAAAGGGCATGAGACGAATTACCTGGCACTCAGCAGTCACCAATTACAGAGGAAACAGAACCACTGTATTGTCACTGTCACGCATCATCTGCCTGCAAACCATGTTGCACCAGCCATTGTCACTGTGCTGTCCTCCCCGGCAGCCAGCTGCCCAGTTTGAACAAGAGAGGGTGAAAGAACATAAGGAAGCCATTAGATGTTAGGAGCAGTTGCCCAACATGACTCAAAAAGGGATCTGAGGAAACATAATGGAATCACTCATGAGCAACTGTCCATCCGGTCAACATCTCCAGGCAGCCTGCAGCTGCTCCTGCTCTCAAGACAAACTAAAGCAGTTCTCTAGAACAGCACAATATATGCATTAGCTTAGTGTACCTGCCCATTAGTTTTAAACATGTCAAACATCAAAAAAAAACCCAAACCCAACCAAAACTTTTGGTCTGTGAAAGAATAGCTGTGAAGAGACAGTACTTGGGGGGGCAGGGGGGAAACAACCAAGAGGAGGAACAATGCCTTTGCTATTGAACRACGAAGGGAGAGAGTTGTCTCCAGCTTCTAATTATAACTCTATGCAAAACAACTTAAAGTAAATGTATTTGTGTTTATTTCGCATTCAACTTCCCAGTTGTGTGATGGGAAATCAAGGAGAATAAATACAGTAATAATAATGGGGCCAGATTGCAGCTGGTATATGCATAGGTGTGTGGGAGGAAAAATACAAAGAGTGCCCACAGCCTATGTGCAAGCCCTGCCTACACTCAGCAGGGTCTTCATCCTTGTGTCCTCAAAGAATTAATTAATTCCCCAGGACACAGAGGATGAGCAAGTCCTGATTCCACCAAGGAGCAAAATAAGAACCATGCTTAACTGCCTGAAAGGAAACACCCTCCCACCAACGCCATCCCTCCCTGATGATAAGTTATCTGGCTTTGAGATGTAACATCCTTTTTAATAGGCATACTATTTTGTGTCTATAAACAGCGAGTATTCAAGTAATAACATTTCCACCTGTTCTTTTTCAGTTTTCCTCACAGTAGATAGGATCAGTAAGGAAAGTCTTCAGAGGAGAGGATATCTTTTTGAAGTGAATGATAAACATTTAGCTAACAGTTCATCAAAAGGTACCTCAACTCTACACTTTTCAGCAGGCAGAAATCAAATTGTAGATCAGTGGACTTTCCAAAATACGCAATGACTGCAAGATCAGAATGCCAACTATATGTGCATTATTCACTCACGCCTATTATGAGATAGATAAGTCCCTTTTGTGTTAAACAAGACAAGATACCTACCATTAAAGAGCAAGTTGTGCTGGAAAGTAATACCTAGCTGCATTCAAAAAACCTATCAGTGTTATCAGGTCACTTAGACTTGCATTTATAAACATTTCTCTTTAAAAGAAACGGCTTAAAAAAAAGAGAGGGGGGCAGTTTGTCCCCCACACCCTGGTATCAGCAGTGGTTGTCCAGGCAAGCTGAGGATTATGATTATTATAACCAGTTACACAGACTTTAGAGAAGTCATAAAAGCATTCTTCCAAAGTAGGCTTTGGAACCATTGAACAGATGAAATGAAGTAAGAACTTGCATCTCCAGCAGGATTAATACCACAAGTTTATAAACCAGTCTAGACACTTACTTAGAAGACTAAACCATCTCTGAATTTTATCAGTTGCTATCATAGCCTTCCACAGATTCACTGAAACTAAACGGACTCTAAAATCTGTGGAGTACCTAAACACAACAAATAAAAGGCTCTCCTCAATAACATGGAGCTACTGGGGAAAAGGTTTAATATGGAAATGATGTGAAGAGCCCAGCTTCTCTACATACAGGTTTAAATTACACAGCCAGAAACAGCTGCTGCAGCTCAACAGGAGAATGCAGCATTTGTAAAACAGCAGCTTGAAAAGGCAGGGGGTTGGGGAAGTCAAGTTGAAATGAGTGTGCTGTAAACATTAACACTTAAAGAAATTGGGGGGGGGGRRAAAAAGAAAATTAAAATCTTTTACTTCACAAAACACTGAAATCTCAGTTTTTGTTCTATATCGCTCTGTTTCACCTGAAATAGTGTGCAATCCCAAGTGTGGAACAGCACAGGTAAAAAAATAAGTATGAATTAGGAATTCAGTTAAACCACTGAGCACCAGACATCAGATCATTTTCTAATCCAGACTCTCTGATCTTTTTCCCCCATCCAAAACCCCCATAGTTAAAGAATAAGCGGAATAATTTCTTGTCTCTCATTCTAGAAGCAAAGCAAGCTAAAGCAGCGTTTCCCATTTGTGATTTAATGAAGAAGCAGTCCTACTCCCTTCTTACAATCAGATTTCACATGGTCAGTCAGACCCTTCGCTACCAGACTTGCTAGACTTAGAAAAAGATTTTTGACACAATTAAAATGAGAACTCAGGTCCTTTAGGAAGGTATGCATTATAAGATTAATAGTTAATAATCCTGTCAACATTTATTTAAGCTAAGCCATTGGAGCAGAAATTTACAGTTATTTCAGCTACCTGTTGCTACAAACACACATTTCTCTTAACAAAGTGAAACAATTAAGCACATGCCTGCTTACTTCTAGCAGGCATTATACTACATATTACTAATAACTGAGAGGTTTCACTTGCAACACAAGTGACACAAATAGTGTGTAACCTCTCCTGTCAAATTCTGTATCTGCTATCACTTACTTGGCATCCAGAGTACCTAGGGTGGGCTTTTCAAAAGTGTTCAGTGATGGCTGGACCCTCCTATCACCAAAATTAGTAGGAGTAAGTTTGATGAGAACTAATGCCTTCTGGAAAAGCCTCACGTAAAACTAGTCCACGCATACCAAGTGTGATTTGCTGTAGTGGAAAGATGCATTAGCATCTGCTGAATCTATGATGTGGCCTTTTTAGATTGCCTACACTGAAACCATGTATAGAAGTACAAGACTGATGTAGTCAAGAAAGCAATCCATTGACTTCAAAAGGCTGAAGGTTTCACTTCAGCTGTCTGGAGCAAGAGATTGTTTCCCAGTAATACTTAGAGGCTGTAACAACATCAGAGAAAATGCTCACACCTCTGCCTGATACAGCAAAAGCAAAACCAAACTTTATATTTTTAAGAAAATTTACTTCACATTTTTCTATCTTATTTCAAGCACCAAGGATATAGCTAGCATTGTAATTAAACTACCAAGCAATACAAATACACGTACACAGATCATGCAGATATGTTTAGTTCCTATTCAGATCAAAACAAATTAAGCCTCTGAATACCTGTAGCCTTAAGCAGCCTAGAGCCTACCCTTACTACCACATCAGAAAAGTCTGAACTACTATCTGACCCCAGCATTAAAATATAGGCATAGCAGGGGTGGACAAAACAGGTAATGAGAATCAGCAGATGTATCAACACAGCATTAATATCCCCCAAACTCAGCAATTAATTATTTCCTCTGTATCAGCCTTTTAACAGCTTTGCCATTATGTTATCAACATACATTTATGATATGAAGTACTTATTCATTGTTTACTCAGAGAGCAGAAAAAAACTTCCAGAGTTCTTTTGTTTGTTTGCTTTCTAAAGTAAGAAGTTTAATATAAACTATGATGTCTTCTTATGCATGAAGTTGCTGGCTCAGGAGACCTAATACARGTAAGAAGTACATACAATTTTCAGACAGAAGGAGGAAAAGAAGAGGGAAGTATTTTTTTAATAGGGCCACATTTACAAATCATTCACAAACAACTGGCTGAAATTCCAGTATCACAATAAGAAAAAATAATTCTCCCTGGCAGAGCTAAAACCAAAACTCTACAAATCCAAAAATTCTTCTTTTACTTAAAACCAAACTTAAAAAGGCAAATACAGACCAACTCACCTACCTCTAACAACTTACTCTTATCTTCCCTCCTCCAAAGGCAGGACAGGCATCTTTTATAGTTCATGTTAAAAGGCTTGTTAAAGGAAGCAGGGTCACTTGGCCCCAGTGGTGGGGCTGGTAATGAAGCCCAGCTGCATCCTCCCAGGCTCTGCGGGGCTGAGGGGGAGCCACACGCTCTGGAGAGCAGGCTGACATTGCCCTGTGGAACTGGCTTGCACTTTGTGTAGCTGCTCAAATCAGTGAAAGTGAGGTAAAAGCAGATGGAAAAAGCCATCTTCTTTGCTGTGGTTTTATTTTGTACCTGTATCGCCATAAAAAGTCTATGTAAGAGGGAAGGCCAGCAGAGAAAGGGGTTTTTACAGGGTTTTCCTCAGGTTTCTATGGCCTCAGTAGGTGGCTTTGCTGATATGCCACAGCCCCATGTTTTTTAACACAATCGTTGTTACTTGCCTCCCAGAAGAGGAAGTGAAATTGCTCTGAGTTTGTTTATTGGGCAAAACTGTGCATCTTATTCTGCTGCACCTTCTAAGCAGATGTGTTTGAATGAAAACCAGCGGCAAGAAGTAACAGGCAAAAAAACCCAAAAAGTGTATAATAGGCAAGAAAAAAACATTCACATTCCTCTAGCCTCCTTCTAACATCGCTGGAATGCCAGGAGACCTTTTCGGTAATAGGAAACATTATGAAATGGAAGAGGACATAAAAGAAAATGTTAATACCTCAGGAGTACTCCGGTCCTTCCTAACTTTCTGCACTAGGGCAAGAACTTCATGTATACTTTGGCATCCAGAATCTTACAGAATATTTTCTTTGCATATGCCAAGACTTTATCTGTTCATTTTAGCTTAGACCTGCAGGAATGCCTGCAAAATGAAATTGGAAAAGGGAAACAAGAGTGGAAATACACAGTTAAATTCTCCACTTTATTCCACCGTAAGCAATTAGTTTGTGGTTAAGAAGAATATAGATTACTATTGGTGGAAAAAGAAGCCAAACAACCTCCTTTTCCCAAATAGTAAAATATATTCTTGGCCAAAGAAACAATTTAAATTAGTCTACACACATTATTTATCAAATGCTGTCAATTCACACGGTCCTTGTACTCTCTAGAGGGCCTCATAGTTTAAAGCCCAAATCCTGAAATGAGATCTGCTTAGGGGAACCCCTGCCCCTACGCTGACTTCCAGCCACAGCAGGTCCCTGTGTGGACACAGAGCATCACGTTACAAGACAGGGACCCAGCTGACATTAATTGTACCAGGTAGCTACTAATTAAGTTGATACACAAACCGGGGGAAATTGCCAGACAGACTGCTTTGAGAATAGTCCCCTGGACCAAAAGCCAGTATGCGGTGCTTTCAGCAAAGCAACCCTTCCCAGCGTAGTTTCTTCGTTTGCTAATTTCATTAATTATGCCAAGAGTGAGTGAGTTTGACTTCTCTGGGAAATGGGCTTGCACTTCTGAAGCAGACAAAAACAGTGTGAGGAGACGCCGGACTTTTCAAACATGAATTATGTTCCTGGTGCTGGCCAAGTGAGAAGATAAAATATGCATTCATGCCGAAACTGTGGGTTTGAATTCTTTTATCTGAGACATAAAAAGAAGGTCTCCCTGGAGTAACTCTTTGACCTGAAGTGCTTGATGGAAGTGGCCTTAAAACCTGAGGAGGCTCGCTGGCCAGATTAGCAGAACTACATGACAACTGGCATTTGGAACTAAACACTGCACTCACAAGTACGAGGTTTGTTGCTGTTTTTATTAGTAGCAGTATATTTTTTACCAGACAAGATAAAAATGAGTACCACTTGTAGAAAATGGAAGAGATGGCTTTGCTAACTGAGCCAAACAGGGGTGAGTGAATACTGACTTTTCCTAAGGCTCTGTCAAAGACCAACAGCTTACTAGTATATGAGTAACATTTGATGACTGCCAGTCTTTAACCTACGGTAAAAGCTTTTCATAGTGTACACCAGCCTTCAGCCTCATGTTCTCTACTCAGTACAAGCCGAGTGTAAATGATATGCTTTATTGAAATGTGTCTTTACTTCTAAATAACTCTGAA
Organism: Phoebastria nigripes; assembly: GCA_035582835.1. Classification (NCBI taxonomy): domain Eukaryota; kingdom Metazoa; phylum Chordata; class Aves; order Procellariiformes; family Diomedeidae; genus Phoebastria; species Phoebastria nigripes. Next base: position 171,931 of record JAYKAV010003381.1, read on the forward strand.
GTCATAGTAATTTGAATTAATAGAGGTAGTACTGAGAACCCAAATTACTGGCTGTGCTGTGCAGATCTGGGACAATCTCTGTGTGGTCAGTCAGACCAAAGATGTGTGTATTGCCACAAAACTTGAGGGCGGATCTCTGCTATCACAAAGGTTTATGAATAGGTTTCCAAGCAGAGAGAGGGAGAGAAAGAAGAGTTCAAGGTTCCTGGTACAGAGTTGCTCATCATTGTTTATGTACTGAACTAGATAACATGCATTTTCACATCCCATTTAACTGAATGTATTCAAACATCGTAACTTCAAAGCTAAATATTCAAAAGACTTTGAGCAACCACAACTATTGCATTTTTTTTGCCAAGTGCTAAGGTAAAAACGTTTGCTGTTCCAAATAAGGATTATCTTTCTCCCCGGTATGTTATCAGCCTTAAAATTGCTACTCAGAACCCAAACAAATACGGCTCTGAGACTCATACATTTTTTTTACAAGTGGAGTTCTTGAAAAGAAGTTGTATGTCTCTGTGTGTAACTGATTGATTTATTCTGCAGTTTTGCTACCATCATAACCTTAACTTGTGTTCTGTAACTCACGGACGATTTTGTCCTTTGGGCTCTTTGAAGCTTACATTGTAAGGCTGCTGCCAGATTTGTCAGTAAGTAAATCAGTAAAATTAGATAAGCTCCACTTTTTGATTGATGAAGGTGTTGAAGATGATAGTGCTGTGGTATGCAATGGCTCAATGACTCTTTACTTGTTTTGAAACAAACAACAACAAAAAATCTGTGGAGGATTTCTTCTGTGTTACACAGCGCTGCAGTAGACACGCCTTAATGAGGCACTGCCACCAGGGTGGGCCACCATATACTACTTTCCTGTAGCCCTGCATGTTCCTCAACTGCATATTCCAGCGTGGCATTTTTTTCCCAGACAGAAACATACCATCAATATGAATGCTGAACTCCATTTAACCTTCTATTTCCAAGCTTATGTTTCTATTTTAATTACCTCTCCAGCCTTGTGCTTACAAAACCTTTTGTATGTTATATATATTTGTATGTGTATTTGATATACTGGCTTTTTTTGACCTTTTATGCCAGGTATCCATCTATTATATTCTTTAAGAAGTTTTTCATGTATGTTTTGATGTGAAACTAGGGATACAGATGTGACAGTGGATTAATAACAGGATCCAGACCTGTGACTAAGTCAGACCCAACGCAGGGCAGCAGTTCAAAGGTACTGTTGTTCTGTAGCCCATGTGAAATGAGTCTGTAGATTTGTTTTATTTCTCAGTAGACAGAAGGCTGTAAATTGGTGATGAGGTAAGCCGGAGGATGAAAACACATATAGTCTGAACTGCATTCATGGCCAGGCTGACCGGCAGCGATGGGGCATGAGGAAAGCTCTTTGGTTGCCCATGCTATGACTCCTCACGTGGGCTCTGTTTCACAAACACGGTCTGGAGCTTTCCCAGTAGATGATACCTATTTTACTTTAATACCCACTTTAGTCACCTCCCACTTAAGGGTGACATATTTGCACTGTATAAAGACTGGTGCCCTTATTTTTACTCCACCCTTCAAAATAAGAACTGCCTCCCTCAGATCCACTTGACTCCATTAAGACCTGAATAATAACGTGATGATTAGTGGATGTGATACTAGTAAGGTCTCAGTTTCATCCAGAAGAATAAATAGAGCTAGTTGTTTGGGAAAAGAAGAATTCCAGTGGGAATAAAGACAACTATTGTGACATTTTTCTTTGAAAATGTAGTGTTCAGAAATAGAAGATGCATGCATCTTGGGGAATTTTTTCATTTTGTGACATACTGCAAACATAAGTGGTTAGCAGGCAGAAAAGCCACGTGAGCTAGATGAATATCCAAACAGAGAAATCTGGCTAAAGGGAACAAATAGAGCTGGAATGGTGATGAAACATATGTTTTCAAGTAAACATCGTAATAGGCCAATGGAAGGGGTACCGTTCCCCACAAAAATGGCAGCAGTGAACAGAGAAATGCTTAAAAAATGCAAGTGTTGCCTTTAACTGAAGGATTCAGTAGCTTTTTGGACAATGAAATGTAGGGAAAGTTCTCCCTGGCAACTGGTGATCTAACACTGGTATCACAGTCCCGTTCTTGAGGGATTTCCAGCTGTAGTCATCTACTGCTCACCTACGCCCTGACAAGGTAATCTAGCAGGCGTGTGTTACTGAAGCCATTTGCTTTAAGAAATCAGAGAGACGTTTTCAAATGAGGAGAGGAGATCATCTCTGGAGAAATTTAAATTTCAATTATTAGGTTTATTGTATAATTACATTAAACACAGCAGACATCTTCTGATCAGTCTTCATACGGTATCTGCCTCTTTCTTGGAGAATCGTCACAGCAAACTCGGCATGTGGAACGGCGTGGGAGCTTGCACAGCCACGAAACCCTGCTGCCGCCCACCAGTCTGCAAACTGAAATGTGCTGGGGGCAGCAGAAAGGAAAACCTGAAGAGCTCAGCACTACGGAGCCAAGGAAAACTGGAGCTCACCTCTGCAGGGATGGAGAGTTCTTGTCTCCCCTGTGAGCAGCCTAGCAGGAATCGGCTTTTGGCTTTTATATGGATTTTGGTCCCTTTCCCTCATCTTCAGCGCCCTGAGGGGGCTGCAAGTGCTAAAGTCACAGCAGTGAGATGTTTTGTGGACAGGGACCTAAGGAAGAGACAGAGACTGTCTTTGACTAAGCCCTGACATCCGCTGCCTGAGTGCTGCGGACTGATATATACGATGAGACCAAGAAAAAAAGGTCTCAGTTACATGTCCTGAGGCCCTGACCCGTACTATAATATTGGGACTGAGGCAGTATGTATCATGCTCTTAGCCGCTTGAAATGGGGCTGGCCTAGTTGCTTCTCAGAAGTGTGTTTTCCATTAAGCAGCTCTATACAAGTTTTTGAGTCAATGAAGGTGATGTGGAAAAACAAGTAAGAAAATTTAGAAAATATGAGATCCAGACATTTAATATTTTAAAGAAATCTACACAATGGAAATAATTGCAATTTAAATGAAAGTACACGTTTTTTTCTTAGCGCTACCATTCTTGTCAATGGCAAAAAAATAATCCTCTAAGCTTATTATTACTGCGGTCAAAACCAGCACCATCCAGAAAGCAAATGTTTTCAGTGATAATCTAACAAAAGTAACAGCTGGTTCTCTAGTGTGTTACGTGTTTGAATTGTACAGTCTCTCTAACTCGGACTGCCAGCTCCTTGCGAAGCGCTGGCAGCACTCACAACCACGACAAAACAGGGTCCATTCTCACCCAGGACAAGTGAAGCTCCTCTGTGCTGTCCTGCTCCTTCAGTGCTTATATCACTGTAGACCCAGAGTGCGCCACAAATACCCCTCCTTCAATGGCCTGCGCTGCCTTGCAGGTTTTAACTGACTCAGTAACATCAGTAATTCTACTGGACTTCCGTCCCCTTGCCCAAAAAGATGAAGCACAACAAAAGAGGCATGTCCTAGCTGGATTCAGTTCAAGTTTCAGCACGCCTCTTCTGTCCCCAAGTCTGTTTGCCCCCTTAGAATGTCAAGAAAAAAGAAACAATATATAATCTAATATTTTTAATTTTATGTACAGGAATATAACGTTATGGCAACTTTGTACATGAAATACATACAGTATTTAAACATGAAAATCAGCTAGGTAAGAATTTACATTAGCAATGAAACTGCTTCATGTGCAGCCCAGTTAATACTTAGTTTAGATCTGTATTTTATTGGGGAGATACTTTAATAGTTTACAATCATAGAAACATAAACATTTAAAACAAGACTCTATAAAATAATTTACAGAAACCCTACCATCTACACTGAGAGAAAGGGTGTATGTCTGCGAGTTTTGTGTGTGAATAACAAGGTGGACGAATGACGTATCTCAGCCTTTTAAGTATAAAATAATTTAGAAGCAGTTCATGCAATATGGAAGCAAAGGAGTGCCAGTTCCTTCGAGGTTTCCTGCTACCTTGGACATCTACTGAGCATCACATGTGGGTCACCGGACACATGATAATACCATTGCCAGATGCTACCAGAGAGCACCAGCCTCAGTTCCTCCAAACAATTACTTATGTAAACATAAATATACAAGTTGATATCTTTTCTACACAGTACAAATACAGGTCACAACTTCTCAGCTGTGCAAGTAGTCAATCCATATACTTGGAAGTAGGATAATGTTCAGACTGGAGTTCCATATATTTCTATGTACAGGGGCACTAACAGAATTTCCTTGTTTTCACCAATTTGCTCTGATATTTCACAGAGTGCCCGCCGTGGCCTATCACATAAACATCCAGCAGGTAGGACTTGCCCGGCTGCAGGCCTCTGATTGTCTCTGTGGTCACTGCTTTCTGGATGTTCTGGCTGTGGAAATATTTACAGAGAACCTTGTCCGATTTCTTCCTCGTATCTGGACCCAAGCACTGGTTCTGCTCTCTTTTCTTCTGCTCTTCATTGTAATTGTCATCCACTTCCCTTTTGTAGATGCAGAATTTGTTTCTCTCCTGCGTGCCCAGCCATGCCACCGTGACCGAAGAACACGTGCGGAGTTTGTCAAAGGCTTTGATTCGCGTATCTTCAGGAAGAGAAGGAAACGACTGCTTGTTAGGCCTTGTTGTAGCCAGGATCTTCAGCATAGAAGCACCTTTTTTGCTTCCTTTCAGCCTAATGAGATATTTAGCTTTTGCTTTTCCCCGAAGCTGGAACTGCCGCACACCCTCCACATTTTGAGACAACAGAAGTTTTCCATCTCTTCTAACTTGGATCTGAACAGCATCCAGGCATGAATGAACAGAGAAGGTGACTTTTTGGTGAGATGAAACAGGAGCAAACCGTAGAAATTTGGCTCCCTTTCTCTTGATGAATACGTCTGTAACTTTGCCGTCCTTCAGTTCGACTGTTTTCTGTTTAGCCTCCTCCTTCGTTCTGGCAAAGGTGCCAACGTATGCGGTGCTCATGTTAGTGTTGGTATTTACTGCAAACATGTCAAAGTAGTACTGCGTATCGGGCTTCAGGTCAGACACTGTGAAGATGTTCTTGTTCCCGATACAAACTTTATGCAGGTCAACTCTCGGCTTTGAGGATGTCTGGCGCCCAAACTTTGATGATGATTTTAGGAAACCACGTTCTTTGCCAGAGTTGTTGTCTGAGGGGAAGCCAAAATGGGCAAAGTCAAATGGACTGAAATCCAGACCTGGTTTTGGAGCCATCATGAAGGCATCATCAGAACTGAGCTTGGCTTCAACAGCACAGAGGCTTTTGAAATTGTGTTCTTTATTGATGACTATGCAATACTGAATTGGCTGTTTCAGTAAGGAGGCGGTAGGACTTGGTTTCCACGCCAGCGTCACTGTTGTACGTCCCAGAGAAGTGACATCGATTCTGGGATCGTAAGGTAATTCAGGATAAGGTTGGTCCGACTCTGGAGTAGTGGTTGCATATACTTTAAAATGTGTATCTTTCTCTGTCGACAGCAGATCTAGTTGGTACAAACCAGATGGGGAACTAGAGGACACAAAGTACTCTACATCGTTGCCTTTGTAAGAGAACAGCTCTGTGCCTTCCTCATTAGTAATCTGCTGTTTCTGTTGCTCAAGAGGTTCTGGTTCACCTAGATTACAAGCAAAGAAAAACATTTGTACAGACACAATCTGCGCATATGAGAAAATAAAACTCTAACAGACACTTCTACATAAAACACAAAAGTGAGATGAAAAAGGAAGGTTTTATCTTCTGAGGAAGATGTAATCAATACTTCTGTCAAATCAGAAAGGGAAATTGGTTTGACACTCAGGTTAAAACCAAATGCAATAGAAATTGCACCTGACCGGTATTAATGGAGTCTCGTGAATGGTAGCTAATACCTTCCACTAGAGTACTTCAAGCACCCAACTTGGAGATACCACACAGTTCCCCAGGGGGAACTGACTCCGCTGCCTGTTTCTGGACTTGGGCCCTTAGCTTTGGCCCTCTGAGTCACGCTAAAATTTTGTGCCTAAATACAGTGGGGGCCAAAGGTGTGTATACCATACAACRTGGTGTGTATGACATTTTAGCACTTGTGTGAGAGGCTCTGGAAGCCAAAGACCTTTTCTCTCTTGAGTAGCAGTTATATGGCTATTTCCAAATAAGCTCCATGTCTACAGACGAGTCCCCTCAAAGAGGCGAGCTCAGCCCTGCTGCAATGCCAGTCCTGCCTCTCCAGTTCTTATCTTGTGTACACAGCTCACAGCAAAGCCCCCGTGAAACYGAGTTACTCTGGGCAAACACAGTTTGTTGTGGCAGCATCCGGTGCACTCTGTAACTATAACCTCAGCTTTTACTTTTACTTTTTTACAGCCCTTTTCCTTGTCATGTTGCTACCTGCTGCCAGTTCCCTGCACAATGGCAGGACTGGGGCTGAAGATCCAACAGCAGGCGATCATAAAGATGGACCTGCTGCGAGACTCAGCGTCACACCGAGACTGGTTTGAGGGGCTTCGAATCCAGGAGAAAAGCAGGTCTCTGAGGCGCAAGGGAAGTCGTTGATGGTTTGTTACCTGAACCTTCTCCACTGGCTTCCTCTGGGAGCTCTTGCACACTCAGTTTCCACTCCAGAGGGGCATCGCATGGTGTCACTGTCACTGCTAAGGGAGTGTTGTCCTCTTCAACCACAAAGAAATATCTAGGGGAAGGTTAACAGACCCATACGTCAATAAATCCTGATGGCAGCCAACCGGCAGGGACTGACTTGACATGATCAAGGTTGATCTTGGTGGGGCAACAGAGACAAAAGCATTAGTTACGGGCAAGCATGTGCAGAGGGAATATGGAGAGGCCGGTGGGCGAGAGGTAAGGAGGTGAGGGGAGTCCCCCCACTAACAAGGTGCTGCTTGTCAAGACACAGCAGAGGGGTTTCTGGCCTCTTGCCCTCCCCTCCATCAGCTTCACTTTTTACCCCTACACTAACTATATACAGTATAAAAGGTCACAAAGGTGTAACTGAGGGAAATGGGATCTTTCCTGGAATTTAGGGATATGCTCTTCAAAGCAGGACACACATTTTATGCTATGTCCAGGTAAGGGCCCTAGAAGCACACATAAAGACATACCCATTCAGCTGTCATCCCACATCCCCCCAAGCACTACACGTCATTTATTGTAAAATGTTTCTCACCGATGAAGGCTGAAGGAGCTGTATGATATGAGGAGCAAGGTGGCATGCTGGTCTTCCCTGAACTCTTTGGAGCCTCAGGTTCTTCCCCAGTCTAACCTCAGTATTTTCTGACCCATAGGGTCAAGGTTGGGAAGGGGGGAGTTCAGACCAGACTGGCTTACGCTGCTTCTTTAAAGCACAATATGAAATAATGAAGAGAGACAAGTGTGGTGGGGCAAGCCTGTAGTTTCTAATTTCCTTCCCACTCCCTTTGCCTCCAGACATGGTTAGTGGCCCTACTTCAGGGAACTTCTGTGGTCTGTGGGAGCTCTGGGCTTATCCCAGAAATCAAATAAATTGGATATACCCTCAGCCGGGGAGGCCAGATTGGGATGGAAACTCACATAGTTACTTACTTTACCAGACAGAACACTGGCATTTGTATTTCTCTGGTTTGGATCCAATTTTTATTTCAAAACACCCAGCAAATAAAGCTAGTATCTTCAAAGTACAACTTCCTCACTTGACCTGGACAGAAATACCTTTTAGGGGTGTCTCGGAAGAGGTAGCTGCTAATTTCRGCTCCATCTGGGATGACTGACGAATCATGAAAAAATGCTTTGTCCCGGATCTGCATTTGGAAGAGCTCCTCATCTCTGGTAGGTAACTTCTGGGGCCTGGAGCTGAGCGGCAGCAGCAGCAGCAGCAGCGGGCAGCGCAGCAGGAGCATCCTACAGCAACGACAGGGAGTCCCACCTGAGGAGGGCTGCACCACATGCAGCAGGAGCTGCCGCCAGCTTGTCCCACGCTGGTGGGCGAGACCGTGGCAGAGCGCCGGTTTATTCGTGACCCGCGGTCGCTGACTCGGCTAGCTGCAAACTCGTGTGGCTCTTGTGGGCTGATTTACTGCTGAAACACGGGCATATCTATAACAACGTCTCATGCGCTTTATGTTTTGCAGGCACCTTCACTGTACTGCTGTACAAGCACTAGGAATACATATTGTAAGGACTAAACTCGCATCGTCACAGCGCTTGGATAAAGTATGTAAATAAGATTTTTCCATCTTGAACTGTAATTGAAAGCAAGCCCGCACACTGCTTGCAAATTGGTATCTCTCATTAACAAAGAGCAAGAGCCTTCCACATACTTTGGTAGAGCTACAGTTTGATGTTTTGCCATAGCAGAAATAGAGCTCGCTGGACATGGGAGCTAGAGTAAGCACAGAGCAGATGGAGGATACATTGACTTCACTTTCCTTAGGAGATTCTGGTTGGGCTTCCAACAATCCTTTGAAAAGTAAGTATTTCCAGTGAAATTGTTTTTTATAAAAACAGTGAATTAGGAAAACATGTGATATAAACCCACACATATTCAAAGCACATTGGTATTAGCATGCAATTCAGCAGGGCTTAATCCTCAAGCCTGATGGGAATTGCAAAACACAAAAGCAGAGAATCCCTTACAAATTAGGCATAATAATTCATAATCTCAGCCTTTCATTATTATGTCTACAACTAGGTCAGTAATGACTACCCTAACATATACAGTGGGACAGGCTGGAAATCTCCTTTCAGTACAGTAGATGATCTCATATGTAATGGCTCTGGTATGGGGGGGTGGTAGGGGGGAAAAAAAGCCCATTTCTGGTACGAGTATAGCAAGTTTAAATTATAACATTTTTTAAAATTAGAAAAAAAGAGGTTTAGGCCATTACCTAAACTGTATTAGCCACTGGCTTTGGGGAGAAGCATGATAAAARGCTGAGCTGGCAGGAAGTTTTATCTTGTTGTTACTTGGCTGAATGTGCGGTCATGCACCGCTCGTTGTACTGCACTGTAAGTTAACTATGGCTTTATAACAAACTCTTTCTTTTTACCTTTAAGATCAAATCTGCTGTTGAGATTGGGCTTTTTTTACCCTCCACTTGACCTTGCCCTAATATTTTATGTAAAAATAGCAAACTCCTTGAGAAGTGGTATGATATAGTCTAAGCCATAATAAAATTGCTCTTCCCCTTCAAGCACTTCATGAAAATATAAACAGGCACCCCTGAGGGAAGCCTCAGCAGCCTCCTCCTTCCCCCTCCCATGGCTTTACCTTCCCAAAACCCCAAAGGAGCCACTGGAGGCCGGTGCAGTCACGGCGCGGGACCGTCATCCTCGCCCCAGCCCACCCGCCCTGGCCCTTTGGGAGCTTTCAGCAAGACCCACTCCCCAGCGGCCCCAAAATCCCCGCGTGCCCCTTCCCGCTCTCCTCTTCACGGAGGCAAGTGGCCAGCAGCCTGCCAGCCTCTGCCCCTCTCGTCATCACCACGTCCCTGCCGAAGCTCACTGCAGGCGCCAGCATCCCAAACATGGGAATTCACCGCAGGCAGCGTGGGGTCTCATCCTCTTTTTCACCCCTGAGCTCCTGACAAAATCTTCCCAAATCCCCCCTCCCTGTTGCCTCTAGCTCCCCTTCCACCGTGCACAGAGAGGAGGCTGTGGCATCTGCCTGTCCTGCAGTCTGCCCTGCTCCCAGTACGGCTAAACACAGCCATCCACGTGTAGGACAGCAGGTCTCCTGACACCAGCAAGGCCTGCGGAGGGCTATTTTCACCCTCATGTTGCTTCCTCTGCCTCTAACGTCATTGTTATTGAATTGCTCCTTCCACCAAGGGCACAGATCCCCCCTGCTCAACCCCTCCCCTCCTCTCCACTGTCCCTGGCCCCATTACCTCAGCTCATTCCCGCCCTGCTTGCTACTGTTTTCTCCCACTCATGCTGTGCAGCTCGGTCCCTGTCCTTCATCTCTCTATTCTCTTGCTGAAACTGGTGATGCAAGAGGGGAGAGAAAATATGCAGCAAACCCTGAAGTAACCGTAAGCCACAAGCGATGCATACTGAAAACTCCCTCGCCTTGATGCAATTTTGTCTTCACCTCCTTTCGCTTGTGCCTTCCCTCACACCAAGGGCTGCTATGCCTTCCTCAGCTTTCCCCCTCCCTGGCCCGCTGCATATTCCTGTATTTGCAGCCAGATCCTCCCCTTCCTGAGTGGAAAACCATGGGAAAGATGAAAGTGAATACTTGAGGTTCACCTGGCAGAGTTTCCCCCACGGTCACGTCCCAGGTGGGCACGGAGACCGTGGAGGAGCCCCATGCCCCCCACGAGCAAGCAGCAAGCGTGCCAGGGAGCCCTGCGGCGAGCTTGCCGGTCAACGGCCCCGCCATCTTGCGGGGAAGCCCTGCCTGTGCCAAGGCTGCCAAAAGTTATTTTGCAGTTGGAGAAGACTGCGCCCTTATTTATTCAGCGATAACCTGGTGACAGCAACACATGGCTGTGGTTCCCCGTTTGCAGGGCTTGTAACGCTTCATCTCCGGTGCTCGCAGGTCTCAAATTGCGTGCTTCGTTATTGTTTGGGATGTTTTAATAACAGGTTACTGCAGCGCTCTGCCCTACGGAAGGGAAAGGAGTAAAGGGCTTTACCTAAGACATGCAATTGCTACTTGTAGTTAAATCCTGATTTAGCTTTCCCAGTGTTTGTCAAAATTTATCCCAACCAGGTCCTGACTTAGCTTTTGATGACAAGAGACATATTTCCTCGAATTCAGACTGAAGTGTTGATACTTATCAGCAAAGTTAATAACATTTGACCTTTTGGAGCAAAGATCGTAAGTCAAAATACTTGCTGACTTGAGTCACCGAAGTCAGCAGAAACCTCCTCTCACACAAAGCAGGATGAGTTTCGTGTGCTCTAACATGCTGTTTATTGATTTTTCAAGTATTATCGTTGGCCAACAGGGAAGAAATTCTTTCCAACTTAATCACAACAGTTACAGCAGATTATTTGGTTAGGTAAGAAACTCTGACACTTTCTGCAGACAGCATCCTCCACGTGAACCCCTTGAAATTGCAATCTTGTATATTCCCATAGTCAGTTCCAGTGCAATGTAACCTCTATTAAAATAAACGATTTTTGATTATAGGACTACCCAGGCTAAGCTTCACTTCTTAAATAATTTCACTAGCTAATTCACTTAAAAAACTCCTGTGGACAGAGTTTCTGTCCCTGTTAACAACCGCGGTGTAGCGACAAGGTACAGATTTGTCTCTGATTTTTTTATCTAATTATAAAAGCATTTCAACTTAAAAGTAACTACAAAAGACACATTAAGGTTAGTTCTGTGATCCCTACCCAGCCTGGGCAGGCAGCACTGGCCCATCCCATACACGAAACAGCTTGCAAAGTTGTCAGCTGTTACTGAAAAAGAAAAGTTTTATAATCTTTGTTCCTTTACAAGCGAATAGGATTTTGAATGCTTTCATTTTCACATCTCCAACCTCTGAGGCTTAAAATGGGACCAATTTTCATGCACAACACTTCCAAAAGCAGGACACCTCAACAGCAAAGAGGCATCCAAAGTCACTCACAGTTTTTGGAAATCGTGCTGTCAGTGTTATACCACCCTTTCACACCAGTTAATAAACAGATCTTATTTTTTGCAGTGCGCTCATTATAATTTGGCAGAGTTCTAAGCTAAATCCTCTATAGTTTACCCATGCAAAACATCAAGAGGAAAGCAAAAAAAATCATTTATTCGTCCCACATTTCTTTCTGGGCAAGTTCACCGCTGGGCAATGACTTTGAGAGTCCCTCAGAAAATGCACTTGCTAGATGTGAGCACGTGAATTCGTGCTCTCCCACCCAGCCCTCAGAAACTTCCAACAAATGATTTTCTTGTCTCGGTGTGCCATGCTCCGAGCTGGTTTAATTTTTAGAAGCCAGGTACAAGCTGAGGCCTAAGCGCTGCACTGTAAAGCCATACAAATTACGTGAAATATGTTGTGTGATTTTTTATTCTCCAGACTGTGCCACCTCCTTACTGCCTTTTATTCCCTTTTCTACAAGTTCGTCTTGTTTTCTTTTCTTTTAAACTCTGAGTCAATATTTTATTGATATATTCCTGCTGACTGGAGGGATTTGCCTGCTGTTTATCACTGAATTTAAGAGCGCGCCAAAATAAACAGTCCTAAGTGAAATAATAAGCACCGTTTTCCTTCTCCAGGATTGCAAAAGTGCCCTCTAATGGCCCATCTTTACCTCTCGTTTTTTCCCCAAACTCTCTCTAAACCGAGCCTTAAACCCGAGCGTGAAGGTAAACCTCCCGTCCCGTCCCCGGGTCGACGCTGATGCTGGCTGCGGGGTAAGGAGCAGGGGCAGAGCGGCGGATACGGGACAACGCTGGCACCCCTGCTCCCCAGGAGGTCACACCCTGGCAGAGGGGAAAGGGATCGCTCGCCAGCCCAGCCGTGCCAGGACGCCGACCTTCCTGGCATTGCTAGAGGGGAGGGAGATCCCATGCAGCAACCACGAGCACGGCATGAAATGTAAGGTAAAAACCCACTGCAGCTTGGAGGGACCAGGATGGCACACGCAGACGCCAGCTGCTCTAGACCAGCAACAAGAGCAACACTGAAAAACGTCCTTGAGAAAATATGACTTGCTTGTATATTCCTTCATTTCCAAAAGAAAGGAAAAAAACCCTTTTTTTCTCTTCCTCTTCTCTTCCCCGCCCCCCTTTTTCTTTTCCCCCCGCTGCAGACTGACCCACAGCCAGGCTGTGAGCAGGGAGCATCCAGGGGGTCCCCATCTCCTCCCAGGTAGAGCTGCTCCTGGCCCACCTTCCAGCTGGATGGGGCCGCCCAGTTTTGCCCGCTGGCTGCCGGGATGCCGAGCCTGGGCAGGCTGAGCGATGCCGGGGCAGCGGCAGTCGTGGCAGGTTGCTGGGGTTTTCTTTTATTTTCACCTGGAAGGCGGTGGTCCTGTCCCCAGGTGAGCAGCTCCTGGGCTGCACAAACACGCCGGTAGCAACAGCCATGCCTCAGAAAAGGTTTACTTAATGAACCTATATGTATTTATCTAAATAGATCAACAGATGAAAAATGCATGCTGTACATTTGGAGTGGGATATAAATTATTTTAAACACCTCAAAATTTACCACCTTGCCATAGGTTGGGGTTTTTTTTTTCCTTCAGAAAGTATAAATAAACAAAAGCAGCTGTCTGGCCATTTTATAAGTTTGAGCTATAAGCACATACATGAAAATTATCGTTAAATTGGATCACAGATTTTATGATGATTACAATTCATTCCTATCTTTTTAATGATTTCCACTTGGGCAGTGAGCCTTACCCGACCTTTCCAAAACCCCACGTACACAAGCCCCCCGCCCAGCCTTTAAGACCTTTGCGTAACAAACTTCATCTAGACGAAAGGCCTGCAAATACCTAGGTAAACTGCAATTATAAGCAGGAACAGAGAGGCTAACAGGATTTGCAACTGGCTTAGGTTCCGAGTCGGGGACAAATTAGCCAGAGCCGTGGCAGCATCTTGCGGGCTCTTCCCACAGGCTGCGGGATCAGCAGGGTGGACGCATCCTCAACCAAAGCCGGAAACAGGCGGCCTCAGGGGCAGATAAAATCACCCGTTTTTTGATTTTGCCTATCAAGCCTACGGTATTTTCTGTCTGCCTTAAGCAAGCCGTTTTTTTCCAGCAAAATATAGCAGTTGCGCAGGGTGTACCCCACGAGGTATCAGAGGCTCCCCGCTTACATCCCAGCAAGCTGAGAATCCATTTTGTTTGGCTGTTTGGGATCAAAGCAGTTGTGTACTCCTGTTCGGACTTTATTGTGCACAGACACGCGCACTCACAGGAAGGCTCAATGTCACCGAATATACCTACGCTCCGTAAAAAGGGAGGAAGAGTATTAGATTCACCACGTGCAGTGCCAGTGCTATTCACAAGTCATCTTCAAGTGCCTTGATCTATGGAAATCATTTGCTTTACTTCTCAACTGTCTGCAGGTCGCAGAGACCTGTAACGGATTTACAATAACAAAACAAACAAACAAACAAAAAGATCTGGGTTTACCTGAAGCAAATGCATCTGGAATAAATAAACCCTAATGTTTAATTACAGAGAGTGGAAAGTGCATGACTGTAATTTAGTGAGGATAATTTCAAGGCACTGCCTGCCACAGTGCTTTTGTGTTGCATTTCTTCTCTTTTTATTGTATGGATGGTTAACTTTTTTCCCTCCTTACGTCCTATTTTTAAACTCTGGTGTGTTGGGGTTTTTTTTTTTTTGAGTTGTTTACATTACCCATGCTGCATCTCATAGTAAGTCTGTAGATTTATTGACGTGATTTAAGTCCAGCTTCGGAAATAAAAGGGCACTGTGTGACTTCTTTGACTTATTATAGGAACGCTGCAAGTAAAGAGGCTGTGAGCTTTTCCATTATACACTTCATTTCCAGAGATATATAACACAAATATATGCACCTCAGCATACAGAGTTATCACCTCAGCAACGGGGGAGTTTAACAGTGCCTACCAATTTCGACTGCAATACAACTAGTTATTTTTAATGTGCAAACAAGGAAAAATAATGCCTTTGAAATTTTAAGTATTTACTGGGAGCTGCTCGGTTTGTTTGTTTAGGGGGAGACCAGAGGGGAAAAGTGAAGGCCTGCCATTTAATACTTACTATTCCCTAAAGGATCTGGAAAACGTTTGGTATGCTTTTCATTTGGGTTTGGTTATTTTTTTTTTTAAAAAAGCAGCGCTCTTGGAAACTTGTTGTCTGGTCCTGCCTCGTGCCTGGGGAAAAGCACGGGCCATGCAGGGCTGCGGGAGCCTCGCCAGGAGCTTGGCCAGCGCAGCCGGAGGCGTGCACCAGCCCAAAGCCTTTCCCTATGGAACAGGGTGGGGACGAGGAACGCAGCCCCGACAGGGACACAGGGGTGTATCACTGTCTCCGTGGATTTTAAAGAGGAATATTTTTGTGTAGCACCGTGGCCGGCTTGACATGGCAGCTCCCGTTGGCAGGACCAGCTGTAATTGGGAGGGCAGGAGCACTTCCAGCCCTGTAATCCGTGGATTAAAGCTCCCTAAGTACGCACGGACACAATGAACTATAATGGTGCCTTTGAAGCATTTAGGGTCCACCGTGTCAATGATCTGTGGACTAACCAACCACCTCTTGCAATTTCAAGTCAACCCGCTATTTTCCTTTGCTGGGAGTATTGTTTTAGCAAAACAAATCACAGTAGCATGGGGAAAAAATCCAACTATGTAAAAATAAGAAGGTATGTAGAAATAAGGGTACGTTTCCACCARATCTTAATGAACAACAGTGGCAACGAACTACAACTTAGGGGAGAGGTTAACTCCAAAGGGGTAACATCGTAAAATGTGGAGCTGTCTCAAATTAGACATGTTGAAAAGCAAACATAGTCAGGGAGATATGGTATCAAAAATCAAATTTTACATGGATTATTTTGTTTCTAAACTGAGTCTTATTTATTTTTCCACTTTTAGTGGAAACAGATTCAACTCTGATTACATCGAAATCGCCATCCTGGAGCTGGTGGTAGCTGGATGTTTCAAAAACCAGCTGAGCCAGGAGATGCCATTTGGGACACTTGAGGAAATGCCTAGTAGTTTTTCTTTTTTTAATCAGAGACCACATACCAGCGCTTCTCTCCTTCACAGCCATCTCGACCCATGCGACTCAGCGGTGAGTGTCAAAACCAAACAAACAGCGAGTCCCCAGCGACCTCTGTTACAATGCTCAGTTGTTCTCTCATACCTCTCCTTGTGAGGGGATGGCAGCGGCACAGGAAGAAGTGATGTGCTGGAGCACTGGGTGGCAGCCAGCTGGCGGCTCGACCCCTGTGCCGAGCTCCACTTCCCTTGGCCGCTCCGGCACGGGCTGGCCTGTGTCCTTACCGTCGTACCTGCTCATCCTCCCAAGCCCATACAAAATCCCCAGGCGGCTGGACGTCGCTCACGGAGAGGGCAAGCGTCATGGGATGGGTGATTGGTACCAGCTCTTCCAGAGGAAAATCTCACGTCAGATGCCCAACTCAGAGAAGGGGAATTTTTTCCATAGTCTCAGCAGGGTTTGAGCCCCAGTAGGAGAAATAAGATAAGGCAGAGAAATCTTAGTGTGCACAACTCCAGGCCATTTAAGATAACCAACCCTGAATGCCAGGCAGCTCTACCACAAATCTTTCATCGCAAGATCTGGAGGTGTTTTATAATGGAGAGTAATTATTATCCCCTTGTTACAAGCAATAAAAGTGGGGCAGCGACTTTCCTTGTTCAAGGAAATCCCAATATAATCCCTTCCTTTAATCATAAAACAATAGCTACTTTCCTTGGCCAAGTCATTCTGCCTTCAGCACAGCTCTCTGAGTGTATGTTACTGTCTCTCCATAATGAATTTCAGCAAGGGGATTAGCGGGGAGGAACACATACGAACAATTACAAATTACAACCAACACAAGCATGTTGGTATTTGGTACAGAGTTTCCCACTGTTTCTCTGGAATACTTCTGAATGACATTATGAGCAAGCGCCCTTGCCAAAATCCACGAGGGACAGGGATGACTGAAGCGTCAGGGTATCATAAAGAGCAGGAGCAGAACCGGGGTCCATGCATCCTGCTGTCGCATCCTCAAACTGCCGGAGCTTATGGCTGGAGGTCAGAAAGACCTTTAGAAAGCACTAAAAGATAAAAACAAAGTTATTAACTGCATTAACTACCGAAGGAGTTAAAGTTGCTTGAGCCATTCCTAGGGCCTGGGGAATACCGCTCGCCTGGCAGCTGCCCGCGGCCAACAAGGTGTTTGTTAAACAGGAGAAAATAAGGGGCTCATGCAGGGCAGGGCACTGTGGGAGAGGCAGTGACAGGCAAGGGGCTGAGGGTCACCGGCGCAACTTGCAGGGCAGSAGCAGGGGGAAGCCGAGCCTCAGGCGGCTCCAGCAACAACCGGAGCGCTCACGTTTTGTGGAAAGCTGTGCCATGAGCACCCTGGAATTGCTTATGCGCTTCTTCCCTTCTACCTTGTGGTAGATGATTAAAAAAGGGAAAATTGCTGACTACTTTGAAACCCTTTTAAGTGCACAGAGGCCAATTCCCTCAGCTTCCATCAGACACGCAGCTTTCTTCAGTGTCAAGAACAACACACGCATGTACATAGGATCACAAACCACAGCCAGGCCAAGTATGTTAGTATTCATGCCCACTTCCCTACCTCTACACACACAGTTTTCCTGCAATGGCTACTCAGAAATTCTCATTTGCAATTTTACCGTATCTTCCTTTTTACTGCCTACGGTTTCTCAGTGCTTCCAGGCTAACCAGTAACGACCAGTAATGCCTGCAATAGCATGGAGAGTAACAGCAGTAGCTCTCCAGAAAGCCCTCTGGCCACTGGAAGAGCGAAGCAGGACAGCAGCTCCGGTAACAAGCCAGGACGGTGTCCTGCAGTGGTCTGCAGGGGGTGGTCAATATCTCAGAGCAAAGACACAGCAACAGGAACTCAAATAGAAACCGTAGCGGGCATCTGGCACCAAATGCAATTGTAAAGTTGGATTCTAGTTTTTTTCAATCCAGGAACACTCGTAGTTAACTAGATATGGGACAAGGAGAAAATACAATTTACATGAACAGGGGAAAAAAGTTATTTCTATTTTAGTCTGTTCTTTCCTATATTTTTTCAATCTTATCCCTGTGTTGCTTTTAGTTACACCTGAATCATGTAATCCAGATCCTCAGCTGACTTCAAAGAAACGATGACTTTTTCTACCGAATTGAGAGTCTAGCCCATGTTACTTATCACCACAGTAATACATGTTATGCTGATAGGTGATCCCCCAAAATTTCCGATTCCTTAATTATCATCAGAATCCAAATTTTTCTGATTGAACTTACTGTCCAAAATTGAATTCAGTTTTCATATTATCTGCCTTCAGCTTTAAAGGCATGCAAAGGAAATCTTAGGCCCTACAAGCCCTTAATGAACCCTTAAGGTGCGCTCTTATAATGATTTGTTACGTATCACAGTAATTCACAGATGCTGTGTCTCATTTTCCCTAGTTGGAAAAGGGTTGCTGAAAATATGTAAACATTTGTCAAGCGTTTGAAAATGGAAAGTATCAAATGTAATGCTAAAGCTATTGATATTTACATATTTCTACCAGCATGCTCAGTGTTAGAGCTGGCAGACCTCAGCCACAGTTACAGCAGCAAAGACCTTCCAAGACCCATTATGGATATCATTCCCCACGCTGATCCCCACCGTCCCTAGAAAGCAGCACACACGATTTCTTAGTCACACCATTAGCTCTGGTGACTTCCTCAGAGGCTGCGGTGGCTGAGAGCACAGCCCATTGCAAGCGAACTACATCACAGGGCGGACAATCAGCCTCACCACTTCTCCTGGGTGTCATTCAGAAAATCACCTCTTTTGCACGCTCACTTCTATACGCTACATGGGTAGGGACGACCTTTGCACGGTAAGGTGGGGGAGATTCATCCCGCCCAGACCCGTGCGTGGAGGCTCCGGCCCCCATTTCCTAATCCTCCCACTAGTCACTGGGACAAATGACAGCAGCGAGCGCGCCCAATGTTCACGAAGGAGCGGGGACCCTCGCAGAAGGAGAGAGCCCATATGGTGTGGGGTGGCTCCCAAGGTCACTCAAGGCTGTTGCAGCTGCTGAGAAGTGGACGAAAGATTCGGGACGAGCGTGGCCAGGTGCCGGAGGAACTACGGACCCACGCAGCCCGCATGCCTGCCCTGAGCCGCTCGACAGGCACTGCGGGGCACTGCTCACCCAGCATCACTGAACGTCTCCAGGGCTAAGGAGCCATGCGATGGAGAAAGGATTTGCCTCCAAAGGGCAAAAGGGTACATGCCCAGAGAGACGGTGAAGCACGGCCACGGGGATTGCTGCCACAGGTGGGAGCTGACACACACATCTGTCTGAAGAGGTTACAAGACACCGCGAGTCCAACCACAGCCACCAGCCCATCATACCAAAGCAGGATAGGAGCATGTTCAGGAGCTGCCAGTCTTCAGGGTGGCTTTCTAACACTTCTTGGGTGTTCTAAGCAGTAGACTTCTGCATGACCAAGCTGAAAAGTCTTTCCCGAGTGCGAAAAGACGGGCGCTCTGAAGGGACATGCTGCAAGAGTTTCAAACGTGCCAGGGTCAACTGCAGAGCTGTCATAAGGGATCTCAAAAATCAGATTATTGAAAGGGTCGGTTTCAGCTCTACTCTACTGCTGGGCCAGTGTTTATTTGTCCAGGCTGGCAGGCGAAAGGTTAGTCCTTTATCTCGTTACTGCGAACAAAAGCGGAGGGAACACATATGGGTGGATAGGTCAGACTGTCATGGGTGAGCGAACATCCAAACAACCCCAAAACCTTCAGGCCTTCTTATGGTAACCATACATCCTCGGTTGACAGCAGGGGAAAGAAGGGGAAAGAAGGGGAAAGAAGGGGAAAGAAGGGGAAAGAAGGGGAAAGAAGGGGAAAGAAGGGGAAAGAAGGG